>PVKZ01000841.1:255000-440613 GCA_004027375.1 Macroglossus sobrinus
AAAATACTTTAGCTGTGTACCCAGAAAGATAGCAAAGTCGTTTGGGTAGGGTGGACTATCTATCGCCTCTGTCATTCAGGTATTACAGATTCTGATCCTAGGGCAGCACCTATACTATCAATAAAAAAAAAAAGGATAGGCTAGTTCAGAAGGCTGAAAAATATGGAGCATAAATAAGGGCATGTCTGCTATGTGAAAACATTGCACATCGTCCAGGTTCATTTGGCCTGTACAATTGCTTC
Organism: Macroglossus sobrinus; assembly: GCA_004027375.1. Lineage (NCBI taxonomy): Eukaryota > Metazoa > Chordata > Mammalia > Chiroptera > Pteropodidae > Macroglossus > Macroglossus sobrinus. The sequence continues at coordinate 255,243 of PVKZ01000841.1, forward strand.
TTTGTCCTTGTTGGTTCACACTCTCCTGGTTGCCTCCAAGCAGCAAGATCAACATGCTCCTTGCATAAAGTTCTCACGATCTATTGATTATATCAGAGTTCATCAACTGCATTTGTGGTGGCCTGCTAACTTGTTATTGCACAATATATACTGAACTAAAATTGCGGGAAAAGTGCCTCTGTGACTCCCCTTGGGAGCCTCGGGACTTACTGTGCAGTTGGAGAAGATTTTGTAATTCTCAGCAATGTAGCTTGGAAAAAATACACATATTTTAAATGTATTTATTTATTTATTTTAATTAGTTTCAAGTATAAAGTACATTGTCTAACATCTCTATATGGTTCATAAAACGATCCCCCCAATTGCTCCCTTCCTCCCCAGACCCTCCACCGAGCCAACACATTAATGCTAACTGCATTTCTTATTTGGAGATAAAATTCTTTCTGAAAAAGAAATGCAATTATCCTTTTTCTTCTATGATTGTTCATTAATGAGTTCAATCACATTGTTCCCATGGTGCAGGCACATTTGTTGGGAGAAATCTGCTTTCACTTGATTTCTCATTTTGCCTGGTCTAGTTAGGGTTTGGGGGTTTAACTTTGTAAGTGCTTGTTATGATTAAGTTATAATGGCATTTCTTTTTATTATAGTCGAATGACCTAACATAACACTGCCTTGTTTTAATTTCAGTGTCATACCTTCATAAAATGAGCATCATTGTTAATGAGAATTGTCTTACCACAGTTATAAATTAATGGTAGCAGGTTTATTTTACATAAAATTTCTGAAAAATGGGCTTTTTATTTTTAATGCAGACATTTTTTAAGAATGAGTCTTTTCCCTATTAATAGATTCATTGTTAATTTTAATTATACTAAACAAAAAATCAACTTTTTAAGTCAATGAGTATCAATTACAAACCTATTCTATGTCAGGAATTGTTCTAGGAGTACTTCTCATGTAGTTTAAAGGGTTAGTAAACCAGGGAGACATACGCCATTATAACTTCCATATAATATAGTGTATTGGTTATCTATGGCTGTGTAATGTTAAAGTAATTAAACGAGGAGGCCATTAAACTGAGATGGTTCTAATGCCATGGAACCAAAATCTAAGCCTACAAATGCCTCACAATACAAAGCCAAACCGAAGGACAACCAATCACAAACAGCCAACTAGGTTTTACGCTATAGTTAATCAATTTTCATTATTTGCTTCTGTACCTTCTGTGTATGTTTTTCCCCAGGCTCCTGTAAGTGGAGTATTTCTAACCATTTCTGGTTTGATACTGTCCAATTAGAGTCTACTTACTTTTGCTCAAATAAACTCTTTAAGAATTTTACTATGCCTCAGTTTCTCTTTCGCCAGTAACATACTTAGTAGCTTACATGATGTTTACTACTACATATGTATGTACAACTGTGTTATTTTACTGTTTCTCTAGCTTGAAAGTCTGGGAACCGATTCTCAGGTTTTCTGCTTCAGGATCTAACCAGGCTGTATCCAAGTGTTGGATGAGACTGCAGTATTATCAGAGGCTCAGCTAGATATCCATTTCCAAGTATCCTCAGAGTGTGGCAGAATTTGTTTCCTTCTGGTCATAGGACTGAGGATGTCAGTTTCTGCTGGGGACAGCCTTCAGCATCTATAGGACACCCAGGGTTTCTTATTAAGTGGGCTACTCCAGTATGCCCACTAACTCCATGGCAGCTTGCCTTTTTAAAGCTAGTGATTGAGATAAAGTGAACCTGCCAGTAAAACAAAATCTTTTGTATGATAAAACATTATTACAGGAGTGACATCCCATCACCTTTGCCATATTTTATTGGTTAGAGCAAATTGCAGGTTGAACCACACTCAGAGGAAGAGGAGTACACAACGGCATGAACAGCAGGATATGGGAATCATGGGGGCCACCTGTATGTACTATATCTTAGAATTTGGAAATTTCTATGGACACTTAGCCCAGACTAAGGGTTTAGGGAAAATTTCCTAGAAGAAATTAAAGACACGTGAGCGAACAAACAAACAAAAAAGACTGAAACAAAAATGCTTATGCACGAACAAGACTGTGTCAAGGAGCTCCAAGGGAATGATGAGAAGCGAGGGGTCAGTTAATGAAGAACCAGCTGAAGAGCTGGAAAGCAGGGAAGGATTTTACTGGGGGACATGACATTTCATGAGGTTTACTTTTTAAATAGAAGATTGACTAAATTATGAAAAGTGATCATTTGTAAAAATTAGAGTCAATAAGACCAGTTAAGAAAGTACATAGTTCATTAATACTGTCAGAGATAATGGCCTGAATTAGGATAAGGACAGTGGGAATGACAGAAGGGGAGAGAGTAGACTAGCCTTTAGGGAACAGTGACAATAGGTCACAGTGTGGTGATTCATAGTATTTAGAATTTAGGGGAAACAAGGTGTCTAACACTTGTCTCTAGGTTTCTGGCTTAAATCTGTGGTGAATTGAAGAGACAGCCTCAGAATAGAAATATTTGTATTCTATTTTTGATGTTTTCTTTATGCCAATTTGTGTTACTGTAGCTTTGGTTTAGGACGGTCTCCTGTGATTAGGGTAGGAGAAATACCTTTTGTAGCAACCTACTTAATTTGGAACTTCAATTGTCAACAGAGAAGACATAAATATTAAAAATCAGTGTGGAAGAAGCATCTTCGTTTTCTTTGCATTGATATAGGTAACAAAAGGGAGAAATTTCTGGCTACTTTCACTTTAAAAGAAATATTTTCTATAGAGATGTGATAATGATTAGTTAGGTGAATAGCTGTGTAAAAATACTTTTGATATAGCTTTTATGTAATAAACTTTCAGCATTAATGCTGTCAAAGATTCTATCTTTAACCAATACTTTTTAAAATTTTAATTATGAAGCATCAAAAATTTTATACAAGATAACACCACTGATACACATGTGCCCATAAGTAAGATTAAATAGGTGCTAACATGCTTTATTAACTTCATATCCTTTTTTTATTGAAAGAAATAAAATCTATTTTCACATTTATATATAGGTTTATTTCTGGGCTCTCAGTTCTCATCCATCATTGGTCTATGTGTCTATTTTTTTTCTGCCAACACCATGCTGTTTTGATAATTGTCACTTTGGGGTATAATTTGAAGCCAGGGATTTTGATACTGCCGTCTTTGTTCTTTTTTTCTCAGGATTATTTTGGCTATTCAGGATCTTTTGTAGTTTCATACAAATCTGATGGTGGTGGTGGTTGTTGTTGTTGTTGCTGCTGCTGTTGTTGAATGCTACTGGGATTTTGAAGGGAATTGCATTAAATCTGTATATTGCTTTGAGTAATATGGCTATTTTAACTTTGTTGATTTTCTCAATTCATGAACATGGAGTATCTTTCCATTTCTTTGAGTCTTCTTCAGTTTTTTTTTTTTAATAATGTCTTATAGTTTTTAGTATAAGTACTTCACATCCTTTGTTAAGTTTATTCCTAGGTATTCTTTTTGTTATAAGTGCAAAGGAATTTATTTCTTTTTCTGAAATTTCACTATTAGTATATAGGAACATAATGGATTTTTGTACAATTGATTTTATATCCTGCAACTTTATTGTATTTGTTTATTGTTTCTAACAGGTTTTTTTGGTGGAGTCTTTAGAGTTTTCTATATAAAGAATAATATCATCTATGAAAGTGATAATTTGACTTCGTTTCCAATTTAGATGCCTTTTATTTCTTTTTCCTGAAGAATTAGATTTTAACTTGTATAATATAACTTTATTTTATTGAAAATGAGGGAGCCATCTAAGTTTTCTTTTGATAATAAAGAATAGCCAACTGTTTCAGCAGAATTAATATACCAGTACAGGCTTTTCCATGAAATAGGAAAAATATCAAGTATGTCCGTTCTCTTCCATTAAATAAATATCATGATGTTTTAAGAATTGTAAGTTTATAACAAGGAATTCTATTTGATAAGATGTCTTTTGTGTTATTGTATTATTTGAGATTTTTCTAGGCTGATGTTGGCTATTTACTTTTCCACTTTAAAAAAAGGAAACAACTTGCTAAGTTTTAAGAATAACATTTGTTTATTTAGGTTGGAATTATTTTAAACTTATGGAGAAATTTCCTCCCTCTACAAAGTTGAGTTCATTAATGAATATACTATATCTCCATGTTTTTCAATATCATTTTACAGTCACTTGATATATTTTACATATATTGTAATTAGAGTCAATATTTAGGTATTATACACGATTATTCTTTTCCCTCATGCCTTTCACTCACTTCACCAAAGTCCTTATCTGTTCTATAAGACTGCATAACCTAGCCCTAGCCACTTCTCTGTTATCATTTCCTACTACTCTCCTTCCTGTCTTCTAGCTCCATTTACACTGGTCTCCTTGCTGGGGAAATATGAAAATCACATTTCTTATCTCAGGGATTTTAAATTATGTGATTCCCTTTGCTTGAAATATCAACTCCTACCCGCTAAAACTGATCCTAGCATAACTGTCTCTTTCATGTCATTCAGATTTCAGCCCAAATGCCACTGTCATATTGAGGTCTGTGTTCATGTCCTTTAAGCACTTTATATAAATTAGGATACCCTCTATCATTCTCTATCTTTTTATTACATTTTTATTTCTTTGGAGTAATTGCCACTCACTATTTTTAGTCTATGTTAATAGTTCCAATATCTACCTGACTGAGTAGCTGCTATTCCATCAGTATTTGCTGAATAACTAAAAGAATGAGAATATCTACTATTAGATGCTATAAATTAATTATTATGGGAGAATGAAAATACAATTGATATCAGATGATGTTCTGAGTAATTCATATATTTATTAACTCATTGAAGCCTTAACAGATAATGTAGTCACTATGATTGTATTTCTTTTTAAGAGATGGAAACATTGAGGTTAGAGAGTTTAAATATTTTCTCCTGGTCATTCAACAAGTAACAATGGAGTCACTTGAATGCAATGGAATCACTGCAGTCTGCTTTTAGAGCCTGTAGGACAGGGAAACAGAAAGAGTGATCTAAACAATGATCGCTGGTCTTCAATCTAGGAAACAAAATTGGGAAACATCTGGAAAATTTTAAGACAAGAAGGTAAGCGAAATACACTTAATTATGACAGCTAGCTTTTCTGTATCCCTTTAACTCTACTAAAAGAGAAATAATGTGAAAAATTATATCTTTGATAAAATACATCATTAAGGTACTGTACAATTTAGAGTCTCTTATGTTATCTTTAAAAAAATTCACTATCGCAGGATATATCATTTGCCATTTTATTTTATACTTAAAATGTTAGAAAATATTTTAAGTGTTAAGATTTATTCTACACAATTGATACCAAACTTAAGCAGGATAATAGCACTAATTCAATATTTTTACTAGTTTTAACTCCAGTTATTACTTACATTCCTGCATACTTTGGCTGTACAAAATAATCTGTATCGAGACCAGTAATTTCTATGTGTTATCATTAAGCTTCCCTTGCATAGTGTTAAAACCCTCTCTCATTGGGAGTCCACATTGCCTAGCCATTCTATTTATTCCCCGTAGCTCATTTCTTCTCTGTATTCAACCTGGTCTCCTTACTGTTCCAAAAACACATCTTTCACATTTTAACCTCTGTGCCTTCACTCAGATATTTTATCTAATTGGAATGACTTTTGCCATTCTACTTCTCTTGCACTTATTCAAATTCTATTAATCTTTAAAAATCCAACTCACATTCTACACCTCTTCCATGAATGCTCTGTTTACTCTGTTTGCATAAGAAAGGGATATTACCACTTACAGAAATATAAATGGCAGGACTGACTTTCATTTAACAAAATACCAGCTTTGGTTTTGCTGACACTTCCCACTTTCACACACATACATACTTTTGAGGCCCCTAAATCCAAGCCTTTGGCTGAGATTCTGTTTTGTCTCAAAGAAGACATTTGTCTCATTTTAGCATACTTGGTCCTCCTCCTGTTATTTGTAGCAGACTGCAGACCAATATTTCTCCTCTTGTATAATATTCAGAGACAGGATAATATAGTAGAAGCAGATGATCTGATTTTACAGTAGGGTCATAAGATTTTTAGCGTTATTTTTCTTATCTGTAAATAATACATGACCTGTATACATGTAGGTTGATATGTGCCCCTGATGAAATAAATACATAAAAGCGCTTTATGAAAGATGAAAAAAAAATGAAATGTTAACTCATTTGAAATGTTAATTTATCTTTTTTAGAAAGATTTGCAGCACAGACTTCCCTGGTTTTGATTCTTTCCATTTCTAAATAATTTTATGTGTATCTTTGATATATAGAGTATATGAATTACATTCTTTTCACCTTGAAAAGGGAGAGATGCAGTAAATACACAATTAGATTCAAAATTTTCCCTAATGGCAGCATTTGATTTGGTCAAGAGACGCTTTTTTTCTCAACACTTGTCAGTATTTCTTGGGGTGATGTTTTTGCTTGTGTGTTTAGTGAAAGTCTCTTTAGAAGGGAATGTCAGAGTGATCTGCTAGCTCTTATTTCTTCCCAGGATCCCTCAGCAATGCCAGTTTGTCTGAATTGGTAGTAGATTGTGTTCACAAAGAATTTCTTCAGTTCTATCTGCAGGTGGTTTTTCAACTACATCTTGCCATTTAACAGTGACTGGACATCCTGCCAATTTTCATTCTTAATATGGGTCTAGCCCAGCAGAGTTTCATTGACTATCTTTAATTTCATTCATGTAGGAAGGTATTCCAGGACGTTCTTCTTTACTGATAATTTGGATTTGTAGGTGAGTTTATAGATATCTCATGTGATAATCACAGCCTTATTTTCTAGCATTATAATGCTGATTTAAAAAATATTTTTAAATATTCATTGTTAAATAGCCAATTTTATATATTACTATTAGGATTAAGGATTGCATTTATTATTGTTTTACATAAAGAAATTGTCAGGTATTTTGTATATTTTCAAGTTACTCAAATTTGATCTTAACCGTACATAATAAAACAATGGAAAGGGAGAGGATAAGGAGAATTGTGCCCTATCCATTTCTAATTTCCTTCCCTGCTGTGTACGACATATTGTAGTTGCCATCTGTTCAATGCATTGGAGGAACATGTAGTAAGAATAAGTATGTCTTTAGTGAGTGAACTTGAAGAAGTACATAGTGAATAAAAACAAAATATTCAATTTACAGTTGTATGTTGTTAGCTAATGAAATTTTTATACTTAAAAATCTCTATTTTAGATAAGACTATTTATATTGTCATTCGAAAAATCATCAGTTTTATTATTATTAAGTGAGGAATGATAGCTGATAGAATTTTTTTTAATTGAATGCATTCGTTACAGGAGACCTTGTTGCACCTCATGAGAATTATTTTCATAAATTATTCATAAAAATATATTATAGACTTGTTTTTCATTTAAGTTTGATTCAGAAAAACACAACATAGAAATAGTTCATGGAGGATGCTTTACTATAATTAAAGATATTTCTGTATGGGTGAGTCTAAATAATATTTAGGAAATGGGTGGCTGTATGTGCTAAAACTACACCTACTTTTCTATAAAAAGTATACATAAATACTAGTACCTTTTATGGTACCAGCACATATAAACTAGAACTATAAACACTAGCACATATAGTACCTTTTATAGCATTTATGTTCTGTTCTTTCAAGTTACTGTTTCAAAATTTCCTACACCAATTTTGAAGCTTTGCAAATGATGTTGCAATGTATAATATGGTACATAACCTCTTTTCCACATCAATAGCTAAAAGGTGAATCGTGCTTTATGGAAAACGGGTGTTTATAAAAGAGAGTGAGAGAGAGATTATTGACTCTGTTCATTATCAACTGTGAACAGCTGCACAGGGAAGCTGAAAGCCATGGGCTTGCTGAGCACTTCTCTGAGACTAAAGCCATTTGAAGCCAGGTTGGAAGCAGCTGGTGGCTGAGGTGGCTTGTCTAGGCAGCAGGGGTCTCTGCCTAGCAATTCAAGGAATGGGCAAAGGACTTTATAGAAAGAAAGTCCTTCCAGAATTCTTGGCACAGTTTCATGGGCATATTTCCTTTGTGTATGTTATTTTAAAAATTAGTAAAGGGAGATAAGACCAGTAAATAGTAGAATGAAATAAAATACTATACACATCTAAGTTTAGACTTGGAAGAAAACCTTGGTGTCATACACCAACCTTCTTGTTTTACAGCTAAGGGAACAGATATCCAAAGTAGGTGAATAAATTGCATCACATCAGACAGATCACCAGAGATCTGTAATTAGTTTCTAAATTTCCAGGGCTCATGTTTAGTACCTTTTCCGAGTTTATTAGATTCTTGCCACTCAGAATGTGGTCTGCAGAGAGCAGCATCAGCAACACCTGTTTGTTAGAAATTCAGAATCTCAGCCCCTTTTATAGACCTATGAATTAGAACCTGCATTTTAGCAAGCTTTCCTGTGTGTGATGTATATGCTGTATTAAATTATTGAGAAGAATATGCTTACAAATGATAAATGTTTATGAGTGACAAATGTGGAAAATTGCATGACATATATAATGATAAAAAAATTCTGTGGATCATCCATTTTAATGTTCATCTCACTCCATCGTTAAATATAGCCACTTGTTTGATTTTAAAAGATTTCCTGCTCTTAATATAGTAATTTACATTTATAGAAATAAGAATATTTCTGTTTTCAATGAGTATAATTTTAAATTTATAAAAATGATTTGTGTTTCTGATCTTTGTTTCTGATCTCTAAAATAAACTGATTTTAATGAAACATTTTAATTATTAAAATTCATAAAAGAAATATAAATGAATGTTTATTTTCTTTTCTGTTGAAAAGAAATATTGAAATTAGTCAAGTATCTATAAATGAGAAATAGTTATAATCAAATCATTTTTATTAACTGATTCAACAAGTATTAATGGACTGTATACAACATGTTAAGCACTGTGCTAGATACTGAATTTATTAGGAGTTAATTGAGACTTTGATTTTACATGAGATGTTACAAAAAGATTCAACTAGGATAGTTAAAAAATAATTATAATTGAAGTTAAAGTGTAGACTTTACCTTGAGTATTTTGCAAATAATGTTTTTCTTGCCATAAACTTTGACTCAGGATAGGCAAAAAGCAGCCTCGTGATATAGAAACATCAGGTTTACTGTATTGTCTCTCCATCATATTCCTTAACATAGAACTTACGATTTTTAGAAATAGTTTTAACAGTAACAAGATTACATGGATAATTACATTTGAAAGATTCAGTTAATATTCTTTTAGTCAAACAATTTTGGAGCACCTCAAAGGTTCTTTAGAGATTATTACATTTTATCTCTTTAAAGTAGGGGTTTAAAATTTTATAATCACCAGGGAGCTTTTAAAAAATCACCTTTCTGAGCTATATTTCAGATTAAAATTTGCTAAATTTTCATTGGGTTACAAGAATCTATACTTTAACAATCTCTTGAGTTTATTTCTATGTACTCTGAAGGTAGAGACCCATTGGAGTAAACATAGTAGGACATCTCATACCAAGAGACAGTATGACCCAGTGTCTTGAATGCCTGTTGGTGTGGCAAAGTGAATGAAAATGAGATTGCAGCATTGCTTTGATTTGTGACTTATCATTGAGATGCCTAAAGATTGATGGAAATACTTAGAGGATATCTAGAAAAGAATTTCAAAATAAACAAAAAATGAAACCAAAGGGCTAGTGCAAACAGACCACCTATGGCTAATAGAATCTTCAGTGTTATTTCAAATGAAATAATAAAATTCTGTGTAGAAGGCCAAATGATGAAACAACCTGATTCTTTATTTTTTAATGATATTTTATCTTATGCATCAGTATTTTGGAGAGAAACATAAATTGAATCCTAAATAAGCATGTCTCCATAAGATTTATAGTCTGCTGGCTTAAAAATTCCTGGGCAGGTGTGTAGATAAATTTTATGACTAACAATGTTGCTGCTTTATTGTCTTGGTAAGTGAAAGTGAGGTTTTTATTTTTAATTCTTATTTATTTGTTTGTTTGTTTGTTTGTTTGTTTTGTCAACACCTAGTCAGGAGTAAAAAAAAATAAAATGCAAATGTTTCATGTCACAGAGTAAATGAATAGTAATAATATAAAAGTAGGATTCGCTATAGCTAATCCTCAGGAATTGTTTTATCTGTGAATAATCTAGCATATTGCATAAAAAAGTCAGACTTATTACTTATGATCTCCAGGTTCAAATACCAGTTTCCTAGATTAGTTCAGAGCTTGTTTTTTGATGAACAAAGTAATGTGTGTAGTAATGTGTTTCATGGTGTTGGCATAATCAAATATCTCTTTTCGTTCAAAAGCTGTCATTTAATAGAAGTTTGAAGACAAGCCAAGTACAATATAAATAGACCAAGTAGAAACAAAAACCTGTTCAATACTTGGAAAAGGTGTGGAACATCTGTTCAAAATGGCAAGTGTTGTTTCACTGACTTAATTGTAGGTGTCTTAGATGCTAAATTTTAAGTTTTTTCTGCTTCAACAGTTGATTTGTTTTTTCTCTTAGATTGTTATAATTAAAAATGCAAAATTTATATGAACTTGACTTTTATGAGGCAAAGAACAATTTTGTAAAATGTGGATCATTTCCTTTTACGCCCAAAGAAAAAATTTTATACTGTTTTTAATACAAATCAATTAGTAGCAAGAAATTAGTCTCAGGTGTAGTAATAAATCACTACCCGAAACACTCATTTATGCCTGCATGTTAACAATGCCATCCTGTCCATAAAAGGGTTATTATGAACTAAAAATTTTGGAAACCCAGAACAATTATATGAAATGACATAACTATTTAAAAACTTATAGTGATATAAAACCAAAATATATCAAAGCAAGGCATGCATTTAATTGAGTCATCTGCTGAAGCATTTAATTCAGTGATCTTGTGTTTCTTCACTTTTGCACTTAAGAAGAAAGCATATTCCAATGATGAATAAAAAATAAATATCGAGCTTCTAATTTTCTAATACTGTTGAGATAATAATAGCTACTATGTAGCATCCTAAATATCACTCCCGACCTAATACCACATCTCTAGCAATACCAGATGAAACCTTTCCATTGACCTTTCACGATCACACTTGACAATATAAGTACCGGATAAGACTATCGAACAACCACCAGCACCTTCTAGACTCACTTTCTCAGCTGTGGAGGGAAAATTCTACTGCTTCATATACCACAGGTGGGAAGAATTTCCTCTTCTCCATTGTATTTTCAAGAGTCATACTTAAGAAGGTCACTGGGGTAAACTTGCCTCAAAGATTGTTAAAATTACTAAATTCAGTTAAATTATTAAAATTTAACTTAATTTCTGGTGTAAGAATTTGGTTTCAGGGAAAGCAATTTACTGTTAAAAATGAATGCAATAAAATGACTGATTTTTTTAATAAGGATCACTGTTGCTATTTTTCATAACATTTTACAGTTAAATCTCAAAAATTTCATGCTCAACTATTTTTCCAATTTAGGTAATTTTATATGACACAGCTTCTTATTTCCCAAAAATTTTTACTTAGTTAAATAAAAGAAGGACAGATAGACTCCATGAATGATTGATTGCTGGAAAATTATACAACTTTGACTACAAAGAGTTTACAGTTACAGGTTTGATTGGTACATGAGTGTGTGCGTGTGTGCGTGTGTGTGTGTGTGTGTGTATACAGTAATTACTCCTTTTATATATCTGGGTCCTTATTGCAAAAATTAGACTTTTCTAGAAAATCAAAATTTTGGTTCTCTCAATCTATCACTTTCATTAGTTACCTACAAAGTCAATAAATTAGAACTAGAAAATCAGAGTCAGGTGAAACAGTGTAATAACTTTTGATCAAAGTTTTTTCAGGAAATTTGGCCAAATAAAGAATGAATGTTTATGTGTATGAAAAAGAAAAATAAGTGTAATTCTGCCTCTGTTCACTGACAAGTATGAAGGATCCCAATTTTAGTGTTTTCTTTCAGTTACTTTCTGATGACTAAATATAGGAATATATTGAATGTAGTACTTTAATGATTAAAAAGGCTTAGTAATTATTAAACAATAATATGTTTCTGAGTCTTTAAAATAGATGCATTTTCATGGATAATTCTGACAGGTTTTCTTTAGATACTTGTATTTTTCTCACTTTTATGTTATGTGCCATGTGTCTACAAACCTAGTTATTACTCCCAGAACAAAAGATACTGTTCACATGGAAAATTCAAAATCATCAAAGATGTTGAGAGAAGAAAGGATTTTTGTTTTGGGTTTGTTTTTACTCATTTGTTTAAGTTTTTGAAGCCTGTATATTTTCTTCTAATAACTAGAGACGATCAGTGCTTTAGAAATTTTCTAGTTTCTTTGTCATTCCTCAGTCACTAATCCAAGCAATATGAGTGTGAAATATGACAGGTTCCTGTCTTACCACACCTCTGGCACCAGCTGCTGAATTGAGAGTTTCTGTAGTCTCTGCCTCATTACTTTGGAATGCTAACACTTGATCCAGCTTTTCCACTGCACTTCAATGCCACCTACTGCACCTGCTTGATTTTCTTGCAGAACATTTCTAGGCAATGCCCCACCACCCATGAAACTGTGGTATCCTGTTGCTTGCATGAGAAGTCTAAGAGACACCAGTTCAGGTTTTTATACAGTATGAGACAACAAGATTGTTGCTTTGGAATTCACAGAAGAAATCCTCTGTGTGGGTGTGAATTAAAAGCAATGCCGAATAAATACAACCTGCACATTGCATTATAATTTAATTTCAAAAGTGAGAACTGAATTTATGACTAAGCTGAAGGTAAGGCACACCTTTTTTCTTAAGATCAGTGCTTAGATTTAAGAACTGGGAAATGGCAATTAAATGATATTATTAATACTGATCAGAGTGAAGTGAGTGGTGTGGGAAAGCTGTGGCTACCATCCTTTGTAATAAAAGTGGAGGAAGAAATGGAAATCATAATACCATTGAAAATCTATGGTTTATGGATATGTAGGCTGAAGATTAGCAACTAAAATGTGAATTGATAACATCTTTAATCAAAGTTTTACACCTTTATATTCCTAAAGAAAGTTGACTAATTTATAAAGGTAAAGAAATTATTTCCACAGAAAGCTGCTTGCTGTTACAGTAATGTGGAGGTGGGGTATCCTAATTTGACATAGATCTCAATCTCAATAAAAATAAACCAAATCGATAGATTCCAGACAAATTCAATAATATGTTAATTCAATCATAAACAATGAACTTTATCCCTCTTGCCCTCACTCAGGGAACCAGTTATTTAGAATTGAAAGGATTAATAAAAATTCAGTCCAACTTCATAATTCCAGTTGAACAAAATAAATTCTAGAGTGACTAATTGACTTACTTGATTTTATAAAATTCACTCATAATCAAATCTATATAATAAATGGTAATTTGGCATCATTGGCATCAACTAATGATTTTTGCATTGATTATTTTGCCAAGTGCTGATTAATATATTGATTTTGTTTTAGATGAGCCATCAGTAACTTTTATTTCTGTAATAAAGGAAATGTTCCATTAGAAAGTGGCTGCTATTCTAGTATATTAGAGGTACCATATCCACTTTTATTACTCATCACTATATAAAATGTGCAAATTCATGATTTTGATAGTTTATTTAAATATTATATTTAGAAAGTTGTTACAGTGTTACTGAATGCATCTTGTGAAACATCGACAGTCTATTTTCAGTTTTATTAATTAGGTTACAGATATTCTGATTGTAAGGCCCAACATCATAAAACCATATTTAATTACTACTCCCCTGAATTATTGAGATAAAAAAAAGAAAATTAATGGATTACATACTGTATAGATTTAGAATTATCATTTTTTTCTTTTTAAAAGAAAACTGCTTAATTAATGAAAATGTAAATATTTAATGGAAAACATTTTTTATCAACATCTAAACTATATGATATAGAGTATGGATAAGTACTAAGAATCTGTAAATCTACATAGGATACAAATTTACATGCATGAAACAATAAATAGAGAGGTGTGAAAGACATATTCACTTGTAACAATATGAATATGAGAGCATGTAATAGAGTTTTAAGTAGACATCCAGTAGGAAGCTGTGAATTTCATAGTTATACAATCACATGTATGTGTCCTTGATTTGCTCCTTTATTTTTCATTTGGTCTCAGACAAGTCACTTTACTTGTCCAAATTATTGTTATTTCTTTATAAAACCTATCTTATGTTTATGTGAGAATAGATTGAGCAATTTCATAAAAAGCACAACTACTAGTCATATATAATATCTTTGATAGGCATGTATCATGATTAATTATGAACAAATCTACAAGAAAGAGATCAAATTATGTTCTCAGGAAAGGCAAAAGAAAAGGAAGAACACTTAAGTAATTCTTAAAACTACTGAGAATCAAAGGGGGAGGGTAGATACAGAGAGGAGATGGACGTAAGTCTGTGGCATGAGGGAGAGTATTCACACCTGACTCATCTTTGGAACCTCATGTTACCTCACAGTAGATAATGTGGATGTTGAATGAAAAATACAAATAAATGAATCAGGAAAATAGTAGGAAATTAGGTTGAATATATAAATTTAATCTTCAGAAGCAAAGTAATATTGATACTAACAAGTTCTAGAAGATCTGCACTGGTAAAGGGAGAGGCCATCTGGCAGGATTAGATGGGAGATTATGAGAGTAGAGAGGAAACTAATAGCCATAGTGCAACTGCATTAAACCCAAGCATTTACGCATTATAAGACAATTTATAATCTCTTAATTAGAATATTATCTTATAGAATATAACAATTTTTTAAGAAAGTAGAGAATCAAGAATATTTTTAGTGATTTATGACAGCAGAAAATTGAAAAGGAAAAATATTAACAATCTGGGGTCACTATCAGGAGTCTTAATAATCTATAGTTACTTCAGTATAAATTGCAGTTCACATTTATGTTATCATAATAAGAGAATTAATAGTACATTTGTATGTAAACCAAGAAATCAGTATGGATTTGAGCAGAATTGTCAGGGATGGTTAAGTGGAGCGGGCATGCACAGCAATTTATCTGTATTGTGAAGGAAATATGGTTTTGTTGAAAGAGTTTATTGTAGAACTCTTGGCCAAACAGGTGTTGCATTTTGTTTACCCACAAATACTATTTAAACTTCATTCTGTTTTTGGAAGTTTAGCTCATGTGATAGTAGGAAACCATTAACTTTGCAATAAAGCCAATTCTTAACTCTTACTAGACATTCTGTCCATGAAATATGATGTACTTTCTCTCATTATGCTCAGTGAGTTTTAATTTTCTGTAAGATGCCACATATATAGAGGAAAATCCTTTGTCTCTTTGATAGTAGGGGAGCACTTTAAAGCCATGCAGTCATTATATTTTTATTTTGGGGTAAATGCAAACTGTACAGTCAGAAAAAAAAAATCTAAATGCTAAAAGACACATGAGAATCACTTCGGAGTCAATGTTTTACCTGAAGTTCAAATCTAAGTATCTAATTTTACTTTCCCTTCAGGATTTATACAGCTTTTCTTCCTACAGGTAGACTTCTACTTTTGGCAACCTTATAGTTAATAGACTAGGAGCTGCTCATCAGAATGTTTTTCTAACACATTGTTATTTTTGTAACCACTATGTTGCAAAAGTGGTACATTATCTTTTCTTTACATGAATCTGTTAAATAAATCAGATTTCTTCTCCAACTCCATGTTTAAACATAATATTTCTAGAAATTATATAATCACATATTATAACCTAAAATGAATTATAATGGGACACAAACTAGTAAAATGGAAATATTTTCAAGAGTCTACATGTAATTTGCAGGCAATGATACTGGCAATCAATGATAAGTAAAAGTAAATATTTTTTAAATCATGAAAAATATTATATTCAAAAAATAAAGCATCTCTTCAAGGATGGATAATTTTTTATTTATAATATAGATGATATTCATAGATATTTATAACTTGTAATTTACTTCATTCTTAATTTTAGTTTTCTAAATTTGGGGAAAAAACACTCAGATAAAATATTGTGTTGGAATTAGAAGAAATTTATTCAACAAAATATTAAATGCCTGCTATAAGGTGATTTCTAATGATATTTTCATAGAGAAATTTCTATTATTCTTTAATCCCGCATCTTGGTCAGAAGCTTGTGACCTTGACATGCTATTAAATATATTTATTGATTCAATAAAATAATGAAATACATTTTTAATCTTTCTTAGGTAGGAGACTTACATTTAAGTTTTCTTTTTAGTGTGAGAAGGAAAATGCATCATTATATAGGTTTCTAACTATCCTTTAACCATCTCTCCACTGAGATTTAAGTTATAATCAATTTTAACCATCAAAGGGAATTTAGCCTTGCATTAAACAAGGATGTTAAGAAAATTACAATCTCACCTGTGCCTAATAATGTGTGTCCTGTGAAATTAATTGATAAATAATTGTCAGTTAAGTTCCTGGAGAATTTTTTCTTTTAATACAGCCTGTTGAAGGTTCTCTTTTAATCAGAAATAAAAGAAGTTAGAGAATATTAGTGTGAGGACAATGTTTGCTGAATAAAATGTAATAGCTTGGTAAATGCCTCTTGAGAAGGTGACTAGAAGGGGCTCTCTTAGTCTATTAAATTTCAGGAAGTAGCTGAAGTCAAATAAGTGTTTATTTGAACAGAATGTTTAAATAACATAAAATTTTTTCTTTACAACCAACTCTCCAGACACTTAGTGTGTTGATATTTAGATTCTAAAATTTATATCAAAAGTATCATTGAAACAGATGCTGGTAATATAATTGACTAAGAATTTGCATTAAAGATGACTCTTGGGTATGTGCACTCAAGCATTTATATGTCCAATAACAACTACTTGTGGGAATATTCAGATCTATTTAGAATTCTTATTTTTTTCATCAAAGGTTTTAAAATATAAGAGAAGAAAATTAATAGTTGCTAGATGAAGCTAAAAAGAGGAATAGCAATGCATTGAAGAGTATTGTAAAATATACAAATTGACATGACTCCTAAGTTGCAAATAAAATCAAAGTTGAATGTTAGCGTCTACTGATTTATATATCCATTTTCATGCATTCTTTATAAAGTACATCAATACTGGTATTAGTACTTTATTGGCATAGTAGCAGAAGTATACTTTCCTTCTCTGTTCTTAAAGGACATAATAGCATGACATATATAAAATGATATTTGTTCCTAGATTTTGGGGGAAGAGCTTGTAATATATAAATATATTGTTCTAAACAGAATGAAAAGCACACTGAAAAAAAAAGACTTAATCTGCATTTAATTGTTTCTGTGTTTGGCTTGTCATTTCTGTGTCAAAATTTGATTCTAGATTTAAAGACATTTTGTTTTTGGAGGCATATACTGATAAAACTTTTACTTTTCATTATTGTTAAAATATAAAATACTCGTGATAAATCTTGAGGCAATCACAAGTTATTGGACATCATGCTGATGATAAAGTCATATTAATAATTTTGCATTAAGTTTATAAAAATCTTATTGAAAAAATATCGCAGATGATTTTTCTAATAATAGAAAGAGGTTATGATACATCTAGAAAGCTTAAAATATATATTTACCAAGTAGGAAAATGTCAGTGCAAAATAGTATAGTTCAAATAGTATTTCAGAATAGGTCAAAGCTGACCTAATATCTATTATTTGCTTCAATTGTTAGAGATCAGAATTCTCACTACATCCAAACAATGTATATTTGTAAAATCAAAATGTCAATAGTCATGAGAGATAGAGATTATTTTCTTTTTAAGAATATTTTAAGAAATAAAACAAAAAGTATATAACAGACAATAACTAAAAGAGGAAGTGCAAACAAACAGAACTGGTTGGGTACCCTGCCTAGCTATTACTTTGAAAATCTCAGCATTTTGTTTCTCATAAGCATTTTATGGGTTGAGTTTTCTAATTCTCCTTTTCCAGAAGATACACATAATGGGACACAAATATTTCGGTGTATCTTAGTTATGTTTCTATTCTTAACTTTAAGACTAATGTATTATAGAGTAAGCATTCAAGAAACCTCAAAGAGCTTGTATTACCATGGGACAGGCACAAACCTGGTAGACAATGAGAGGGGAATAACTTTGCAGATTGTGATACATGTCATGAGAGGAATAACCTGATTGAGGAGAAAACCTACTTGGATAGGATGGTCAGAGGACCTCTTCAATCTTGGAAGTTGGATGGGAGCGCTGTGCAAGTCACGAGAAAACTATGTCAGGAGCAAGATTTTGAGGGACAGAAGAGAGGGCAGGGATAGATGGTTTAGTATGACTATGGAGTGTCAGTTAGGGACAGGGAGGCCATAGTAAGCAGTCAGGATATTTTAATAAATACAGGGGGAACAGATGACAGCTCTCCCTAAGCGAGAAAGTAAAAGGTCTTTTTTTATATTTTTATAAATGCTCTGGCTGGCTAGGCTGTGGAGGATTAGATGTTGGGAGATGCAAATGGAGGACTCATGGAGATTAATTAACTGGCAATTGTTCCAGCCTCTGTTCTTCAGAAATGTTCTCCTTGTTAAATATTTTATTACGTATATATGTATACTCTACCTCCTCTTATTTATTCTTTAAATTCTCATTCATTTTCACTACTTCCATGAGCATCAAATGTTATGCTCCTTTCTTAATTACCACTTATGTCATTTACTGCTCTGCACTTCCTTCTTTTTTTATGGCATCACGTTCTATCCATTTCACTGAGGCACTAGGCTTTGTTTGTACAATAGTGGGACACAGTAAATGACATAATGTCATGCAATGCATATACAGTAGCATCAAAAGCATAACATTTTGTTCCCTGATTCACTTAAAAAGGATTTAGAAAGTCATCTTTAAAAGAAAATGCAATTTCCAGGAAAAAAAAAAATGACAGTGAATGGCACCGTCTGTTTATTTCTTTCAAAGTCATTGTCAGAGAAGAAAACCATTTTGGGACGTAAACCTGTGGTACTTATTGTAGGAATGCAAGGACTTGATGTTGAGGTTTTATTAGCTCTGACAACATGGGAAATTTCCATTCTAAACTGTAATAAATAATATATAAAGTAATTTAGATATGCTGTAGCCTGGGTGTATCTCATACTGTGTGAGTAAATAAAGCTGAGGTAAATTTGTCAGTGGTGAAACTTTTATATAATCTTGGGTTTCTGTTAAGTTTTGAAGTTTTAGAATACGAGTTGTGTGTGTGTGTGTGTGTGTGTGTGTGTGTGTTTTAATACTCTGTCATTATATTCTGTCCTCTTTAATAACATTTTAAATAAATACATATAAATAGATATAATTACCTCACATATCTATAGAATACAAAATATATTAAATTATAATAGTTAGCTCTTAACCAATTTCTGTTATTTAAGCTAATATGATATTAAGTTGGTAGTATTATACTTTCTCACTTTCAAAATTCTAAGTATTTTCTTTTCCAGGAGTAATTATTTTTCACTTTGGTTATTTTTGAACTAGTTATATTTTAAAAAAGTTAACACTTTTTTTCTGAAAAATATGCAGTATCTCAATACAACTTACTTATTTTAGCAAGTGATCTCCAGGAAATAATTTCTTTGCATTTTGCATATGCCATATATGAGAAGAAATTCAATTTTAGAACAATATTGAAAGTAGTTTTTCTAACAAGAAGGCAGAATAAGAAACCATTTATTTTGAAATAACTAACAGCATTAAATTATGTTATTAGTATATGTCTTAGCTGCCAGGAAAGTGTGTGTGTGTGTGTGTGTATACATCCACATACACATACCCATACACGTACATATACATATATATCCAAATTTCAGAAAGAAAATTAAAGCAAGTATCCAGAAAAGTGACCGAGTGAGAATAAGCACGAGTAGAATCATCTGCTAATCCTTGATGAACTTGTTTTCCACTCTGTTAGCCTTGAGGAAAGAAGGAGATAGTGCACAGTGGCTAGACTTTGTCCAACAGGGCAGAAGAGCCTTAGCACTGACTGATTTTATGATCAATTCACCTATAAGATGAATTAAGAAAACAACAAATTTTATATAGAGATAATAAGGAATAGTGTCTATTATTACCTTAGCACTTAATTGAGTACTCAAAAAATGCTTAATTTAGAAATTTATATCCCAAATATTTTTATACTGCAGCCAGGGGATGTAATAAAAACAAAGCAACTAGAATGCAGGCCTCAGAGATTTCCAGAAGATAAATGCCTTTGATTATGATTAACAACAGAAAAAAATCATAAAGTACATGAAAATAAAAAGCATGATGTGGGTGTGGGGACATTAGATTGAGACTGAAAAAGAACCCCAGAGTTTGGAATTCCCAGATACAAAATAAAAGGTTGATATACTTTTGGAATAAAAGAAGGTGTTAAAACAAGGTTAAGTAAAAGTATTCTATAAAAATGACAGCAAAACATATAATAATAAATGAATAACACAATGAATGGGTTAAATAACTGATATAAAACTGCTGAAGAGAGATTGAGTAAAATGAAACTGAAATCTAAAGAAATTCCCAGAAAGAAATATGGAGAGTTTAAAAAGTAGAAGAAAAAGAGAATTAGAAGGAGAGAAAACAAAGCGTAAGAAAGAAAGAGAAAGAGGAGTTGAGGAGAGGCAATATTAAAAGAGATAAGTGATGAAAGATTAGAATCTACAAATTCAAAGATTTGCAAATTGGAAAAAATAAAACGAAATCTACTGAAACCATCAGAATGACAACAAAATAGCAAAGATCTGAAGAAAATACTTACAAAGAGGCAACAATTAAATAGAGCTGATTTCACAGTATTAAAGATGGTAAGCTAGACTTTTTGGAATATTATCTTCATTATAACTTTACTAATTACTGTCAACTTACAATGTAGACTTATCAAAATATATGTAAAGTAAAAATTCAACATAAAGTTATTTCGAAAAAAATCTCAGAGAAACAAGAGAACTTTGCTGTTAAAATTTATAGAGAATATACTTACGGAAATAGGAAAAGGAAGACCTGAAACATAAAGAGAAATTGTGAGCAAAGAAATTGGTGAACATATGTTTATAAAAAAAAGTGTCAAGTGTATAAAAGCACAGTAGTATGTACACTGTGGTTTAATAAAGAACTGAAATACTGAACTAAAAAAAAAAGCTGGTAATCAAAGTCAAATCATTCAAAGGAGAAGATAATATATTAATTATTTTAGACTCACTGAGTTAGATTTTATGTATGTTAATATTTCTAAAACACATTAAATGATAGAGTATACATAATTTCAAACTTATAGGGGGAATAAAATGGAACAAAAAAGAAGAAAAACATAAGAGACATCAAGAAAGAAGAAAAAGAGAGAAAACCTAGAAAAATGAAAAATAGAAGCATAAAATAAAATTATAGCAACATATTCAAAAGTATCAGTTTACCTCTTAAGCATATTAGGAAAATAAACTCTATTTAAAGAGACAAATTGTTATATTAGATTTAGAAACATAACAGTTATATACTGCTTATGAAGGATACCCTAAAACATAATGTAAAGCTTTAAAGAAGAGGGGAGAAAAAGAGATACCAAACAAATAACAACTGAAAGAAGAATGCTGTAGATATTAATATTTGAGAAACAGACATTAGGACAAAAGCATTACTATAATAAAATGATTTTTATTTATATCATTAAATATAATGTAATGACATATTTCAATTAGTTAGAAATATGTGAATATTCTAATTTATGCCATGCAACATATAGTATAATAAAGTGCTTCCAATTATGTTAAGTCAACATTGACATAACTATGAGGAGAAATTGATAAACCCAACAATAAAATGGGAGATTTTAACAAATAACTCTCAGGAACTGAGAGCTCACAAAAAGTAAGCACTAAGAAATATATGAAACACTGAAAAATTAAATATATTGATATAGTAGCACATTGAAAAAATTACCTTTTATTCTTTTGTTGATACTTTTATTGTATTGGTAGTTTTTTTAAATCATTACTGTATATTCGATTTTATCAAATGATTTTTCTTCATCTAACAATATGATCAGATGTATCAACATGCTATAACATGTTCTCTTTTATTCTCTGAAATACTGAGATATTTTTTCTTAAGTATTTGGAGGAATTGACCACAAAATGATATGGACTTGAAGGGATTGTGTGTGAAGATAGGTGTGTGTGTGTGTGTGTGTGTGTGTGTGTGTGTGTGTGTGTGTGTAATGGTGTGTCATAATAGAATAAGTATTTCAATAGGTAGAAGTTTTTAGGTTTCTATATCTTCTGCTCTTAATTTGGTGTTATTTTTTTTACTAAGCGTTTTATATAATTCCTATTCATTTTATTGGCATTTATAAAATCTTAATATCTCTCAAAGTTTGAAGGTTATCTATGTGAGTATAAAAAGAGTTTGCAGTTTTTTTTTCGACATTACATGCCATTTCGTTCCCTTCTGATGTCCATGAATTTTATGAGACATCAACTATCAGTCTTATTGCTGCACCAATAAAGGTGCATGTCTTTCATCTTTTTGCTTAAACGTTTTTCCTTTGTCTTTAAATTTTAGAAATTTTGCAATAAAAGTTGATTATACCATTTTTTTTTTTTTGTATTAGTCCACCACATACATCTCTGTTTTGATCCTGACTACTGACCACAGCAATTTTGGAAGACTTTTTTTTTTTTTTTTTTTTTTTTGCGGCAGTTGTGTTCATTTTAACTCTTTCCGATGTTGGAAATGTGTATCTATTTGGTGGAAAGTAAGTTTTATCTTTCTCTGAATTTCCCCAAACCAGGTATTCACTTCCCTAGCTTCCCTTGCAGCTAAATTTTGAGCATATTAACTCAGGCTTGAAAGCACTATAGGCAGTAATAGATGGCAATGATGGAGCAACAATCATTTGTTTGTGTTTCTGTGGCTGCATCTTGAGTCCACAACTGATTATTTTTTACAAGAACATTTCTGATTTGGGATGTTGTTTAGAAACAACTGCTGGGCAGTGCCCGAGCCAGTTTCTCAGATTTCTCACAGATTCTGTTAGCTTCTTATTATAATTTTATATTCCATTTGCTGCTTAAATCAACTAGACTAGATTTCTATTTCTTGCAACTAAAAACTATCTTATGTATCATTTCTGACATTTTCTTTCATGTTTTTTATAACCAGTCAATCATCTAATCCTATTTCAGTTTTTATCTTCCAAATAAATCTTGAAGTTCCCCCCATCTTTTTGTAAAGCAATTATAATCTTTTACATGGACTATCAAAGTAACCCTTCTTGATAGCCTATAATTCACTCACATAAAACATCATCATTTATTTCTTTTTAGGTCTCACACAAAACCTTGTAATATTTATACATCGACATTCAGATAAAATTCAAAACCATCATCATGGCTTTAAGGCCCTCTAAGTTGTAAAACTTAAGCTACTCTCAAGCTTCACTTCTTACCTATCTCTTTACCACTCTTTGATTTAATCATCCTGGCTCTTAGGTCTTTGAACAGTATGTTCTCACTGCCTGGAATGCTCTGTCTTCTACTTTGTTATATATATAACTCTTGCTCATCTTTCAGATCTCTGTCCAAAATAATTTTCTCAGGAAAGACTTAGAGTAAATAAGGATTTTACAAACTGGGTAAGAGATGCCCTTTGATTTTGTAGCTCCAGGGCTTATTTAGGAATAGACATATAGGAAACCAATAAACATTAGTTGAATTAATAAATGAATGAATAACAAAATACACTATAGCTTTTACAATATGAGTTTTTTTCATAAGCAATTTTAGTCAAAAAAGTTACTATCTCTGTTTCTGTCTTTCTGTCTACTTATGGTTTATATCTATATAACTTCTGTACTCTAGCCTGGAAAACTTTGAAACCCAAGCAAACATTACTTGTCTTGGTCCCTGATAAAAACTGTGCTCTTTGTTTTAGTAACTAAAATTTATTGACAGCCAACTTTGCTGGTGACAATTATAAAAAAAAGAAATTATATAAATATGAGAAGAAAGCATCATCTTGATTAAATGTGTTTACTTTTCTAATTTCCACAAGTCTAACCAGGAAGCTATTGTATGATTATCAATATATCTCTGCATTTCTATTAAAATTAATTATGAATTGTAACTCAAGAATTTCTCTTTTCCCCAAGCTTTAGTGAGGGATAATTGATCATTTAAAATTGTATGGTGACAGAAGATTGATTATGGGTGGTAAACATACAATGCAATATATAAATGACATGTAATTGAATTGTACAGTTGAAACCCATATAATTTTATTAACTGTCACCTCATGTGTGTAATAAAAGTTAAATTAAAAATTTTTTAAATGTAAATGAACTTAAAAAATATGTACAACTTGATTACACACACACACACACACACACACACACACACATTGTAAAATATTCACCACAAGCAAGCTAATTGACATATAATTATCTTACATCAGTACCATTTCTTAGGTCTCTCTTAGCACATTTCAGGTATACATACAATATTGTTAACTATTGTCATATTAGATCTCCAGAATTTATTCATCTTACAAGGCTTTAGCATCTTTTAAACCCTTGACCACCATCTTCACACTTTCCATTCCCCCAACACCTGGTAACCACCACTGTACTCTTTATTTTTGAGTTTTAGTATTTTAGATTCTACATGTGAAAGAGATCATGCAAATTTATCTTAACCTCTGTCTGCCTTAATCATTTCCTTCATCAGCTGAGGTCGAAGTGACCTTTCTGATCCACGGGAAGTCAGTATTGAACAGCAGGTCCATAATTCTTAGGAAATAAAATAGTGTCCTGCTCAAATATTTTTAAGCATACTAATGTATCTGGCAAAAACCAATGAATTTTCTCGTGGGCATTCTTACCTATGAAATGTTTTTAGCCAGATGAATATAATTGTATTAGATTGTTTATGATAACCAAACCAGGAGACTATTGATAAAAGATCATGTAAACAATAAAACTATCTGAGTACAAAGTGATGATTTTTATGATGAATAAAGCATTTTCTGTGCAAGTGATATGATCCATACATCTCTTAGAGACCCTACATATTAATGTGGGCCAGAGCACATTCTAATGCTGCAAGAATGAAAATGTGGTGATATGTGGAGACTTCAGACCTCTCCCTGCTTCACCTATCCCCAGTGATTACTGGGATACTTGAAATTATTAGTTAAGCCTGAAACTGGCTAAGGTCTCTGGTTCATGTGAGTCTGATTTGGCAATACAATCCTTTGGGCAGTGTCCACATCTAACAAAGGTTAATGGTAAAAAAAAAAAAATTAAATAATGTTGATAATTCCACAATGAAAGATACAAGCAGTTAAATAAATAAAGGGGGGTGGATTATTTGTATTAAAGTCATAGAATATATAATCCGAAAACCAAGTTAATACTACACATTGAGAGTAATTTTTTATACATGAGAAATATATTTTTTTTAATTTTTGTAACCTGCATCAAGAAATATATTTTAAAAATAAAGAAATAAATAGGGCTGTTTCTACATATAGCAAACAATAAAACATTGAAAATAATGTCAGTTTTATAATATTATTGGATTGATCAATTTTGTATAGATTCAAAAATCATTGTTCACTGTCAATAGACAATTGAAAACATTTTTGATGCATTCTAACGTTATATCCTGCATTGCTTCCATTTTAACTACTATCACATAGTGAATTTAATCTACTACTTTTTGGTAGAAATATATATTCTAGGAACAACGTGACAATATGATGCGTTGATAAATTTTTATTTTCTACAATAATTCTAAAATCCATTGTTTGTATTTCTTTGATTCAAAAATATATTGTGGTTTTACATTCAGTTTTGAAAGAAAATTCATTATCTTCGACATTTTAATTACTGGACAATATGCTAATTAAAGGATATATTAACACATATTTTATACTAAAATCTTTTTGTTCTTCCTTTAAGGAAACTTGTAAGCTCTTCTTTCATCCACAGCTTCTAAATTAATTTTGAAAGACCAAATTTTGGAAAATATGCCTTAAACTAGGAAATATACAACAATTAAGATGTATATGATATTATTTCTTAATAAATAGAAAATATCATATTTGGAGTAAAGAAGATTTTCAAGATCAAGCATTATAATTAATAGCATAGTAAGCATAACCAATTAGACAGGGTCTAACATTTGACAAAATTGTAATGCATTTGAGAAACTCTTACCTTATGTGAATACAAATATTTTAGTGAATTAATCATTAGACAATGTTCTCAAAAGTAAAGTACTAAACTTGAGCCATGGAATTTAAAAGATCTCATCATCTTAGAGATTTATCAGCCATTAGAGCTGCTATTTTAAATTAGAGTTCTGTGAAATAATTCTAAAATTTGTTGTATTGTTTAGTTTTTCATTAGACTTATACCAACTTTAATGGGTATAAGTTCTCAGATTTAATATTTTTATGCAAATTAGGGTTGTCTCTTTTTAGATTATTTAAACAAATATCTATTTATGGTCATCATCAAATCCTGCAGAGCAATTAGCAATGTGAGGTTAAATATCTTCCTAAAGAAAACAGACATCCCAGTGATGATGCCTGGCATTTAAATGAAAACGAGCCACCTGTTTTCCTGAAGTAAAATAAAAATAGCCCCCCTCCAAAAAAAAAAATAGAAGAAAAAACAGAAGTCTTTTTTGAAAATCTTTCTATTTTATCTTTTTCTTAATTGTAGTTTTACAAGGCCAAAACAAATAAAACAGTTTGGTTTTATTTTCCCTTGTCTTCTTACCTCTTCTTACCCTCCTTATGATAGGCTTAACTAGATAACATGAGTTTATTATTTTTTATATAAAGGAGACCTGCAGTACCAGATTTTATGTAGGTGTCTTTCTTCATTTGTCATAGCCTTCTCATCTGTGTCCTCTATTTTTGAATTTGGTTACTCATTATAACACTACCTATAAACATTAAAAAAAAAAGAGAGAGAGAACCAAGTGTGTGTGTGTGTGTGTGTGTGTGTGTGTGTGTGTGTGTGTGTGTGTGTATACATGTGTATATCCTGGACTAGAATAGCTTTTTAATGAGCAAATTTAAGAGAATTGTTTCTGTTTGAAAATATAATGTATACTAAAATTTTAAGAATTTTAAAAGCAGGGAATGACTGCTTTTTTATATACTAAAATGGAAAAAAGCAATGTTGTATAATAGCAATATTTTTAGAACCTCATTCAGATGGTAAATAATAGATTATCTCAGAAAAATGGGTCATGTGATGTTGAAGTATCATGAGCAATGAGAGCACCTAGGGTGTAGATACATGAAACCTGCAGTGTTAATCTGGTAGCTTTTTAGAAAAAACAAATTTGGAGATACAATTGAGGATGTATATCACCTGTAGTTCTGTGCCCTGAGTCATAGGACCATTGGCTATTAAATATGGGGAAGATAATAGATATCAAAGAAACTAGAACTCTATTATCATGATGTAAGCATCCGATATGTCCAACAACATAGTAAATGATGTAGTTAGGAGTAAGTAGATCCAGGTCACAGAACTTTTTGTTCTGTATTTTTTTTTAATTCAGTGATAATTTTCATAGTCTTTATATTTATACTGAGATTGTATAAAAAATCTGAACATTTCTCATTTACATTTTCAGTATATAAAAATCAGCTTGTGTAGATATTTAAATAGTGCAATTTGCTTAATCTCAAAAGGAAAATAGATTGGAAGAAAAAAGAGGTGAATGAGATAAATTGTTAATGTATATACTTAGTTAACTTTATAGTGTAGTCATTTCTTTAATTAATTATTTATTTGTATATATTAAGTAGAAAGTTAAAAATGTCACCTTAGTTAATCTTAAGAAGTAATGCCAGCCTAACTGTAAAGTACTGTGAATCAATTATTTTTTACTTGAACAGGATCTATTTCCATCTTGATGATCCAACTTTAGCACCAATGACACTCAAAAATCTATATTGACAGAAAGACATGAAAATCTGCAGTCAAACATTTTTATGTAGGGTGGAAATTCAACAGTATTTGTCTGTTGAGAGGAAATTCTCCATGGATTTCTTCTATTTCTGCACAGCTTGAGAGCAGAGGAACTCATTGCCCTTGTTCTGGACTATCTTTACAAAGCTATTTCATAGTTTGGACATCTTGTTCCACTATAATAAAGAAAATGTCTCCCTCAAAGGCAAAGACAGGCAGGCTTATGCCCATTAAAAGAGTCATGTTTCCTGACCCTGGGTTTCCCCTTTTGTACTGTTCTGCATGTTCTGGTATCACTTGGCCCTTTTCTCATCATCCACTGAGAATTTAAGTTCAGGGAACAGACATAAATAATAATTCTGGCTATTGCTATTGCTGTGAAAAATAACTTTTTGCTCCAACCCAAGTTTAACGTCTTCCGCCAGTGTCTGAGAAACTGTGATAGACTAACTCATAAATTTGCAAATAGAGCAAAATCTCAGACCCTAACAGTTCCTAAAATTATAATTTTCTATTACCTAAAGTTCATTCTGTACATTTCTATTAGATTCATATTAATAAAGCACACATCGCATTTTATTATATATCTATCAAAACTCTAGTTTTAAATTAAGTATAGATTCTCACCAAGAAATTAAAACTTTTTTATTATGTGGCACCAACCTGTGTTTTTAATTTTATTTTTTGTCCCCTGAGTATATCTCATTTTTCCGTTGACAAGGCCTTCCATCTATTATTTCCTATATATGTCTGTCTTATCTTTCCTCTCATATCTGTAATCTTTTGAGAACACTCTAGTTATACAAAGTTGAACAGTTTTTGTAGTGGTGGACCTGTGCCACTACCCAGATTCCCTTTTAGGAGGGTGTGACTTATTCTTAGAGCCCCTGGAGCTGTTATCAGCAGACAGCCCTCAACTTCTTTAAAATAAATTAAGGAAAGATAATGCAGAAATAAATTTAGAGAAAAAAGAGGGAAAATATTTGTTAGCCATAACTTTTACTTTTATGAATGATACCAATGGTTTAAGTAGCAAAACTGAGGAGTAGAATTTAGATGTGTAAAGCCAAAAAAGAAAGATTTTAATTTTTCCTTTCAGTAGAGACTACTGTAAGCTTCCTCTCAAAATCAATCTTGAAAAATTACTCTTGAAAATTTTAAGGAAGGTTATAATAATAACCTAGACTAAGATACTCCAAACAGCTCCATGAAAATAGATGTTATAGCAATAATTTGATAGTAGTAGTTAAAAAACAAAAACAACAACAGAGAATACAAGAAACAATGAGTTTTACCAAAAGCTCTAAATGTATTTCAATAATAACCACTGCCTACTCACTTATATATCCTCATCACTCTTTCAAGCACTGGAAAGCTATAGATGACTGTCACCATGTTGTAAACTGTGTTTTCCATTTGATAACATGCTACTAGATGGGCATATTGAATGCTTGTTGAATGTCGACAGGTATACTTTTTTCTTGTTTGGGCTTTGCAGTAAATGATGGATTATGGCCTTCCATTAAAAAGACTCTTTAATCTTTCAGCTTCTATGTCATCTGTTTTCCCAGCTGAGCCTTTAGTCATTGGCCTTTAACATCCAGAATAACAGCTTTATGAGTCTGTAGTTTTTTTCCCTTAAGTGTTTTTTCCAATGCGTTTGAGAAAAGTATCAGATACACTTTATCCCTAGAGAAAATATGTTGAAAAAGTCATAGTTATTTGAAATGATTGTTGTATAATTATTATTCTATTAATTTTATGTCTAAATTATTATTTGTTAGACACTATTATATAATTTGGCAACGCTTATATGACTATATTTTTATTGCATTTCTTTCATAATATAAAAACTAATATTTAAATATGAAAAATATTTTTTCCAACATGGTACTTTTTTCTTGTGGCATCTAAAATTAGGATTTACTTTTTTCCCTTGTTAAAAGTATCAAACGTAACATAAAAGCATGATGCCAATAGCTAAATGAGACATTTAAGTACTCAGAACAAGTACACAATACTTGATTCCTTACTTATTTTTTTCACTGTTTCTCTTTATACGTACTCTTGAGATTATACACGAGGCAACTTTTAGTTGTACAGAATATGTCAACAACTTGTATGATGATAGCATCCTGAGTCCTATGTAGTACAGATCTAAAACATCCCCTAGTCACTATGACAACCAGAAGTTTCTCTACACATTTCCAGTTACCTCCCAAGAAGATAGCTCTGCTCTATTTTCTTACTCTGCTTCTGATTCTAATCATTATTATTAGTTATAGCAAGGGTTAATATAGCAATTTCTTCTTCTTATGTTCCCATCAACTTTCCACTGTCTCCATTTTGACCATATCAATCTTTTTTTAAATGACAAAACTCTGCTGCTCAAAATAGTTCAGTGGTGTCTATATTAAATTTCTAGGGCTGTCATAATAGATTATTACAGACTTGGTGGCTTAAAACAACAGTATTTAGTTCTCTCCTAGTTCTGGATGCCAACAAACCAAAATCAAGATTTGTCAGGGTCAGTTCCTTTTGGAGGCTCTACAGAAGAAGCCACACTATGCTTTTTTCCTAGTTTCTGATGACTACCAACTCTTGGCTTCCTTTATTTACTGACTAATCAGTCCAGTCTCTACCTCCATCTACACAACACCCTTTTTTCTGTGTTTCTTTGTGTTCTTTTCTGTCTCTTATAAGTACAATGTCACTAGATTTAGGGTCCACCCTAATCTAGTATGCTCTCATCTCATTCTTTACCTTAATTAGATCTACAGTTACATCTGCAAAGACATTTTTTACAAATAAGGTCACATTCTGGAATTCTAGGAGAACATGAATTATAGGGGACACTATTCTACTAACTGTAGCACCCATTGTTCTTAAGTTAAAGTCTATGATTCTCATCACAGTTTAGAAGGCTTCACATGATCAGAAACAATTTTGTTTTTTTCCAGATTCATGTCTTGCCAGTCTCCTCTCTCAGTCAGCTAAACTCTGAACTCTGGGCTGTGGTCAGACTTCTTTTAGCTATGTTTCACCTTCGCAGATACTAGCTCTTTGCCTGTGCTTGTCATAACCTTCACACTATACTCCTCCCCCTTTGCCCTACTATTTTCTTACAAAGTGTCAGATTAAAAATCTCTTTCTTAATTATTCTGTAAGACCTTTTAGGGCAGCTGACCCTCTACCTTACCTCCAGAGTACATATCTTGTAGCCTGTCACTTCTGGGCACCATGGCAAACACTGGGAAATAATAGTAAATGAACCAGATTCCACAAAGTCATGGCAAGAATTATATTACCATGTGTCCATAGACCATGTCATGTGCTAATTAGTTAATTAATTAGTCAATGCTACTTAGTTTTAGTTTTCCTTCATAAACAGTATGAAAAATGTTTTACCAATTTATTTGTACATAATTATTGAAGACTAGTTGCTATAGTAATTATACATTGAAATACTTGTTTTGTGGTTAGTCTTGATTTGGTATGGCTTTTTGAGAATATTTTATTATAAAAATAGCACTATATTTTCAAGAATTGCCATTAAAAGTCGGGCCTATTATTGACTAGAATCACCTTTGCCTTACAAATATTAATACCGCTTGGCATTAATGGTGATAAACATGCACTATATATAATAAAAATCCCAAACCTAACCTTTAAAGAATGAATGTTAATTAATAATTCAACTTGGATTTGAATATAAATTGAGGAGAGGTGTTTTTGTTTAACACAACAGATTCCTTATTCCCATAGAATGTCCCCAAATCACCAAATCAACTCTCACAGTGACCAGGAGATTTGATGATTCTCTAAACAAGAGATAAATTATAAGTTTGAGTAATTCTTAGGGTAAATTTGAATTTGACCTTGTCCGTTAGGATGCTCATATATGAGACTGGGGGGGGTCATTTTGTGAAAAATTCTCTTTAATCATAAGCTGTTAGAAATAAATACTGTGTACTTCAGTAATGGCATCACAAAGATATAAAGGGCTATTAGTGATAGGTCTCTAAATATACTTAAATATTCGCTTACATAACATGTATCAGAAATCTGGGTGCTCTGTGAACAATGTCTTCTATATTTCATGAATTTTATATCAGTATTCAAGATAAAACTTTTACTTATTTTTGTTTTAGTTAAAACAAGGTAATAATGTGTCTTCCCAGTTTTGATCCTAGGGAGTTGGATGAGTCCACTGTTTTATCTGTTTTCAACAAGCTAGCCAAGCTTTTGCATATTTCACAATTGCTTATTATATGCTTATAAATAAAGATAGGAAATCTTTTAAAAACTTAAAAAATATGTTGGATTATTTTGGATTCAGCAAGAATTGTAGAAATGAGCATAAAATGTACAATAAGATTTTATTTATTGAAATATAATCCTTGGCTTTAAGGAAGATAAGTAAGGTTTAATACAGAGTACAACATGAACAAAAACTTAAAAAATAACATTTATTTTTAAAGTTTGTCAGCTAATGATCAAGACATTAACTACTTGTAGAAATTAACATTAAGTGTTTGAATTTTAGAGTTAATTCAACTCATCAAAATAAAATTAAAGGAAGATGAAACCGAATTTTGTACCTCCACTTCTCAATTATTTGAGAACTCCTTTGAGAAAGACTGACCTGAGGGCCAGTTAATTGAAATAAGTTTCTACATATAAGGAATGAGTCTATCTGAGGCCCTTATTTTCTGGTAGCAGAAGAGTTAGTTAATTAGGTTACTGACGTTTCAGAAGTTTGAACTGTGCTTTAAACACGTGCAAAGGTCTCTAACATCTAATATCTCTAT
Source organism: Macroglossus sobrinus (assembly GCA_004027375.1). Classification (NCBI taxonomy): domain Eukaryota; kingdom Metazoa; phylum Chordata; class Mammalia; order Chiroptera; family Pteropodidae; genus Macroglossus; species Macroglossus sobrinus. The sequence continues at coordinate 288,146 of PVKZ01000841.1, forward strand.
TTGGGAAAATGGGAATGCCATTTATTTTGCACTGGTCTCAGCCAATCAAGAACAAATGTTTTGACTCTGCCCAGCCTTTGTGGTTCTTGTTATGATTATAAGATGCCCTTCAACAATAACCATCAGGAAATTTAAAAAGAAACAGACCTACTACTTACAAGATTTGGAAATTACACAGCACACTTGGGCCTACACAGCAAAGTCAAATGTAAAAAGAGAGATGTGTATGTATTTAAAGTCACTAATATATTTTACTCTGCTTTCTTCTGAGGCTATATAACAATTTAATATAGGGTAGCTATATGATTGAATCTCATTATTAAATCATTCTTTTAACTCGTTAGTACAGTTATCAACATAGCAAAGCACTATGTTCATTACTTTGTGCCGAGTTATCTTTTAGATGATTAGTGTTGTTTGCTTGTTTGGTTAAGGAAAAGAACCTGAGGCCCATTCAAAGTATTAAATAGTATGATTACAAATTATATGTAGCTATATAAACATAAGTTTTACTATATTAAAAAATATATATTTATTTCAAAATTGAGATTTTAAAAGGCAATAGATGGAAATGTTTTAGTCATTTAGATTTGGGTATACTTGGTTTTGAACTTACTTGCAGTGAGCTAGTACAATTAACTTCTCATAACTGCAGAATTGTTATCTGTAAAATGAGAAATGTTTGGCTGAACATTACTATAAACTGATCTAGAAACGCTCAAAATTATGTAATTCTATATTCTCATTTTTTTTTCATACAGGGAAATTGATTTTATTTATTTTCAATAAAATGATTATATTTTATTAAAGTAACATTCTGCAAAGGACTTCTGGAGGATAGAATTTCTCTGAATTACTCAGTAGAAAAATAACATTATTGAACTTTACTCCTACAAAGTGTGTATGTGTTACCAGAATAATGAAATATACTATAAATTAGTGAAATACAATGCTATGATTTAATAAAATATAAGCCTATTTATACAATATTAAAGAGTATTCTATATTCACCAAATGTTATGCTTAATTCAGTTTCCTATCTCCTCCCACCCCTCCCACACACACTTTTAATGAGGCTAGCCCATTTCACATTTTCTGCAGGAGAAAGGATGTTGTATGTGGGAGGAGGATAACATTTAGGGTTTCTAGGTTTGTAATTTGCCACTGTTCTGTCTTAAGTCATACATGTTCCCTGACATGTCTCTTTTTAGGGGAAAAGGGGAGGGACATGTGTGTTAGTCTCCTAGGGCCGCCATAGTAAAGTACCACAAACTGGAGGGACTAAAATAGACATTTATTTTCTCACAGTTTTGAAAGCCAGAAGTCTAAAATCAAAATGTTGACAGGGCCAGACCTCTAGAAGAGGATCCTTCCATACCGCTTCTAGCCCCTGGTAGACCCTCAGCTTCCTTGGTCTGTGACATCCTGTCTCCAGTTTCCGTCTCCATCTTCACATGGCGACTGCCCCTGTGTGTCTGTGTTTAAATTTTCTTCTTCTTATAAGGACACAAGTCATATTGTATGAGAACCCACTGTAATCCAGAATGTCCTCCTATTAACCTAATTATATCTGCAAAGACCCTATTTTCAAATAAGGTCATGTTCACAAGTACCAAGAATTAGAACTTCAGCAAAGTTTTGTAAGGCAGTGACACAATTCGACCCCATAACAGGACCTAAAGGAGAACAGTGATAAAAATTTTCAGTGTTCTTGCTTCAACAAGTTATTATCGATAATTCAATAAATAACATATTTTTATTTATGATATAAATTATATACTATGTTACAAATGCAAATTATTATTACTATTATAGAAAACGTATATAGTGCTTATGATATACCACATTTTACTTTAAATGCTTTACAAATATTAACTTGCTTATTGAACTGAATTGAGAATCCATGCATTGTATCCTGTAGCAATAATATTTTGATAAGCAGATTCTGCTTTAGATTTTAAAAAATTCTTAAGTTCGACATTTTGTTTTTGTAATTGTATCCTTTATGTTTTAATTATGCCATGCATCCTTAAAATCTTCAATGCTTACAAAGTTTGACTTGCAAAACATTACAGGAGTTTACAAATTTCTTAGTTTATTTAAACATCTTTATGTGTTCATTATTAGAGATTGAACCAGTTCCAGATACCATTACCAGTGAAACCAGGCCTGCCATAACAGCTGAAGGCTACCATTTATTACATGCACTTCATTTGAGGAACTTATTAATGCTGACATCTGTTCAAGCCTTAATTACTACATTACTACAACTGGTCCCTTGTCATATTTCCCCTAATTCATTGTAGCAGAAACGCAAAAGTGCAAAATGCATTCCCAGATAATGATAAAGTTGTTTATAATTGAGATACGTATAAAGAATAATTTGCCACATATTGGTCACATGCTGGTTATTTCTAAATTTAATTTTTACATTTTGACAAAAAAATTTAGAACACTAAATTATAAACAAGTCTTTAAATTTTACTCATAAAACTAAAAGTATGCTGTAATATCTAATTATAGGAAATAACGATTTAAACATACATTTAGTGTAATTAATAAAATATTTTTATTAGGTGTGTGAGAGATAAATAATATTTTAAATTTTGTAGTATATTAAGGAAAGAATGAAAATAATTTTTGCATCATTTATTTATTAATTTTAATAGCAGCACAATTCTACAGAATATTAGGGTTTTAATAGTAACTTCCTCAATAATGCCTCCTTAATGACACTTTAAAAATTGTGCTAATAGTTTCTTATTGCAGGTTGCCATGTGTATTTTTTGTAGGATTTATAATATTACAAGCATCCATTATTACCACTGACGTTTTTCTAAGTGGCCAGTTAGCTTGTTTATATTCTTTGGAGATAGAATACTAAGTGGGAAATGCCAATAACAATCACTGATTCTTCCTGGAACAGTGATAATAACCACAGGTAGTAAACACTGTTACGTTTTGTGCTTATATTACTCCATTTATTCTTCTCAGTAAGCCTTTTTTATAGGTACTATTAGTATCTCCTTGGGGATTGTAAGGCTCATTGAATAATGTTCTAAGACTCATACCATTAGTAGACAGTGGGGCTGGGATTATTTTCTCTTAAGAATTATACTATACTATACTTATCATAATAAGAGACAATTATTATGGGACAACTATACACTCATCTCTGAGTTTATTACTGAATGGCCTAAAAAAAGAAGTAAAATTTTGTGCCCTTTCCTTTAGGGAAGAGAAGACATGTATAAATGAAACTATTAAAATTAATTATACAAGCAGTATATAAGAAAAGATGTTGCATTTTATCCTGCAAATTTATTGAAGAGAGAAGACTGAACTAGAGCTAGGTTTTTATTGAATTAGAACTTGGAAGACATACTAGAGAAAAGAAAAAGAAAAGAATGACAACAACAATCGCAAGTTTCAGTGAATGAAAGAAACCTTTCTAGAGAGGATTTACTCTAATTTAGGTAAGGTATTTGTCACACAATACAATAGAAAACAAATATTAGTAACTATAATTATAATAATTTAGGTTTTTTTGTAAAAATTCTAATTATCAAAATTTTGAGGTTTTTGGAGACTGAAGGAAGTTAATGAGCTGTCAGATTACTGTGTACAAAATTTCTTTGGAGTATAGACAAGTAGCAAAATTTTGACAAGTACCTATAAAACGGACTTAACAGAAAATTAATATCTTTACATAATTCTCATTTATCGGTTGCTATAGAAGATGTAAAAATAGAGGCCACAGCACATGCAGTGAAGTAGATTTTACAAACCAATATATTTTCCTAAATTATGTACTGATCAGATTAAGCCAGGTTTTGCTAGAATCAAAACCTCAGTTCTCATAAGTAAAAATTAATTTCTCAAATTATTTTCAAGCAGCGACTCAATGATACAGGGTATTTCTTGTGACTCCATTTGTACTTATTTCTCCACTGCTTCTAAAAGGAGGAAAGAAAGGTTTGTGCATCCAGTATTAGATGACTTGGTTTAGAGGTAGCCCACATCACATCTGTTCACAGCCATCTCACCAAAACTAGTCACCTACCTAGTGACTAAACTGCCCTTACCTAATTACGAGGGGAATAATAAGTTGAAAAGTACATGACTATTCAGGGAGTGATTACTATCTGTGCTATATTATCAATGCTACTGCTATAGGACATTAATAAAGGATAAGCATATAACAATTTCCATGTAAAAATATATTTGTGATAGGTGTTTAAAAGTTAAATACATTTTTATATGTTGAGTCTACTTAACTCTCTTAATATGCTATTGAACATTGATGATATTCACAAGAAGAGTATTTAAAATGCAGCATTTCTCAAACTTACTATACTGTACACCATTTAGGTAGCAGGATTCAGTGACTATGTTGGGATAAGTCTGCACTCTTGGGGTTTTTTGGGAGCATAAAATGTGGATATTTTCTATGAAATAGATGTGGGTCATTTAGGAAAGACTTCAACAGTATGATGTGGATTATCCATGAATCAAGGGCATTAGAAATGGAATATTTCATCTATAACAAGAAGGTTGTAGGTGAAAAGTGCCCAGGAACAAAAATCTCTAAGGAACACAAGAAAAATCCTTATGAGAGAAAAAGCACTTTTAACCATCTCCCAGAACCAAAGAGCATGAAACTTACCCAACCAAGTCAGAAGTACTCTATTACCTTAATACGCTTCCCATAATGTTTAGAATCGCAGCTAGGAATTAAGGAAATAGGTAGGATGGAGAGAGCATAAGCCAGTTGCATTTCCTTTCCCTAATTAAGACAGCCAGCAATTATGACTCTAGGCATTCAGCAGAGGGAGGGGAAGTCTTTACTTCAAATGATAGTGGAAGCAGGTTGATTAATACATTGGATTCATTATTTAATCCAGACTTTGTGTTATGACTTAAAGTAATTGCTGAACAATTTATTGCTCAAGAATGAACAGGAAAGTTAATTGTGTGCCCAGTTTTTTTATGGAATTATCACCCTGAATGTATAAATATTAAAGAAGGAAGGGAAGTGTATTAGTTTGCTCAGGCTGCCACAACAAAGTACTACAGACTGGATGGCTTAAACAACAGAAATTTGTTATCTCAAAATCCTGGAGGTTAGAAGTCCAAGATCAAGGTATTAGCAAGATGTTTTTTTTTTTTTTTATCTTTTTTTTATAAGGCCTCTCTCCATGGTTTGTAGATGGCTGTCTTCTCCATGTGTCTTCACATGGTCTCCTCTGTGTGTGTGTGTGTGTGTGTGTGTGCGTGCGTGCATGTGCACGCTCACATACAAGCAGACACTCTAGTCTTTTCTTATAAAGACATCGGTCATACTGGATTAGAGCTCACCATAAAGACCTCATTTTAACTTAATTACCTCCTTAAATACCCTGTCTCCAAATAGTCAGTATCTGACTCAGATTATAACAGGTAAAATGTTGCATTTTTATCATGTGTCTTATTCAATGCATCTTTGGCATATTAGTAAATTTTCTGATATTAAACTATTTTTGATTTTCTGGAATAAATGCAGCTTGGCCATTGAATATAACTCTTATGATATATTCCTGGATTCTAATACAGTTTTTTTTAAAATCTGTATTTAAAAGACATTAATCTATTGTTTTATGTTTTGAATATATTTATTAGGGTTTGCAGTCTATATTATGCTGGCATCAAATTAGAAAACTTATGGGAAATGGATTATTTTCATAGAAAAATATGCATTTAAATGTAAATAGATAATTAGTATAAAACATAGAAAAATGATTACATATTTACCATAGTAAAATATTCTAGAAATATGTGATTAGTCATATATGCTAATTAATAATATTTGCTGCTGCAACATTTCTAAAAATCTTAGTGGTTAAGAACTTTACTCTCACTGAAATAAATTTAGTGGTGTTTTAGTTGACTGAGTCCCTTTTGTGCTTCTCCTTCAAGAACTGGCTCAAAGATTCACTATCCATTATTCTGTGGCCTGGATATTATCAAACAGTCAAGGAGCAGGAAGAATATGTGGGGAAGGCACATCAACTCTAAACTGCCTCCATAGTAACTCATCTATCTGCTCAGTTCACATTCCAAGCATAAAACAGGGTCACATCTTCCTGTAAGGGGCTGATTGTGGTAGTTCAGCTGTGCATCAAAAAGAAGAAAACAAATTTCATGAGCATTTAGTTGGTCTCCGCTACAGTTGGTTTCATAGTTGAATTTTAGCCCAACTCTAAAAACTGGTAATTACAATGTTTTCTAAAATATTTCAAGCCAGAAAAACAAAACTAAACAAAGGAACAACAATATCGACAGCAACAAAATAAAAAAACTTTTAAGTTCCCAGAGTCATTCTGACAGTGAGGGATAACTTTAATTGTAACTTGATTTTAATAATCATGACTCCAGTAGCATAAGTAGACATTATAAAAAACACATAAAATCAAAAATAATTCCCAGCTACTTTATTTGAAAAATGGTGGGCAGTTACTGGGCTTGGAAAACAACATCTGGAACACATACATAGAATCAAAATAAAGAATCTTTTCATTGAAATATGGTTTTAATATACATATTTTAGTTTTTAATTAACACTTAGGGAGATAGCGTGGTGTAATATAAAATGTGTCAGTTTTAGGATCAAGTAGATCCTCAAATATTCCGTCATTTCTGTTTTTGACATCAGGCAGGTCACTTAAGCTTACTTTGCCTAGTTTTCAACTATGAAAAGGAGAGAACTATAAGGTTTACATTTGATTCAAATGTCAGAATATCTGAATTGTACCCATGTCAAAGGGCCATGGCCACCCACATAAATGGTGTTTTTTTCTTTAATCATAATTAACATCTGTAACATTGTATCAAATAATTTACCTTCAGTATTTTTCCATTTGTAATCTTCAAGGCTTTGGTATAGGAAAAATTGTAATTCCATACTTTGAGGATAATTACTTTACTACCTGCCCCTTTCAAAACATACCACAATGATAGACAAAATATAAAAGAAAAAATAATATCGACACATCTCAACCCAAAATAACACAGACATCGCAAAAATCCGGAAACTGGATTAAAAACACAACTCAGCACCTAGGAATCAGGACTCAAGAATAACAGAATATAAATGTAATTCCTGTTCATTTGGAGACCCAAGTCAGGTTTACTGGTAGGAAATAAAGCCTGAGGCAGAGTGAACCTAACCTGAAAGGAGGTCGCATAGGTCACCGCCTTGCCAGTATAAATGGTGTATTAATGGGGAGGCCGCAGTTATACCAGGAGGATAGGGAACTACAGCCTGTACTAGGAGGAGTAGGAGGGAACAACATGGATCAGGAGCAGTGGGAGATTACAGTCTGAAACCAGGACAAACAGAACCTTAAAGCCAGGCTCAGGGACAAGGCTTTCTCTGGCGATTAGCTAGATAAAATATGTTCCTAAAATCATTGTTGGATAGAATCTTCAGTCTGCTGGGATAAATGGTAATTTTACACATGAGAAAAGAAATATGGTTGGAAGAAACTGTAGAACATCTAGATAAGGAGTGTTAAAGAGAGAAGGGCAGAGTAAAGGAAAGGGTGTGAGAGGGACAAGGACAGGGAAATGCCTTCTCAGGAAGAGTCTGCAAAACATAATTTCAAAACATATGAGGCAAGTAAGTAATTAGTTGGTTTATCAATTCCAAGCAAATTTAAAAAAATAATAATTTTTTTCTTTTTTAATTAAATGTATTGGGGTGACATTGGTTAGTAAAATTACATAGATTTCTAACATACAATTCTATAACACATCATCTGTGTACTGCCTTGTATTTACCACCCGAAGTTCAGTCTCTTGTCACCATATAATTGACTACCTTTACCCTTATTGATCTTTCCACTCCCTCTTTTCCTTCTATTAACCATGAAACTGTTGTCTGTGTCTATGAGTTTTTATTTGTTTGTTGCTTTCAGTTTTATATTCCACATATAAGTGAAATCAAATGGTTCTCAACTTTTTCTGTCTGACTTATTTTGCTTAGCATGATAATCTCAAGATTCATCCATGTTGTCACAAATGGCAGTGTTTCAATTTTTCTTGTGGCTAAGTAATATTCCAGTGTGTGTGTGTGTGTGTGTGTGTGTGTGTGTGTGTGTGTGTGTGTAATGTATGTATATCATTATCAACATCTTCATCATCATCATCTACATGAGACAAAAGACATATAAAGCCACACTGTCTTGAGAAGTAAAATTTACCTTAATCTCTAATTGTTTTATATGCTATTTTTAACTTCCTTATTGAATTTTTTGAAGCTTTACATGTCCTCGTTTTTAGACTTAATATTGAGGTGATGAGAAGAATATTTGTCAATTTGACCATTTATCATTTGCAATTTTTTTTTCTGCCTCTATTTTGACTAAATTCTTAAAGTAAAATTTAAGCTTGGAAAGGTCATAAAAATGACCATCATTCAAAAAACAAGTAACTCTTTCGAAATATCTCATACCTCTCTCAAATGAGCTGATTCAAGGTCCTTCACTCATAGTCCCCACATCAAACTCCAGTAAATCAAGTATAATTGAAACAGGCTTCAGCATTTGCCTTTCAAAGTTTTGTAGAATCATACAATAAACATTCAACTCTTGAAAACAGAGATATTTACAATAATAATAAGATTAATATGCTGAAATTTTTGTTACATATCAATTGGCCACATAATGTTCAGAAATGAGTTCTTTGCTTTGAGCAAAGGTTTCAAAAATAAAGAATTTTAAAAAATCTGTCATGTTTTATCCAACGTATAATTTTGAAAATATTTTTTATTAGCTATAAGCCAATATTGTAATATGTAATGTGAAATAAATTAAAAGAGTTGAAAATATTTATTTCTGGCCATCAAATTATTATAACAAACACAATAGCTGTAACTATGGCTAAACATCAAGGATAACAGAACTACATTTTTTTTTTTGCTGACATTTACAATGAAATACATATAATTCCATAATTCACAAAGATAAATTAATCATGGATTAATCTGTATTCAGATAAGGTAACATCAGAAAAATTAATTTTCTAAACTGAAAATGCATCAGTTGTAAATGAATCAGAAACAGTTCATTTAAGATATTTGTGAGTTTAAAATAACTAGTATAGAAATAATGTAATGGCATGTAGAATTTTATGCTTTAAAATAATTTTTGGAATGAGGTGAGAAAATTGCCATTTTTTATTTCTGTTTTTAATTTAAATAAAATCAATAGGAAGATAATTATATTTCTATAACAGCAAATATTTTAAACAACAATACTGATTTATATTTAACATATTAGTATTATAAAATATAAGAGATTCTATTCTCTTTTTAAATTTATAATTTCATAAATACCCTGGAGGATTTGTTTTTTAGAAATGTTCAAAAAATAACTTTACCTATATATTATCTGCTAAATACATCAAACCCATTAAAAATTTTACCTATTTTTAAATGAATAAGTCTATATGTGTCATTTGGCTCATTGTTGTATATTATTATCCTTTTGACAGTCAATTTACAGACATCGACTAAATTGATAGCAAGATGTAGTGGCAAGAATTAATCTTGGTAATTTTAGCTAATGATATATTAGTACTCTTAATGATGTTTTATGAGTTGCCAAACAATGAGCAAGGCATAAAATAAAATTACACCCTTAGTTTTCTGATACAGAACATTGACTCACTTAGGAAAGCAGATAAATACCCAACAATAAAAATTTATTCTATTTCTCTTTAAAAGCAAACCTTCTTATTGTGCTGGCCATTTGCCTATGTGCTATCAGACTGAGTGTTGGCCCTTCACCTACTGGGCTCTGTATCCCAAGAAACTAGTTTTTTCATGATCTTCAGCCAGTTGTCTTGTGGCTGCTTTGGGCTGTTTGGAGGCATTGATAAGCGATTGGAAAAAAGGAGAAAGTTAAAGGCTAGAGTGTTTCTTCTTGTTTCTCTGTGTATCAGGAAACATCTTATCAGCAGCTGTGTCTTCTCTCAGATTTTAGCACCACTACCTGCTGTGTTCCCAGGTTCTCCTTGGTGGTCCCAATGGCTGGGCTCTGTTAATACTGACCCTGCTTTTGTTCCCCATGCCTGAGGGAGCAGGAGTGGCTTTCTGCTAATCTCTGAGTTGCCTTCACCATCTCTTATCTACTGACAATTGCTTCTTAAATTCCCTGATTAAAGTACCTTTCATGGGTTCTGTTTTTCTGGCTGAATTTTAACTGATCAATCTAATTAACCAGTCACCTTAACATATGTAGCTCTAGATTTAAGGGGGCGGGGTGGGGGAGGGGATGTGGCGGTCTTAAAAGAAGTGAAGAATTTGAAGCCATGTGCTCAGCTTTAATGAGCATGTTAAGATTAATTATTTAGAATAGTGACACCTGATTTGTCATTTTAATGCGGCATCTTATTTTTTTCAGTTGCATGTCTGGTGTTCGTAAGTGAACATGAACTTCTATTTTCAAAACATGCTTAAGAAGCTGTTGTTGCAAGTCCCAAGCTTTCAGTGGGGCCATGTGGTTAGATGAATTCTGACAGAAAAGAAAAAAATATAAATTAAATTGGTACTTTAAAAATAAGCATCACATGTATCTACATTTATATTGGACATCTAGGCCCTGATCTTTCCCCTTAGTCTTGATAATTGATCTTAACTGACAATTTTAACTGACAATTTACAATTTTAAAGAAGAAGTCATTAGTAGAATGTGAATAAAATGTGTGCTGCTAACCCTGCAAAACCTCTCTGATATTCCCCAGTTGTTTTATCTTTTCCTGCTATTTATAAATGCCTCTTCTTTTTCTATGGATCGCATGCACAACTCCCGTTCAGATTACTTGCCCTACACATGCTCTGTCTTAAATTTTTCATCTTTTAATCTAAAATTTCTCTATCAGCATCATTTATAATCAAGTATCTTTCATTTTAAAATTTAAAAAAATACATACCTTCGCTGACTGTGTATATTCCTCCCAGATATATGTGTCCCTCACATAGCCAAATTCTATGAATGAGTTGTTTCTGACATCTGCCTCCTCTTAACATGGTCACCAGAAATCTCATGGTGTGTCACCAGGATATTCCATTGTTATCTTTAGATGTAACTTTCCATCACTCACTTTTTATTCTGCTCTAATATAACTTTTCTATTTTTTACAGCATATCTACGTAGAATTTTAACATCTTACCCTGACCATACATGTATTTGACCTTTGTTTATAATCTTCATGTGGTTTGTTGACCAACATTTGTTTAAAAATTAGCTAAAATGTATTGAGTACGTGTTCTGGGTATTCTTTTAAGTACATATATTAACTCATTGGATCATTACAGTACCCATTGAGATTGAAAACTTTATTATCTTAATTTTATAAATGAAGAAACTGAACTGCAGACAAATTAAGTAATCTACCAAGTCATGTAGATAATAAGAAACAGAACCAGTATTTGAACTCAAATAGTTTTAGAGCTGCAATATTAATCTATTATTCTCCCATCTTGTAATCACTTAAATGACTTCTCAGAGAATAGAGGAAAAGAGAAAACTATCCTAATTATCTTATTGTTTAATTTACCTAGAATTCTATATCATATAAATATACTTAAAAGTAAAGAAAATTAAGAACTTATTTCAGTTATAAACATAGGTACAAGAATTCTAGATCAAAAGACTGCAATTATCATACGTACACACACACACAAAAAAAATTAAGAAGTATCTTTTATACAGGTAAAAAGTAAAAAGAGAAAACCATATATATTTTGTTAAGCATCTAACATTAAACAAACCTGAGAAATTAAGAAGAGAATTCACTAAAGTTGATAAATAATATCTACTAAAATTGTTAAGGCACATATGACAGGAAATGTCAAAAAGAGCATCACTTAAACAATTTCTGTTCAACACACACTGGATGTCTTATCCTATGCAATAAAAAAAAAGAAGAAGAAGAAATGTAAGAATTGGAAAAGAAGCAGCATGATTTTTATTTGTTAAACCTATGATTTTCCCTGTAGAAAAACAAAAAGTTCTCATGTGTAATCATAAAACTAAGAAACTTCATCAGTGTTGCTAGATATAAGAGCCATGTGCAAAAGTGAATGAGCTTCCATTAAGATGTGGACTAGAAAGATTTATGTCATCACAAAGTAACAATAATCTTAGATGATCATAGACATTTAGGAAGAGATGTGCATAATCGATGTGGATTACTGACAAATCTGAAAGAATACCCAAATAAAGATGAAGTATGAGTGGGAAGATGTTGAACCAAAAATGTAAGTTTTCCAAAATTTGTTCTCTAAATTATTTCTCAAAATATCTCCAAATCCCACTATTCAATATAATGCCAATTAAATTCTTATCAGGATATTTTTTTATTTGAGATTATTTAAAATTTGATGTTAAATGCCATAAATAAAGAGTAATTAAGTACACACACACACACACACACACACAAATAGTCAAGAGAAACAAAAGAAGAAATCTGAGAAACAAAAGAAGGGACTCAACCTAAAAAAAAATAAAGGTTCTTTATAAAGGTCTCCTAATTAAGAGAGTATATAGCATTGGTGTAAAATGAGGCTATTTTATGTCACTGGATCATCATTTCAAAGCCCAGATGGAGACCAAAGAATAGCTGAGGAAATAATATGTGAGGGGGACTGGGAATTAGTACCTAGTTATTTATACTTCTAGACTAAAAGTTGGGTTTACTCTCTTATTTTTTTTCATTGGCATTTTATATTTGAGCAAAACTTTCTACTATAATTTCTATTTTAGTTAGTATTTGAGAGTCTAAGGAATTGAAAACCAAGAAAAAAAACTAGTAGTCTTGTATCAATTATATAATTGGCAAAGAAAAACACTATTCATAAAAACTCTATTCATGAAAAATCAACATTTATTATCAGCTAGTAGAAAGCTACCTCTTCAGTGGTTCAGGAAGTGTGAAAAATTAACAATTATGACAAAGTAATTCTCTTTTTTAGGCAAGAATTATACTTTTCTCATTTGAGCTTTTTAGATCAGATATTACTGGCTCTGAAAGCAAATTTAATTCTCATTATAATTCATGACTTGGATATCTATCTAATGGAAAACAGTGAATTGGCTGCCAATTAAATTGATGCTATTTCAATCTGCATGCATTTTCCTGAAATAATCCTAAAAAGCTTCAATTCAACTTTCTAACAAAAGAATCAGATCTATAATGTTGCTTTATTATTATTATTCATTCTAATTTGTGTTCTCTAATCTTGACTAGATTTTTTTGACTAGGCATAGATTAAGATTTTATTCACTCCCAAATTATAGAGGCTTTTTAGTTAATTATCTTCATGCTATCCATGTAATGTACACTTATATGAATAAAAGTCATTTTTCTTTAAAGTCCCAACTCAATAAACTTTTTAGGGGACAAGTGCAGAATAGATAATAAGTATATTTGAATACATATGCTTGTAATCCTATTGCCCCTTTTAGAAGAACCTCTTTTTCTGTCTGTAGCTAGTACAACTGACAGGTATTAAAGGGGGAAGTAGAATTCTGATTCAGTTTGTAATGTAGATTTGTGGTTCTTTTAAGCTACTAAAATGATTTTTGAAAAGGCAAGTTATTTTTTTTTTTTCAAAGAAAATCTTGCTGAAATTAATAGTTTCCTAAGGGAGTTTATATCATATTTTTGAGAAAACTCATTTTTTTTAGAAACTAGAAAATATATCATTTAGTAGCTTAGAGTTCTTTGGTTGAAATTCATTTATGTAACTATAAATGGCCTTTTCTAATAGACTGGTAAATATCTCTGTTTGTATGAGTAGCTCAAAAAAAAATGGTGGAGAACTAATAGTCCCATATCATGCCTTTAGACATTCATTTCTTTTAATTTTTAGCCTATTTCTGGCATGTCATTGTCTTTCCAAGTACTAAATTATCTACAGTCACTTCCTTGCTATTTTGTATTGTTCTAACCCATTTATAGTTTCTTTATAGACTATACCGCCTCTAAATTCTCCTTAAGAAAATAATAGTGTTTTTTTTTTTGTATACCTACCACACCCCCAACACAAAACATTTCATTGTCATTTGAGGTATATTAGCTTTATACTGCAGGACTCAAACTGTGTAATAGGTAAACATATATGGAATGAATGAGAATCAAAATAGGTGTGTATGTGTGTGTGTGTGTGTGTGTGTGTGTGTGTGTTTGTGTGTGTGTGTGTGTGTGTGTGTGTGTGTGTGGTGTCAGAGTATGGAAAGCAAAGTTCTTCTTCCAATACCTAAACATTATGTAATAAATTGATTTACACATTCTGTGGGTCAGGAGATGGAATTAGAACATGTTGGCAATGCTGGGAATACAAATTTTAGTTCAACAGTATGAAGAACTTCCAAACAGAACTGCCAGGTAAAGGAATGAGTAGATTAAGTAAAAGGAAACTGTATAATGCTAATGAATCACTTAGTAGCATGGAACATATCCTATTCTCTATGGATACCCAAGAAGCAGAATAATAACTTGGTAATAATAGGTTAATTCTATCCATGTCACTTTGTGTCTTATCTAGCCAGGTAGCTAATGGAGTATCCATTTAGGGTTGATAGAACAATATCTTTAAGGAAAAGTTTTAGAAAATAGGAAAGACTATTTTGTCTACAAATGTATATGTGGGTAATCCACATAGGGGTGATAGCCAACATTATAAAAGAGAAAAGTACATGAACTCTTACAAAATAAAAGACCATTAAAAGGAGAATAATTAAGAGGATAGAAAACTTGGATATATATATATATATATATATATATATATATATATACACACACATATATATAATTATATAAATTTATATTATATATGTATATAATATATAAATAATTATGTAATATACAGATGAATTATATGTATAAAAATAAGAGAAGACTAAAAACAACATTAAATAAATTAAAAAATTGTTACATTAGATGAGAAAATTGTATAATTTAAGCCTCATGAAATTTTGGTAGGTGGTCAGGGGATGCTAATGAGATAACAAGATCAAGAAGGAAAACTATTTTTTTTTATTCCTTATGTTGCTATTTCATTGAACTCTCCAATGGATTAAATAGAAGATGAAAAGTGTATTGTCCCTTTATTTTCCTAAATAGACTTTTTAAAATGTGTGATGATTCTATTTATCTATATCAATCAGGACAGACTAGGATATCCAAGAGCAACAACTGCAATACATCAGGGGTCTTAAATCACACCCAGAATGATGGAGTCGCCACTCAAATATTGCTAAGTGCTTGAGCAGAAGGCAACTGGCAAGTAAATGAGCCAGCCTAGAAATGACACAAATCAAGTCAAATCTACTCAAAACTCATTGGACACATAAATATTTAACTAGTCATTTATCCCTGAGCAGTGAGGACATACTATCCCCTCACTGGCTACGTAAGGGCTGCATCCTAATGCCCTGGGCAGTACACAAGCTTACTTACAAAGGCTTATTCCTTTTTGTTGTTTTGTTGTTACTGCAACCAAAAAAGGAGACAATGATTTCTAAATCAGTAATGAAAGTGATTAATTCACAACCAAAGAATTTAGGAGGGGAGAGGGAGGCCAAATATATAGTAGAAGCAAATACATTAGAATTAGACAGAATTATAGTAAACAAAATTACAGCGAGGGAAATTAACATCAGCAATGAAACTGAAAATTTACATGGAAAAAAAATGTTTTCAAAATAATAGCCTATGGCCATGACACCCGACAAACCCGACCCCATCTGATCTCGGAAGCTAAGAAGGGTTGGGCCTGGTTAGTACTTGGATGGGAGACCACATAAGAGGACCAGGTGCTGTAGGCGTAAAAAATTTAAAAAAATAAGGGATTGTAACCTGACAAGGTCTTTGCATTTTGTGAGGTCAACCAAGGGCTATCTCGCCTAAAAAAAATAAAAAAATGATAATCATAATGGCCTAATAGAAAAAGGTGGCAAACTAAGCAATCACTTAATTAAAAATTATAAATGGCCAAAACCCAAAATTCACTCTCCAGAAATACTAGGGGTTCAATAAAAATTAAAAGACTAATAAAACGCTTTTTCAAAATGAATAAAATTTTATAAAATGATAATACCCTTGTCCAGGGTATAGCAAAATACTCATTCTTACATGCACTAATAACAATGTAATCAGGAAGCTTGTTTATAGGAACCAAAATATATACATTTAAAGGGAGTGCAACAGAATATCAAGTGAGAAGAGAGGATACCTAGATTAGAGGTCAAGTTATAGCATATACTACTTCTGGATGGAAATTTTGCAATATAAAGGTTTAAATATTTATTTATCTTGATATGGCATTTCCACTCCTGGGAATTACAGCATGTCTACCAGTGAGAAAAAGATAATGTCTAATTAGGTTCAATGGAGCACTGTTTATTTTGCCCAAAAGTGAAGAAAACCTAAAATGGGTTATTCTGTAGAGAATTAGTTATGTAAACTATGGACATATTCCTGCAATGTAATAAAGTACAATATGTTTTTAAATGATCTGGCACAGCAAAATAGCTAATATAAACCAACATGTGGCAAAAGCCAGTGGTAAAAGGATATGGGCAGTCTCTCTCATTTTCAAAAAGCATTTATTAGTATATGAATGGAGAAATGCAGTAATATATAGATTTTAGAGCAATTTTCATTGGCGGATGTGAAAATGAAGGAACTTCAATTTAATATTTATTTTAAATGTATTGAATAACATTCTATTACTCTCATCAGGAAAAATATGAAGATACAAAAATGGAAGCTGATGAACTCATTTAAAGTAGTAAGATACCAGTTTAGAAAAGTTATGTAGCATATAGTACAGGATTCTTTAAAACCTGGGCCACTGACTGGTACCAGTCTGTGGCCTGTTAGGAACTGAGCTGCACAGCAGGAGATGAGCTGCAGGCCAGCCATGAAGCTTCATCTGTGTTTGCAGCCGCTCCCCAGCACTAGCATCACTGCCTAGCTTCACCTCAGATTATCAGTCATTAGATTCTCATAGGAGCATGGGTCGCTGGTGCCAAAAAGGTTGGGGACTGCTGATATACTACACATTATTTTTTTCAGATGTCTTTAATAATGTTGAAAGAATTGAAAACATAGCACTTATGATCATAAGGTGTTTTTTTTTCTTACAGAAAAACAAATAAAACCAGTAAAGGCATATTATCTGCAAGTGGGGCATGAAATTTTTATTTTCTATTAAGATTCATATTATATGGGTCCTTCAGATGGTCTCCTACAAGCTCATTCCTGCTTTCACCCTGCCTAGCTTGCTTACATAAACAGAAAATTAACAGCCCATGTACTTGAATCAGTACTTTCACCATTAAGTGGGTAATTCTCTGCAATAGTGACACACATCTTTATTAGGATGTATGAAGATATTTATCTTTTAATGTTATGTTTTATTTGACATGTGGATAATCCTGTAAAGTAGAAGCAATTTCTAAATACATACATTATCTAATGTGCATTTCCAAAACAGTAGATTTATTCTGAGTTTTAAACCTGAGCAATAACAATTTTGTTTGTCCTTGATCTGCTTTGTTTTGTATTGATGTGATATTTCATGGGCCATTATTCTGTAAGCCAGATTCCTAACATATTGAGGACCTAAGTTATGTTAGTGCCTTCATTCAACTACTGCCCAGTTTTATTAATTGTGCAATACATTTATAACAGTTTCCTAGTAGAGGTACTAAGATTATAATTAAAAACAAAACTTTGTGTGTTCAAGGAAAAAATATTAAGAGATATTATTGTTACTGTAAGTGTTATTAACAATGTTGTTTTATTATGTTTATTTTATACTTCAGTATAATAATATCCTGTTTAATGAACAGTTGGATACATTTCTTGGAATTATTAATAGTGTGGTTTATAGAACTACAAGTTGTTTTAGAAACCTGTCTCTGGCTAGAAAGAAGCATAACAAAGCATCACTTCTTGCTGGTTCTAAATTACTCCAGTTCTTTGGCTCTCCAAGGACTGGAGTAGGGAAGCACAACAGAAACAAAGTAGTATTTATCTGCAGATTACTCTTGATTTTCTCTACAAATAAAAGAGACTAAATTAATTTAAATATATCCTTTAAAAAGCATATTTGAACATGTGTGCAAATTATCTTCAGAGAAATGAAGCCCTGCAGAGGGACCAGGCTTTGGTGACCCGTTTCAGAAGTCCCTGAAGAAGCAGCTTCCCTACCCCTGTACTTCCCTGCTCTGCTCTTTCATAGAATCTGGTCTTCACAATTTGTTGAACACAGCAAATATTGCCCATCAAAATGACTTCATGGAGAAAATAAGGAAAGAGAATCGGAAAGAGAACGAAGGAGGCAGGTAGGGAAGAAGGGAAGGATGGAGAAAGGAAGGAAGGAAGGAAAGAAGGAAAAAGAAAAAGAGATTCAGGTAGATTAAGGCCATTTTTCTAAGCCCTTAAGCTTTATCATAGGGAAGAATCTTTAGTGACAAAAAGTTAGGAAAATATTTTTATACTGAATTTAACTCCCACAGGAATATAAATCAAAATTAGTAGCTCTTATTTTCATATGAGGTTTAAATTATAGCAATATGTCATTAAAAGTGTTTTTTTGAGGAGGAAGAGAAGGTAGCCACATTGTAGTATAACATTGGATCCCTTCTCTATGTCTCTTCAGCCTCATGAGAAAGATTAAAGAGAATAAATGGAGGTCTTTCACTTGTCTGTAACTGAATGAATAGAAAACAAAACAAAGTGAAACATAAAAATGTTATGCTTTAGTGGTTACTGGTCATATAATCATATCTTCAATAACTGTTCAGATACATCTAGAAATAAGTGTTATTTAGTTTGTATAATCAACAGGATATATGTGTAAGTATATGTGGGTGAATAGATGGACGAGTGGCAGGATGGACAGATAGATGGACAGACGGATGGACAGATAGATGGATAGACAGACAGATATGCTGGATGGATGGGTGGGTGGGTGGATGGGGACGGATAGGCAGATGCATGGAGAGATAGAGGGATGGATGGATATAGATAGATAGATGATAGATAGATAGATGATATAATAGGTGGGTGGGTGGGTGGATGGATGGATGGATGGATGCATACACAGACAGACAGACAGACGATAGAAAAATTTATTTAGAAAGAGAGAGAAATTCATTTAAGAGAATTGGTTAACACAGTTGTGTAGGCTTGGTAAATCAAAAATAAAGGTGCTGGCCAAAGATTCCTCTGAAATCTTTCCTTGGCTTGCAGATGTCTGCATTCTTGCTGCCTCTTCCTGTGGTCATCCTTTATGCACACATCTCCCTGTGTCTTTCTGTGTGTCTTAATTTCCTCTACTTTTAAGGACACCAGTCAGATTAGATTACGGCCCACACTAACACCCTCATTTTAACTTAATTAATCCTTGAAGGTCCCTGTACAGCCACATTCTTAGGTACTGTAGGTTAGTACTTCAACAAATGAATTTAGAGGTGATATAATTCAACTCCTATCAGTCCAGTAAACATAGTAAAATTTTTTCTCTATTTTAAGTTATTATTGAAATATTATTTTATAATGAACTATTTGTAGGTAATGCTGAAAGCATGTAATCAAAACTTCTATATCTGCCTAGGACACTATTAACCACAAATTAGAAAAACTAACACAGAAACAAACAACAGAAGTCTAACAAACTTTTTAAAACAAAAATATGTAGCAGGAGGTCACAAAACTGGAAGAATGGTCATTATGGGGATTTGAGGGTTAGCTTAATCCCATGGCCCCAGCTTTGATTCTGTGATTCTGTCCCACCTGGCCTATGCTGGTGCATGCAGCCTTCCTCCTAGGGCTTCCTCCTGAAACAGCTTAGCTATAGCCTCATGCTTTGAAGTGATAATGTCCAAAGGAAAAAGAGCGTACTTCTCTGAGGCCTTCTCTTAAAAATGAAGAAATTTGTCCCAGAAACCCTTAGGTAACATCTTGGGATTTCATTTGTCTGACTTATGTCTTATCCTGAAGCAACTCTCATGTCCATCAATAAACTTAAATGGATTCCTGAATTATTCACTGGAAAAAGAAATGAGGTATTGATGAATGATCAGCTCTAAGATTCAGTCATGCTCATTCCCCCAAATTTGTAAAACCTTAAGTGATAGAGAGGTGGAATAGATGTTCAGGATAACCATAATGACCTCTATAATTGCCTGTGAAAAGGAAAAGTAACTCAGTTTATATTAGAGCACGAAAAAACTTCAATGAAGAATATTTTGCATAGAGATAATAGCAGTTTTCTTCAAAGTGTACTATGTCTGGAGAAGTTGAAGAGGTCAACATTGAAAGACTAATATTTTTTTCTGCCATCTATATTAGAAAATAGTCCAGTATCTTGAAACTACAAGAAAACAAGTTAGTTAAATATCGGCTCCCTAGACATGGAGTGTTTGTTTATTGGATATAGAGTTGCATTTTAACTGAGAGCAATGAGAGTTTAATTTCATTCCCAGTGCCTTGAACATATCTAAAATGTTCATCTCTGCTGCCATTATAATAGGAAGCATTGATGCCCATTTCTGGCAAATATATGTTAGATTTATTTTTTACTTTACAGATTTTTACATGTCTGATAAAAATATAACAGTTCTCAGAAAGCTGAAAATTGATCATAAATAATATTTAGGTCCTCTTTAATTATGCTATAAACTGTTTATTATTTTTGCTAATGTTTTCGTAGTTTGAAGCAAAAGATACAGCTCTTAATTTTACATTTGAGTACATCCTCAAAGTTCTTCAATTAGTAATATAGCTTAACACTGAAATTCTTAGTATGTAATGGATTTGTATTTTCATCATAATATGAGCAATCTGCTTATTTAGGAAATATGATGAGAAAAATAAATCTTTGGGGGAATTATTTACATTGTGATGGTCTTATACCTGTGGTTGTGTTAGTATCTACAGAGTGTGAGTTTAGAGTGGTAAGTATTGATGACCTTTGGAAGAAAACAGAAAACAACAACCCGGAAGATATTCCAGCATTCAGTGATTTAACATGTACACTCAGAGTCTTCAGTATATTCCTTACAGAGCCATAGAATGAGAAAACCACTTCATTGAATTCTTAATAATATATTCAAAAAATGATATCTGATTTGACAATTATGACTCATTAGGCCTGGTAGTATGGAAAATGAATTCTTCTTTGTCAACATCTTTCTGTTCACAGATAAATTGAATTTGCCCAAAGAATGCCCATAGATCACACAAAGGAACAGACTCAGCAAAAACCTCGCACTAGGTCTTATAAACAGCAACAACAACAACAAAAAGACAGCGTTATACTTCTACCCACCCAATCACTGTGACTCTGTCTCCCATATATACCCTTGCCCTGCTGCCTCAGCCACCCAGCAGGGGAATCATGGTTGACTCAACCTTCAGCTATTTAGCCACCTCCTTCTCTCCCCAGAAGAAACTTATCAAGAGTTGTAAGGCTGGCAGTGCTTTTTGGTTTATTTTTGTTTTTGTTTGTAGACACAAGCATGTTCCATTCCCAGAGACCTCTTAGTCCTGTACTCAGGTGCTCTGTCCTGTCTTGGTCAGCTTCCAGCACCCAGACCTTTCTGGTCTTCATGTTCTCCTTCAGTACCAGGCCCCCCACCGCTCTCTTCTTATCTTCATTCTTCTACTTCGTGTTCTGAATTATTATACACACATATTAAGGTTTTATTTCTTCAGAAGATTCTGTATCTATAGTTCTAGGATCGTCCAAAATGAAAAAAAATAAGAACATTGCAAAATTACTTTAAATAAAACTTCAATACTTTGCTATAATAGAATGATCATTTTGATTCTTTCATAAATATATATATAATCTTTGACTATTCCAAGTGTGCTGTAAGTCATTATCCCATCCCGCACATCTTCCTCTTAATTACATTCTCTAATGGTAGTATTCATACACTTTTAATATTCTCTCAGTTTTAATCACAGGCAGTTTTATTTTTTAAGGCTTCATATATTCAAAAGCTATCAGTGTCACAAAAATAATACTCATTCAACCTTTAATTTTCTGTCAGATAATTCTTTAAGATTTTACAGTTGCTTGCATTTATTTCATCCCCCCTTTGGCAAATGAATCCAGTTCTAACATGGTCACACATATCCTCAGTTAATATTTTCAGGCATAGTGCCTTCAGCTCTCTTTCTATTTCGGGACTTAGGGTATTTGTACAATTCCCATCATATTGTTAAAAGTGTACAATTCTAACCAAGTCTACTAATTTTAGTATCATAAGTACTTGCATTGAAAGAAAAATACAAACCCAAACAATATAAATTAGCACTTTAAAGGTAATTACTCCAGCACCAAACTTATAAAACTATCTTTGGTCAATTTCTGGTCTTTGAGTGTAATTACTACAAGTAACCAGAGAATATGAATCTATAGTTATATCTTGTGGAACTCTTTCCAGAGCTAGTCAAATAAATACAGTAAATATTATTAAATATAATTAAAGTAATGGGAATCTTAAAAATTATTTAGTTGTTGGTATTGGTATTCCTTGGAGGAATTTTAAGCTGCTCTATTTCTGTCTTCCTGGAGCCTCTGAAATTTTACCATCTATATCACCTATATTTGATCCATTGGATGAAGTACTTTCTATTCATTATTTGGTCTGAATTGTACTAATTACTTATGTTATTAAAACCAAAAATCGTTTGAAATATTTTTAAGAAATTCAGCTCACATAAGAACACGAGTGGGAAAATTAAATAAAGTAAGGAAACAGATGCATTCACATTAATCTATAAAATAGCTCTAATTTTATGTCCTAAAGGGAGATTAGAGTAAAAATATATAGTTAAAACTTTAGGAGCAATAAAGTGCTACCAGTAATTTTTGGAAATATGGAAAGAAGTTATTATGTCCAATAAGAAATTACCTAAAGCATTGTTAAAGCAGATTTTGTCTTCTTTAGAAATCACTCTCTTCTATCAAAATTTTTTAATTTGAATCTCTTTATCAGATTTACTTAGTATTTTCTTGGACAAAACAACAATAATAAAATAGTAAAGAAGTTCAGATTTAATTATTTCTAGATAGCTAATTTATATTTGTAATCAGATTTATTTCTTACATAAGTTCATATTTGTTTTTCATAAAACAATGTGCCTAGTTACATGGTATAGATTACAATAGGAAGAATTTTTGTAGTTGAAATAAATCATATCAGGCATTTAGCCAGTACATAACTAAAAAAGACAGAAATGCAGATTGCCAGAAAGAGGAGAAATGATCACCTTCATGGTGGGATGTAGAAAGAAATTGTGGTTTGATGAAGCAAAGAGATTCTTGGAAGCTAATGCAGATGACAGTCTAAGAAAAATCATTTAATAAAGAAAGTGAAGAAGAGATTTCTTCACATATACAACAGGCATTTGTCTGAAAACTAACCAGTGTATTATAAAGTAATTATGCAACCACAAATGGTACTTTTAATTTACTACTTAGATGTTCTTTCTTTAGGAAATACTTTAAGAAATAGTTTTCCTGAAAAATTCTTCAAGGGACACTTTTAAGTAAATATATTAAATAGAGGAAATTAATAAGGTGAGATCAGCCAAAGTCCACACTACAGAATGAACAAGATAGCATTTACTAACACATGGTACAAACACACGCCCACATCATGTCAAACATACAATGAAATATGCATATGTATATGCATATACACACTCACATACATGTCTGATAGTATTTTTTTTAATTCCCAAACAGGGAACATGTTCGATCCTGAGATACCACAACATAGTGAAATCGATGAAATTTGTACTCTTCCAGGAAGTGTAAGCTATGGTGTTACTGTATGTGATTATTATATAGGGAGATGAATTATAAGAAACAGAAAGATATAAATTATATCTCTAGTGTCATTTGAATACCATCACTAAGGTATTAGTGAAAGCCAGCAATGATCTGGTATATATTTCTTTATTTTTATGGCTCTATCTGCCATAGGACCCCTATCTCTGAAATATACTGATTTGCTTTCACAAATCCTATTCGCTTTTGATGATAAGATCTTATATTTTAATTACAGAGAGAATCCAGGCCATCTGGCTACAATTGTTTAAAGACCCAGAAGCTTTCTGCAACAATTTGAATTTCACATCAGCCCCTCTACCTGTCATGCTATATCTCTTCCTATTTCTTTAACCTGTGAGGTTTGAGAGCTTCTGTAAAGCATACTCTATTGGATGCAAACTTTCTCTGAGTATTGCTTACAATCATTGCTCAGACCTGGGC
This sequence comes from Macroglossus sobrinus, assembly GCA_004027375.1. Lineage (NCBI taxonomy): Eukaryota > Metazoa > Chordata > Mammalia > Chiroptera > Pteropodidae > Macroglossus > Macroglossus sobrinus. Next base: position 312,492 of record PVKZ01000841.1, read on the forward strand.
TGTGTAAGCCTCTACTACATTTAGGAAGTCTAAGCAGTTTCCTACATGCAAATGCCCATTTCTCTCGAATGTGCTTTGGGCTTTAATGACTTTCACAATCAAAACTTGCTGTAACAATTGAATTAAAAACTAAAGCCCGGGAGGAAAAATCTGAATCTCCAGTTCTTTAACTATGGTGTAGCCATTGATCATAAGTTCCTTAGCTTTATAGCCAAGTTCATCACAGTGTAAACAATCTAAGACTTTCTAGCCTCTGAGGTCATTTAATTGCAGGAGGTTAAAATAATTTGTATTCATTTTTTGACCCTTAGCCATCAAGAAGAGTTTAAATTATGTCCAGTATTCCCTGGTTAAAAGGGCAAGCAAGTGAATGAAACAGTTTATTTAAATATCCATAAAACCAGTTACAAACTTTAAAGTTAGTGTTTAAGAGCATAAAATTCAGTTTTCTGGAAAACCCATCTATGTGTGAAAACTTTAAGGACAACCTTTCATTTTCCAATGATAGAAGATAAATTGCCACTGTGGTATGTTCACTTCCTTAAACACCATCATATTTTGTGTCTGTTTGGCTGAAGATAAGAGCACCCCATAGAGAAAGTCTGAGAACATGTAATTAACTCACTGATATCAGCTATTATGATTTGCATTACACTATTTCCATAATATTCACGAAGACTATATATTTTTTGCTAACAAGAATAATCAAAAACATTTCATGTGTTTGTGGAACTTGTTAAATTATCTATTAAAAGCTATGTGAGATTTAGATCATAAAGTATAACTGACACATGGAGAAACATATTTATTTTAGATGAAGCAGCTGTTAATCAGAACCAACACAACTGAGTAATGTAGTAGTATAACAACTATCAGCAGTGATGAAAGTAAATAGGAAAATAGAGTAGAAAGGAAATGAACTTCAGTGTATGGAATCAAGTCATAGCAGGAATTAACATCTATTGCAATTGAATGTACTGTATCAATTATTCATAAAAATTAAAGAGAAAAATCAGTTAACAGTCTAATTAAAAATCGTCCAATGCCCTCAGTTATTCCATTTAAACAAGATCATCATTTTAGGACCTAGTTTAGAATTTAAGCCAATTATTCAATTAAAATTTCAGTGAAACATTGACCTTATGAAACCTCTATTCTAGGTATTTAAATGTAGGCTATTAAATATTATTAATGAACACACGGCCCATCTGGCAAAAGCATTGGCACTTCTTTGATCATTTTAGGATATCTCCCCTTTTCTGTTCTTAAATTAAATGCCGCACCCCTGTCCAGGTGGATCAGAGATAGCAGCTTTTCTAATAAAATAAGGTCAAATTGTAACTCTGATCTTTTTATTAGCTACTTTTCAAAATGCTAGAGCTTTGGACTCCTACCAGTTCCTTATACCTAAACTAAGATTATTTTTTTCTGCTCTATTTAGACCTTTTTAAATCATTCTTTTCCATATAGTCATAAAATTAGGCTTTATAAAACAGAATAATTATTTTTGTGACCAGTTTTCAGCTGTTTCTATTAATAAGTATCAAGTTATATTTTAAGTTGGTAATTTAAAATATCCTCTGGATGAATGAATACATTCTATTGTTTTCATACAAGTAGGTACATGCGTGCACACACACACACATGCACACTACAAACAATAATGGCTTAAATTTTAATGAAATTCAAACTATTTAAAATGTAAACTGGAACAGTCACATATCCTGAATAATTTTAATCTAGTTGCGCGGTTTCAAATTATCTGCACATATTTGCACACGGGCGTGCAGCAGCTCCTATGAACTGATTTAACTCTTTCTTGTACATCTTTAAAAGTCAAGGACTGTAGAAATTTTATTCTTTGTAAAGGGAAAACTACTCTAGTTCATGGCCCTTGAGTCTTTCATATTAGATCTCTAATGATTGGTTTGATTTGTTTCTGCATCTACTTTTTGTTTGTTTGTTTTATTTTTATTTTATTTTTATTTTTTAAATAAATGTTTTTAAATTAGTTTCAAATATTTGTTTTAAGGGGTTATTTTTGCCTTACTTCAAATCAGCACCTCTTTTCATATTAAAAGAAAATTAGCCATTCACTCTAAAAACATTAGTGAGTCATGTAGGTTCAGATTTTACATCAGTGGGATATTTTACATAAAACACCAAGAGCAAATTAGTACTTTTTTCCCTACAGATTCTCTTCTGGCCATAATGCACAGGGAGGGATCTTTTTTCCAGCCCTCTCTCCTCTCACTGTCTTGCCTCTCAGGCTCTAGACACCTCCACCTCCTACCTAGTTTTTCAATCCATTCCTCCATCAGTCTTGGGACTCTTTCTATGTTTTTATGCAGAACAATTTAACCCAGTTTCAGCTTCAACCTCCAACCTTGCAAACCTACATCCATCCCTTAGAAGGCACTGGTTGCTGTGTCTCTGAATGGTAGTAGAGGGGAGAAGGTGGTGCATTTTAAAAAAAAAAAACAGAAAGTTACATGAAGATTAATAATGTGCTTTAACTCTCTACCAAAAAAGAAAGGAGGGAAGGGAGGGAGGGAGGGAAAGAGGAAGATTAAGCATATTTCTGGCATATCTGTCTTCACTAGAAATATTAAATGCCTCAAATGCTCAGATGTATTTGCTGTGTTAATTCAATCTTATGCATATCCTTTAAAGTATTTATGACACCACAATTTTTGACATTTTTGGTATCTACTAAATCTTACTATTTTCTGCTGCTTTTTGTCAGTTCATTTGTGTTAGGAAGCACAAGGCTGTATTTGCTAGACCACTTCTTAGTTTCCCTTCAAATCTAAATGATATTGGGCACCATATGGAAGAAGGTAAAAGGTAGGCAAAGACATTCAAATATCATGACATCTTTCAGTAATGGAAAGAGAATTATTTAAATATATACAAAATATATTGAATTATTATTGCAGCCTAGCCATTTAAAGGTCCTAATAGAAAAAAAATACACATATACATATATTTATACATATACATATACTACACAACATATATATATTTCTATTAGAACTTTAAATGAATGGCCAGAATATAGTAATAATTCTCTCTCTCCCTCTCTTCCTCTATCTATCTATCTATCTATTTATACACCCTGTATACCAAGTACTTATTACATATAGTGCTTACTTGTTTTCTTTAATCATCATTTAAATGTATAAGATAGGTTCTATTATTCCCATTTTACAGATGGAGTAATTAAGGGAAATTGTCCGTCTTTGCCTGGTGGGCAAGGATGGTTTTATGATTAACATCCAGGGGTTCTAATTCTAGAGGGCATATTCTTATGACCGGAGCTCAAATTGCTTGTGGGATATTGCTGCAAGTCTGGCCTTGTGCTAAATAGATATATCCAAGTTCTAGCTTATAACTTCCACAACAAAGGCTTTAAATAGTGCCCCTTCTTTGTATTCCTCTGGCAGTTAGCATTTGTTTTGTGAAAACTGACCTTTTGACATTTGTCTGTTAAAAATCTGAATGCTTGATTATGCTTCTCATTTACTTAGCAAACCTTTTTCTGAAAAAAGAGTGCAAAGAAACTTTACTTTAAGCCCTGTGTAAGTTACCATACATTCCACATAGGTGATGTCCGAACAAATAAATGTGTTTTTGTGGTATATTGTTTTATATTCTTGCCTTTATTAAAATACTGATTTATTTTGCCCTATTATGATTTGTTTAAGTCTTGGGTAGGTAACTATGTGGTTTATTTTCCCAGACTTGGAGAATGTTTGATACATATCTCTAGAATTTAAATAGGGAGTTATATAAGCATACCGTTGACTCAGGTATTTCACAATTGAAGACCTCCTACAGCCTGAGCAACTTCACAAACCAGTGCGGACATTACTCTAGTTTATTGCAAATGCACCATATGCACCCTGCAATGATAAAGATGAGAGCTATGGATGAATCATTTTCTATTCTGGAAGGTATACAATTAGGGAAACAATGCAGTTTTTCTGTTTTTTTGGTTTTTTCTTTTAGGAGACTCTGAGGACCAAATCAACTCTGATTCTTTCACGTTCTACATGATATATTTCATTAACTAGAAAGGATAGAGTTTACTAAATGACACTTTTATTACTCCCTTTGCCTAAGAAGGCAAAGAGAGCGGTGGGATCTTTAGCTTCTTTATTACAAGAGCAGTCAGATATTTTATACAGTAATAAAACCACCAGCTCCCATTTGAGACAGCTGAAGCTAGCCAGTGAGTACTACAAGTACATTTGTTGTATTTTCTAAGAAAAGTGTTCATTAAAACATAGGTTTTTCCTTAACCCAAAACACTACATGGGGCTGTAAATAACTGTAGATATGCTTTCTTACATAGGTTAGAGGAAAGCCACGTTAAGTATTGCCTTTGAATACCTCTACTGTAAATTAGAGAAAATAGAGGAACCTGGAAGGGAGAGTGCTTTTATATCCTTTAGGAGATATATACACCCTTATTTCAGCTGTCCAAATGCTGTATACTTCTGACTAATATATAAGATTTACTAATATATAAGACTTAAAAAGAGACTGGTAGAAATACATTTCCTAAATGGAATGGACTACATATAACTTTCCATAAGAGCAGACTGCCTTATAATAAAATTCCTAAAATACTGAAAAAAGTACACTCTTTCTAGATCTTCCAAATCAAATAACTACTCTATATTTTAACAAACACTTACTAGCTTCTGTTATCTACAAGTCAACAGGTAAGAGCATGGTGTACAAGGAAAGGAAAACTATCAAGACCTACTAGTCAACATAGTAATGAGATAAGTCTCATGCATGTGCACTGACACTTAGCTGCATTAGACAGATACTTGATGAAAACTATTGACACAGATAACACCTTCTAAGAGTTCAGAAATGATCTGACAAGGGTTATAATGGCCATTTTTGAGAGAGGAACTAAGATTTTGATGGTTCATAGAAGATAGGGACAAACTCCCATACTGTGAACAGAATTATGGAAACATTGACTAATAGAGAAGTTGCAATCCAGAGCGTAACACCCAGTCAGAATTCAAATAATTGTTGAATAAATACTACAATGAGATATTTTAATCCACACAACAAATATACAGGATATTTACTGTTATTACCTCCAGTATACATATGAGAGATAGAGACAATGTCCTTGAACTTGGTAAGGTCATACTTACAAATAATTGAGTATTGAAGACTGAACCACAATTTTCTGACTTCAAACTATTACACAGGATGATGCAGTGCCTCGAAAGGAAAACCCGAGGATTGGTCTGGAAACTGAAGTTTGTGGAGAAAGCAAGTTTTTGGGGACCAGGTTTTGGAAGTCTTTAATTACTAACTTGAAATAATTAAGGTTTGCTAATATATAACAAATACACAGGGAATGTGTAAGGGGGTGTAGATGTGTCCTGAAAGTCTATAACTTTTTTCAATTTAAATTTTTTCTATTTCTTTCAAATGCAAGTACCATTTAGAAAGACTAACGTGCTTCTTATTTTAATAATCCTTGAGAATAGGCATTATACTTAACAGAGGGTAAATTTGAGCCAACAAATAAATGCAAACCTATCTTGTGATGAACATAGCTTATAAGGAACTTTTATTTCACAAATCATATAATTCTTTAAGTCTGAGAAATTTTACAAGTGATAAAATTCTTACTACACACACACACACACACACACACACACACACACACACACACATTTGCCCCCTAAAACCACTATTTACAAAAAAAACCCCACAACATTTTATTCTATAATACAAGATGTCATTGTTAGAATTTAGCATTCGGGTCATTATATGGAATAAAATACTTTCTACAATAGAAGCATAAGAAAATTATTCTAAAATATAAGAAAAACATTAAATCTTTGGGAACAGAGAAAACATCAAGAAGAGAGATGACTTTATATTCGACATTAAAGAATAAATGAATTTTTCACAGTGCAACAGAGTAGGAGAGGTGATACGTGCTCATTTAATTGTGAAGTGAGGTCTTGCTAAGTAATTAAAAAAATAATGGAAGGGCTTTGTGTCTTCAGCCTGTGTTTACTGATATACCATGACAAGTGAATAACAAAGATAAAAAGAGCATTGTCTATAGCTATGTTGCTTTTATTAGGTTATATGAACTCAGTAATTCCCAGGTTCCTAAACTGCAAAACTACTCTGATTTAGCACCATAAAGGTTGCTGCTCTATGACACCCAGCACAGTCACCACTGGGACTTGCTCATTTGTCTGTTGCTGTAGGCACAAGATGTCATGGAAACATATAAGAGAAAAATAACATCCCTCCACCTGTCACAACCTGAGAGCTCCCTTTTTATTCTACCTGAATTCTGAATGGTTTAACTGCACCCCGACTTCCAGGGTGTCCTGTCCACACCACCATGTCCATGCCACTGGTTTTCTAGTATAAAATCCCCCTCGCTATATTTTCTACCTTCTTTTGTACTATTCTACCTTAATCTACTCTGTCTTAATGCCATCCACTTTTACCCTTAGAAATTTCTATTCAGTGATAAATGAACATTTCTAAGCTTTCGGTTTCTTTAGTGAAATGCCCCAAGACATTTGGGAAGCAACTGGAAACTAGCTCTCTCCTGAGGTTTGCCCACCCCATGAAGAGACAGCTTGCCCTTCAACACTGAGCCTTTGGCATGGGCTGGTACAGGTCTCTGTCTTTTTTACTCCCTACTGCTGTGATTGGATTTCTTTTTTGTTAATTTTAAATTAAGGGAGTCTTGCCATTTGAATGCGATGCCATTTATCTCCTCTACTGCCATCTCCATCTCTGACAGCATTTCAAATCAGTTCCTCACAATAATTAATTTTATCCAACAGACTAGTGCCTTTTTCTACACTGGCCTTTTCAACATCTTGGATTGCATTAAGATATTTGCTTCCCCATTACCAGTGAATATTATTTCTGTATACATCAGTCAGGCATTTGTAAGACCATATCTTGTCTTCTCTGAAAACTATGTCATTAGAAATCACAAATGTGGCCAGTTCCTTTCTGACTCCAACCATATTAGCATCTGTTTCACTAACACCATTCCATCAACATTTTGTCTTCTTTAACTGCTGGTCACTACTATGCCTCAGCTTTTCCCCTATCATTGTTCTTTCCAGTCATCATTTCCATCCCTATTTACCATGGTACATCATGTCATCTTATATCTTGTCAATATCCTACAGTACTTTATCTAATTGTATTTCTGAAGCCCTGTTTGGGGGAGGGGGAAATCTTCAGTCCTTGGTCAATCCAGGAGTCTGTCTCCCTACCCCAACAGTGCCTAGTCACAGGCTGCTGAGTACTACTGGAAAGATCAGACGGCCTGACACTCCTATGAATTCATAACCAGAAACCTCAATCAGGTTTATTAGCAAAACCAACAAACCAATGAGTTACATTATTTACCCATTTTTCATAATTCTATTCTAAATCTGCTCTAAACCATTTCCTCCCTCTGTATTCACTCACTGACTTTAGATAGCTTTTTACCTTATGGAGAATAAAGTATCTTTACACATAAAGTCATTCCATTTTCTACTGCCAAATACAACAACCTATACTCTTTTAAATCTTTCTTGCTTTCTGCTACTCTTCTCTTCAATTGAAAGGTTGCCCCTTATCTTATTTAAGGATAATTTCTCAGGATCACTTAAGCCCCAGAGAACAATTAAATTTGGTCGTTTCTCCTTGAACTTAAAAACCAACCAAATAACAAATGAGCCAACCAATCAATTAGAAAACAAACAGTAAACTTTTCTAGACCTGTTATATCTCTTTTCTCCTTGTTAGTGAAATTTTCACTGTACTTCCATAACTGTCACTGGTTGTTAAAACTATTATTTTTTTCTGTTTCCAAAGTTCTACCAAAACTGCTCTATCCACTGTCCTTAAGGTTTCTAGTTATAAAGGGTATTATAGTTTTTTTAATTTGCTTAATCTCCTGAGAGCATTTACAATAATATCTATTCCTTCCTAAAGGGATATTTTCTTCTATTGTTTTTTTATAAAATTACATTTTCTTGTTTAATCCTACCATTGTCTGTTGATTGTTTCTTATACCAATATCTCAAATATAGATGTTCCAATACAAGGACTGTATTTTTTAGCTCTTTCCTCTATTCTGCCTACATTTTTTCTTTAGAAGATTTTAACTAACCTATTGGCTGCAATAATCATCTATATTATAACAACTATAAATTTTTATTTTCTGCCTCATTTTCTCCTGCACTAGACTCCTGTATGTAATTGGCTTGTGAAAACTCTATGATAAATGTCCACTATCACAACTAACTCAATATATATAAAACGAACTCATTATCTCTTATCTTCTCACCAAAACCCAAAATTGAGTTCTTTCCAAGTCTTTTACATCTCAGCGTATATTGTCAGTATCTAGCATTTTTCAAGCCAAAAACTTGAGCATCATGCTTTACTTCTTTTTCTTTACTTTGTACATCTAACCAATAAAAATATAATTAAATTTACTTAAGGGACACATACAGTCAATATACTCTAATTCTATTACAGCACTCTAAGACAATCTCATCTTTTTTTGGTAAATTATTTTATAGCCTCTGAAATTGTCTCCTGTCATACATTCTTATCCTCATCCAGTTGATTTCTGCACTTTACTTAGATTGAACTTTTGAAATGATGTCCAGAATCTTGTCAGTGTTTACAGCTTTTGACATGGCAGAGATGACATCCCGTGATTTTTCCCTACCCAACCTCTTTAGTCTCAGTCTCAGCCATTCTTTACCTTGAACGCTATGTCCCAGACACCACGGGCTTGTTTCATTCTCTTCTCCAGGTTTTGAGCTTGCTAGTTTTTAATCTCTTTGCCTCTACTCAAATCATCTTTTTCTCCTTTTCTTAATGTGCCCCTTTGCTAAACTTATTCTCATTCATCTTTCACGTCTCAGATTGAATATTACTTATTTCAGGACTCCTGGACCCTGCTTTCTGTTCCTATAACATACTTGAAATATAGTTTATTTTTGCACAATTTTTTTTTCCTTACTAGAAAATAAGCTTCATGAAATGACCATATCTAGCTTGCTCATTGCTCTACCAAAAACAATTAATGCAATGGAAGCACAAAAAATAATAAAAATAAAAAGCTAAAAAATTACTTTTGAATGACTCATGAATTTGCTACAAGTATTTTACAATTTAAACAAAATGATAAATGTAAAGTATGACTGGCACATAATAAACACTCAATAAATAGTTTTCTTTTTATCCTCTAACTTCCTACGTTGGCTTAGGCTGGATGTATTAAATATGAATAAAAGACAAAAGGCTTTACTATTATTTATGCCTTCTGATACATTTTATCAAATATATCTTTAAATTTTTATTGACTATATATTTATATTTTATAGACTTATGTAAGCCTATCATAACATTTACAGTTATTGAATAACATTCACAGTTATTGAATGTTATGATAGGCATATGTAAGATAATGCTTCTACTATAAAGAACCCAAAAATCTTTTTACCTTTACTCATATTTACTTTCTCCATAATTGCTATGCAGTTATCAAGGAAAAGAAGTAAGAATTTTTCGTGTTAGGTATCTTTTTGCTAAAATCTAACAAAAAGAACTAAAATATCAAACCCAACTTCCCTAACTTATACTAGTGTTTGTTTCTTATTCTACATCTAAAATAAATTATTAATTACCTTTCTTATTTCAACTGTTTCATATCTTACTCTTTAGATGTCACATTCACTCATTCAGTACACTTCTCTTCTCCTTACTATGACCTAACTATATGTTTTTTAAAATTTACGTATAGCAATCAATGGTTTTTGGTAAGTAAAATTATACTTATACACATGCTTGATATAAATTGTGTTGAATCTCACATGTGGCAGACAGATGTTTTAAAGGTATTTTTGACCATTCCATAAATCTTGGTAAGCTATATATTTCTCCTTGGTGAAACATGTAAACCCAAGGAATTTTTGTATCATAATGCAATTGTGCTTATAGCACTCTCTGCTGAAAACCCCTGGTGACTTCCAATTGGATAAAATTATAAGATCAACGCCCTTAGAATGGTGGTGACAATTTCAAGGCATTTGTTTTTCTAAGAAACTCTTTTAGCCCTTCCTAGTATAATCTACTAATAAAAATTATAATTGAACTACTGGGCTAACCTCAGCTCCTACTATACCTATTGTTTTTCCAATATTCTAAATACCTTATTCCATTCTGCTTAGATTTTTATGCCAATAGTATATGCCAAAGTATGCATGAATTTTTATTTTATTAGATTTTTTTCTATTCTTCCTTTATGCTTCCATTAAACTTTGTTTAATTTATTGTAACAGGGGAAGATACTTTCTTATCCCGTAATTGTTTACATATATACATACCAAAAATACTTTCCTTGAAAATAAAAGCCATACTTTATTTTTCTTATGCTTATATTGTTGAGTACATGCATATATTTCTATTGGCTCAAAATAATTATTACTTTTTTAAAGGCTTGTCTCTAGGCTTAATTTAAATTATAAAATGTCTGGTTATACTTAAGTAATTCTTTATGGAATAGCTATAGTGTGACAGGGAAGAGGAAAAATACATTATGAAGAAATTGGCAAATTTTGCCTGTTAAAGGGGGTATTGTCAAAGAGGAATTAGATACAGAGATAAGACACCTCTTAATTTTCAGTTTATGACAAAAGAAAAATACTTGGTTTATATAACTTTTAAATGAAATTCCATTAATGTTAACTGAATTTTAATCAAATGCTGAGTAATTAGTACCAATTACTTTTCTATTATATTATTTAGGATACCATTTTACCACAAAATTGTTTAGTGAGCATTGTCATTTGAAATGATAATTACAATGTTAGAGATATTTGGAAGTATATCAGATGTAGGTGATAGTACCAAATAAACGAAGGTAAAACGTCAGAATAGATATGATGAAAAACATAAAGATGCTTTTTTCCTTTTTTTCTTCATATCCTTCCTTCCTTCCTTCCTTCTTTCCTTCCTTCCTTCCTTCCTTCCTTCCTTCCTTCCTTCCTTCCTTCCTTCCTTCCTTCCTTCCTTCCTCTCCCTTCCACCCTCCCTCCCTCCCTCCCTCCCTTCCTCCCTTTCTTTCTACCAGTCTAACAAATTTTAGCTTTTGTAGAGTTTCCCCCAACCCTATCCCTTGATATCCATCAAATTGCTACTAAGTAGCGTCTGAGAACAAAATATTCTCCATCTAGGATGAATCTTTCCAAGAAATAGGATTCATTAACTTGGGATGGCAACTAAAGCATTCAATTAAAGTGACCGTCAATGTTTCATGGCTTGATATTTATTAGTATATCATATACCAATAGGCTATTATTTAGATAGGTTAAGAGATTTCTGACTTTTACACATAGTGTTAATGAAGGAAATAATGTTTCTATAATAAAGAGCTTCTGAAGAATGTGTTTTATTTTTTGTCATAAAAAGCTTTTCGATAGCATTCCCAGTTGAATAGGATGTCAAATACTTCGAAGGAAATTTTTTTTTGTTTTTTTCATTAAAATAGGCTGTCATAAAACAATAAATATGGCACCTCTCATAAAATTGGGTCTTGTTTTATGAATATTTAACTTACTTTTAACTTTTTAGAAGGAAATAGTGACCTTGAAAACTTGTAGTAGCAGTACAACATTGGAACACTAAGGCCACTGTTTCTGTCATTAATCTTGGTAGATGACTGCCTGGAGCTATTGCTGGCTTTTCAAAGGGAAATATTAAAAGATAGGGAGACATGAAAATATTTATTACAAAGTGTTTTATCATAGAAAACATGGCAATGATTGTGACTGGACTAGCACATAAAGGTTTTATTTTAAACTTATTTTTAACATGAAGTTTGAAATTTTGTGTTTTCATTTTCTGTCAGTTTGAAATCAATATACTAATTGAGCAATAAGAATTTAATACCCTTACCACTAAATATTGTATCAATATATTACCTTTTTATTGGGCTGTGAAATCTTGATTTATGTAGAATCACAACAGAATTATCCAAAATAGGAAAAGTGTGTGTGTGTGTGTGTGTGTGTGTGTGTGTGTGTGTGTAGATATTTGCAAAAGTTTCAGGAAGGCATTTAAAATTCTCAGAAGAGGAACAGAAAAAAGAAATATTAGTCTCCTATTAATTAAATTCTTTCCTCTAGAATAGAATTTTGATGATTCTATCATCTAGGCCAAGAGCAAAAATTTCAGAGTCAAACAGAGGTAGTGAGAACATTGTGAAATTTAAATTTAGATGAGATTAAAAGAGAGAATAAACAACTAAATTTCTTAACCTTCAATAAAAGCAAATATTCAAAATAATAAGAAATTGTGTAATGAGTATATTTTTAAATAAAGAGTCCATGAGCTGGGTCATTCGTTCACTCACTCAATAGAATCCTGTATTTAGCTTATTGTGGATAGTATTGCACATATTATAATGAAGTCACTCAAACTAGGATTTATAAATTCAGGGATTTTTGTGATTTTTTAAAACTCTATCTCTTCTTATGCCTTCAAAAGAACAAATAATCTATATTTTTTTTATGAAACAGTTACCTCTACCTTCCTCCAGTCTCTTACTTTGATACCATCAATAATACCTGGATATTCTCCTGACAGATTTTTAAGCACAATATAGTGAAAAGATTATTGGTTTTGGAGTCCGAAAGACATAGGTTCAAATTATCTATATCTATACCATCCAGTACAATAACCAGTATTTACATGTGGCTACCTGAATGGTTAAAATGTGTTTAGTTCAACTCGGAAATTAATTTTTTAATTTAAGCTAAATTTTAAATTTTAAAACATAAGACATAAATAACATTTTATCATTTTGGTAAGACTGCATTTTATTTTAACTATTATACCATGTAAGATATTAGTGTAGTTATGTCACAAAATTTATGAAAAATATATTTACTGTTGCCGGAGCCAGCCGGCCGTGAAGGGTTCAGTCTCGAGAGCAAACGGTTCCTGAAAGGGGAAGCGAGGCTGAGAAAGAAAGAGAGAGACAAAGAATAGAGTCAGGAGGGCAACAGTAAATACTGTGCCCTAAATTTATTTAGCACAGCTTATTTATACACTTCAAGTTGCATATCAAACAAAAGCCACAGTTTTGCACACAATCGATGACCTTTGCACTAGCTCCCTGTTCTTCATTGTTCCCGAAACCCTCTCCTTAATCCCATCAGTCATTCCTTGTTCCCTAGATCAAGGATTGTTCAGCCTGCTCTCTCAAGCAATACTCCCTCCTTGAGCAATCATTAACCTCAAAGTGTATCAGCTCTGCAAGTCTTTGTTCTTAGCAAGTAACTTTAACCCTGTCTGCAAGACAGGCAGCAGAAAGGGCTCCCAACATACTATGGCAGTACAAAATGTAAAACTATTGTGTAAACATTTTTAAACATTATAAAGTGGACAATATTAAGCACTATCTTTAACAAATACATAATGAATTTGATAGGAAGTTTTCTCTCATCAGTTAAAGAAGAATTGATGAAATAGTTTTACTGAAATCAGGTAAATTTTTAAAAATGCAAAACATTTACTTAACTATTCCAATACAATTTAGAAAATATACAATAACTCTGAAAAATAAATATACTACTTTTTTTCTAAAGGTGTTACTTTTGGAATAGAGCATGAGGCATGTCAAGGAACCAGGGACAGCATGAGAGTCTCTTAGTATCCTTAGGCTGGGATTAAAGGAGTATTGTAAAGAAGTAAAATACATGGAGAATTATATATATATATATATATATATATATATATATATATACACACACATAATGCACATTATAAAATATATATAATTCACACAATACATATACGTGTCTTATATTATATATACACATTGCAATGCATACAGGTGTTTTATTTTTATACTACCTAGAAATATAATTTACATAAACATTGGCGGTCTGAAATTTTCCTGTTGATGACAAGTGGAGGATCACCTTGTGAAAGTGATGTTGTGCAAAGACCTATTTGAGCAGTCTCAGATTTAAGTTCCCCATTCGTTTGCCAAGCCTCATGAAGGCAAGAGCTGTACTCATGTCCAAGATCATCACAAAAATGCCTGATTTACCTCCATGACTCTGGTTCATCTATGGTTCCAACCATGCATCAGCATGACAAATTGAGCAATCTTATCCAATGGGAGGGGATCCACGTGCAATTCTCTGTGCCTGAATATCTGAGAAATGCCAAACAAAAATTATATGAAACATGTTTACTACTTCTTCACACCAAAGACCAATATGGTCTCTGAAGAAATGTCTAACATTGTTTAAAATGCTCATAGGGAGGAATTAAAAATAAACTCCAAATGGAGTCAAAGGTTTCAGATTAAACATGCAAAGTGTGTCTAAAAAGAAGTTTATTGTTGATAGTGCTAAGCAAAAATATTCCATCTTTATAATTTTAAGAATGTACTGCTTAAAATTAATGAAGACCTTTGTCACTTCCTCGTGGCTAATAAGATAAAATCTTAACACATTGAGTTAGTCTAGGTTATCTTTCTTGAGTGGCAGAGAAGTATTTTAAAAAGCCATTATTTCTGTAAGAATGTCTGCTCCCTTTAATATTTTGTATATATCAAGCTATCTCTGGTATTCAGTAAGCAGCCAAGTTCTCTGGCAGTGAAGTCCTCTGCCTCGGTGTGAAAATGAATCTTATTTCTTGAAATACTGCTCCTACTGTATTTGACGGAAATGAGATTCTGTTCAAACAAGTTGAAATCTTAATTTCAGTTCTTTTCAGAGAAATAATTTATAAAGTACCACAGATGGATGTTTATATTGGATATAATAACTTGAAGACTTATTTTATCTGAAAATGGAATTAGAGCTTTTTGATGCCAAAATACAGAGCTAAATCACTTAATGTTTCAGTATATACTATCTTTTAGTCCTGTAAAAATACTATCTTTTTCCAATGTAGTAACTAAGTCGGCATTACTCCCTACTCAAATGAAATCACCCACAAGAGAGATTTTACTGTCACAAAAGCCAGTAAATGAGCAAAATATTTAGCAAACAAAGTTAGGTGAGTATAAAATATCTTATTTTAACTATGTAAACCAATTAAAATAAATATAGAAGAAAGCATTTGGGTTCACACTGTTTTATAAGTTATATTAACTTAAACACAAATGGCCTGAAGAAAAGTCAATATGGTGACTGAAATTTGAATTAAACTTAAGTACAAACTTCTTATTTAAAATTTTAAAGAGACAAAGTAGATGTTCAAACTATCAATCTATCAATGTATCAGGAGATCTATGATGTGAGTGTTATTTATAATAAATTAAGATTCATTAAAATTGTTTTAGTTTTCTTGTTGGATGGAAGATAAAAGAGGACCTATTACATTTTATCACGTAATGCTAAAGGACCTGATGAGAATATTATCATTGATTGTAATATAACTGGGATGAAGGGTGAGAACTAAATGAATAATTAATGCTTCTCTATGTTGTTGTGCACAAAATCTTTCTACATGAACATACTCAAGAAACAAAACTTTCTTTACTTATGCATACTCCTAAATTCTATGCTAAGTGTTCTGTGGATATAAACAGCAGGCTATCTTTTAATGCTTATAGTGTATTACATTGTTGACTTAGATTTACTGCTTCATCCTCAGATCACAGCTTTGGGAAGTGTTGTATTTGATTTTCTCCTGAGAAATAGAAATTGAATAAATGATCATATCCATGGTATCAACTGAGGAGAAAACAAATAATGTCTATTTTGGGCAGAAAGGGTTGGTTTTATTTTTTTGTTTGTTTAATTTTACTGTGGGCTTTAATCACCATTAAATCATCACCATTTTCCTCAGAGCTTGAAATGTCCTCTAATTTTCTTTTTAAAATATGATTGAAGAAACCAAGGAATTATAAAAATACTTTATTATTATATATAATTGTGAACAATGCATATGCTCCTGGACCTTCTGTAAAGTGACTACGTGAATATTGCAGTTAGGTTCTCTCTAACTAGTATGAGTTGCTTTAGTCCTCTCTTATCATGTAATCTTATAATCTGTAAAGTTGCTATCATCTTCTAATGGCTTATTTTCATACTTAAGTCATTCCTAACAACTATATTACATTTATATATCAAAAATCACAGTTGTCTGTTGTTTGTGCATGTGTGTGTATTTCTAAAAGTAGCATCTATATGTGACCCTCAAAAGCACACTTGTCAAAATGCTTGCGTTCTGTAATGACATCAGGAAATCCTATAAATATAAATATTTTTAAGTTTGTCCCTTACTTTGGTGGGGACAGGTAGATGTCAGGGCATAGTCTATATAAATATCTGAGGAGATATTATATTTCAGAGTTTCTGTAGCTCATTTATCCTTTAACCAAATAAATAAATGTCTGGATTTTCAAATCAAACCAAGTCACCTGCTACATGTATTAGAAGAATCTAAAGAGTTGTTATTCCCAAGAAAACTTGTCTTAGCCCAGAAATTGGCAAATTGTGGACCATCACCTCTTTTTGTATGGTCCATGAAATAAGAATGATTTTTGCATTTTTTATATAACTGGAAAAAAATTAAATCATTGTTATTAAATGACATGATAATATTATATAAAATTAAAATTTTTCATAATGGAGTTTTACAGTAACACAGCCACACTTATTTATTTATGTGTTTCCTATGACTGC
The DNA here is from genome assembly GCA_004027375.1 of Macroglossus sobrinus. NCBI lineage: Eukaryota > Metazoa > Chordata > Mammalia > Chiroptera > Pteropodidae > Macroglossus > Macroglossus sobrinus. The sequence goes on from PVKZ01000841.1 coordinate 329,234, forward strand.
TTTCCTGCTATAAGGCAGAGTTGAATAGTTGTGACAGAGTCTATATTATCTGGCCCCTTACAGAAAATGTTTGCTGATCTTTTCCAAAGACCAAGAGGAAGTCTTCCAGGGGAGACTTCTCTACCTCTATCCTGAGAACTTCCTGATTTTACTACTACCAGCTTAAGCCTATCAATGCTATGACTTACTGGAAACATATTAGATTATCAGGTAGACCATACACTATTATTTTTTTCAGCATGATCTTAATACTGTTGTTCAAAGCAGTGTCTCTAATAACTTGCGAGGGCCCTAAGAAGATGTTTTACTGTCCTATCAAGCTAATTTTTTTATATATGTAATACATTCACACGAAGTATTACATAATGCCCAAACCCTAAAGTACTCCTAAACTAACCACCTCTGGTCTGAGAGGTCATGGCTCTCAGAGTACTATTTAGCCTGCTATCCCCTCCAGGCTGTAAGACACCTGGAAAAATGCACTACAGCCACGATTTCCTTTTTGTATGTTTTTGTATAAACCATAGGAGCAGGCAAATAAACCTTCATTCAGGAACAGATCTGGGTACTTAGCCTTCCCTAAGGGAAATTTTCTGTGTGTGTGTGTGTGTGTGTGTGTGTGTGTGTGTGTGTGTGCGCGCGCGCACGCACACACGCACGCGCGCAGTTTGTAAATTAATAGAAGCACAAAAATCTCAACATATGTATGAGAATATTCAACCATGTACTTTGATCTTATATTGAGCTTAATTTTCTTTTCAAAGCCAGACTGCTTGATTTTACATGTAAATTTTTTTAAAGCCATCTTATATTTGCCCAACCATTATGAGTTCACAAACTAATGATTTACAAGTAAGAAAAAGGTTACTAAAACACTTTTATTTTAGGAAACTATGTATGTAAAATTGCAATAAAATATTACATTCGGAAAATCACTTAATTATACATTATTAATTATGCAAAAATAGAGTAGTGATCCTGTAAAACATTATAAAAAGTAAGTTACAGAAGATATAGATTCTATAATTATGTGTATGTTTTGTGGTGTAAGAATCAAGAACATGTTTTATATTATAAAAAAGTAATTTTTAAGACTTTATGCTGTTAAAGGTAAAGAGTTGCAGAATGAATCTCCATAGAAAATGAAATGCAAAATATCTTTAGAATGAATGCAAACTCTTTTCATCTTTGTTTCAAAATAATGCAGATTAGTTAAAATAAAATGATTGTTTTGTTCTAAATAATTCCAAAATAAAAATTCTTATTGCAGGGGAAAGGTTTAGCTTTACAGTTAATAGACAATTCTATAATATCACTCATCATGTAAAACTATAGGAAAGACAAGTTTTCTGAGGCTAGAATATGAATATGAAAGAAACACACTGCAACTTTCTAATAAAACAGGAATAAAAATTGTCAGAGAGTTTTGTGCCCAGGAACATTGCTGACCTAATACTAGTAGCTGAAATAGAAAGACTTTAGAATCTATCACTTGTTATAATACAAGTAATGAAACAATGCATTTGTTTTTAAAACATATATTATACAGGCAAATAATTTAAAATTCTCCACTTATTTCTAGCTTTGAGAGCTTCTAAATCAGGGAAAAAGAGAATATAATCCAGTGGTAACACACTATCAAAGCAAAGTAATGCAGTTGATTGAGAATACAGTTGAGCACGCCTAGCAGATGAAGGCATGAATTTCCTCATACATCATCTTAATGGTAACATTTTCTACAAAGCGATATGGAGCACTCCTTTCATATTTCATGAGTTCTATTTGCCCGACTTCAAAATGCCAAATGTGCCAGTGAACAGTGCTTTAATATTCATGGGTTTTTGAGATGGCTTTGACAGTTGTCAACTAAAGAAATGGCTTCATCAAGAAAGAATCTGACTTACGATTTCCGGCACACATATAAAATCATGTAGTCATTCACATATGCATTCTATTTTAAAGGTGTTCTTTGCAGAGCTATCTTTTATAAAAATGATAGAGATATAAAATTCTTTATGGAACAGTAAGACATTTTCTAATCTTATTTAGATATATACTTAGTATTCTAGAAAATGTTGTTAACTCCAGATATATACTAATTGAGCTATTTTGACAAAACATAGCCCAGTAAGTATCTGAAAAGTTCTCTAGAGTACAAGTCATTACAATATAAATCACACATCTATGTGGAGAATTTATATTTATTTTTTAAATATATAATTTAAAAATGTATTAAGTAGTTCAGTTTAGGAAAAACAAAGAATTATAGAATTTTTCTTTAGCCCTAAGGTTTTAGATTCTGGTTCTTGAGTCACTTATTAGCATTTTGCACACTAGAAATAAAAATAAAATTAAAATTTACCCAAGAAATAGAATTTATTGCTATTAACTTAAAATGCATATGAAATTTTCACATGATGTCAGGTATCAATAATGCCTTGAGTAAATTATAAACAAACTCGACCAACTTTATAAGAATTTATTATTTATTATTTCGTTGTATTCTCCATAACTCTTATGAGGTGGAAGAAACAGTAGCATAACCACCATTGAATTGATAATAATTTTTAACAGTTATTAAATACTCATTACATGTCAGGCACTCTTCTAAGTACTTTATATATATTAGCTTAATTAATTTAGGTACTATTGTTAACCTCTTTTGTAGATGAAACAAAAGATTAAGTAATTTATACTATATTTCACTTCTAGGAAATAGTGGAACCATGATGAGGAGATAGGCAGTCTTTGCCCTACAGCTTGGGCTCCAACAAAATCCTAAATCGTCAGAAGTTAAACTACAATAAGAACCTGGGTCACATTCCTACCTGGTGTCGTTGCTCTTCATTATTCACATGAGGGTCATTCTTACTAACTAGTATCTTTACTTTATTTAAATAATATTTGCTTTTGTGATTTTATTCTTTTAACACTAAAAGTTTTCCTTATGATAACATGAATTTATTTATTTGCTTTTTAAAGTTATGTGCATTCAGACAGGCAATAGAAGCAATAGAGGCAGTGGATGGAATGATGGTTTGAGTTTGAATCATACATTTAGAGAATTGTGAACTTCCTAATAGCCAGTATTTAACTATTGAATATATATGTATAAAAATTTAAAAAGCCTAATTGTTAGTTTTTCAGAGTTTGCTGAAAAAATGGACCCTAGACCACCACATTACTTTTCTTTGAGTATATGTGCTATGACTTAACGTGGATCAGTATAACAGTTTATCTCCTCTGTGTTTATATATGGATTGTTTAAGATTGTTAAAAAAATAACTCAAATTGAGACTATAACTAACAGAATTCTACTTAACCTCAGCTCCTCCTCTCATTCTCCATGTCATCTACTGGGAAATTATTTCCCAAAATATAAAATCACCTTTCTTCCCATCACTTTTTTCAGATGTCCATGCTTATTACTTCACAGGGACCCTAGAAACAAAGAGGTGATAACTCTTTCGAAGTATTTTCACAATTCTCTATTTCCCTCTTACCTACTGTTACGCTGTAAAAAATAATTCTGCCTGTGCTCTGAATGCTACCTCATCCCACTTTCTCAAAATCTTAGTAGTAGTAGTTATCTTTTTCTTCTTCTACGTTTTCAGAACTTTGTATCATTTAAGATAGAGTAGACAAACAAACAAACCTCTCATCATCTTGGAATCATGAGCTACATTGTTATATCTACTTTACTTCCCACTATATTCTCAAAATTATTTTAGTTTCTGAAAGTAATCATAATGGCATCAGTGACTTCACTGATTTTTTTACAAATTTTGTAAATAAGTTTTAGCTTTATTTACAAATTTTGACTGTCTCTCTTGAAACATTCCTTTTTTTTTTCTTTTCTTTCTTTTTTTCTTAATACACACACATTTCCTGGCTTTTAATTTCTATTCTCTTTTAGACACCATTTTTTATTAAAATTCTTGTGATGACATTGGTTAATAAAATCAAATAAGTTTCAAGAAAACAATTCAATAATACATCATATGTATATTGCATTCTGTGTTCTCCACCCAAAGTTAAATTTCCTTCCGCCACCAAATATTTGACCCCCTTAACCCCTATCTATCTCCCTCCCCACTTTCCTCTGGTAACCACTAATCCATTGTTTGTATATCGTTCTCTGTTTGTTTGTCATGTTTGTGTGTTGCTTTCAGTTTTATGTCACACAAATGAGTGAAATATAATATTTAATATTGGTAATCTTCAGGATTTTATTTTAAGTACTTTTTTTTCTCAGTTAAATGTCTTATCTTTTCTCCAAACCAAGGTCAATTCGCTAAAGAGAGTTTATATCTTCTATCTTCTAGTTTAATATATTTAAACAGTTTTTTCTTTGCATGGTATACATATACATATTTTCTTCAGTTACCATAGTTTAGTTAAAATAATACAAAATCCTTAACAATGCTATTCAAATGTCAGTTATTGCGACATATTAACTATTAGTAATTAATTACATGAAGTACAAATTTTGCTGCTAGCTCTTTAGTTCATAAATTACTACATAAATAATACATTGCATTATGATCAGTAACCAAATGCATCACTTCTTTTACAGATGATTGACAGTTGTTCACTGTGCATTTGTTATCCAGTTCACACACAATCAGCAAAGCCTACAGTTGTGTTGCTTTCTTGTCCCTCAGTAATAAATCTATGTGATAGTTTACAAAAAAAAAAAAAGATAATCAAAACAGAATTGGTTAAGAAAGATAAAAGAGCAGTAAAGAAATAGAAAGTCCTTCGTACTGAAGTAAAATTTAAATGGAACATAAAATGGAGTTTTAGAAGAAATAGCTGACCCGGGAATATTGGCACTTCTACAGTTTGAGTGAGTTAAGTTATTTCTCTGCTGAGACAGTTTTTCTTTTCATTCACTGTAAGCATATTTTCCTCATATTATTGAGCTTGGTTATAAAAGCTGCTTTTCTTTTCTGTTACTTTTAACATCTGGGATATCTCATGGTCAGGATCCACTAATGCCCCTTTCTATTAAATATAGGTCATATTTCTTTTGTCCTTTATATATCCAGTATTTTTTTAAAATTTATCCTGGATATTGTGAATGGTATGATGTAGATACTGTTATATTCTCAAAGAGTATTGACTTTTTCTTTGTTTTAGCTGGAAATTAGTTTGCTTGGGCTTAAACTTCAAACTATGTTTCTCTAATGGCAAAGTTTATATACAGAATTTGGAGTGTCTGCTCTCCAACCTTCTTCTGGCAATGCCTCCTCAACTTCCTGTGGCTATGACTGACCAGAACAAGCTTGTAGTTGCTTTGTTCTCTGGTTCTTCTGGCCAGAATGGCTGTGGTTTTCTACCAGTGTCTTATCTCCTATATGTTGCAGAAGTTTTGATAAAAGAAAACTCACCCAGTGCCATTCCCTTTGATTACTCTCTAGTTGTTGTTGTTGTTGTTGTTGTTTGAGTTTGTTGTATTTTTTAATTAAATTTATTTGGGTGACACTGGATAATAAAATCAAATAGGTTTCAAGTGTACAATTTAACAATACATCATATGTATATTGCATTGTGTATTCATCCAAAGTTAAATTTTCTTTTATCACTGTGTATTTGACCCTTTTTACCCAAATCTACCACCCTCCCCAACCCCTCTGGTAACCACTACACTGTTGTCCATGTCCACAAGTCTTTTCATTTGTGTTGTTCATTTGTTGCTTTCAATTTTATATCCAACATGTAAGTAAAATCATATGGTTCTCAACTTTTTCTGTCTAACTTGTTTTGCTTTCCATGATAATCTCAAGATCCATTCATGTTGTCTTAAATGGCAGTATTTCATCTTTCATTGTGTTTTTGTTGCATTTTGGACAGATTTTATGATGTTCGTCTGTCAGTAATAGCTTACTTTCTCATTACAAAAAGCAGTTAGCTCTTTTGCACTTTATATTTTTAAATGTCAAGCTTCATCTCTAACTACTCTCTATTCTTATACTATGTGCTTCACTCTTAGTTATTTCTTTTTTTTTTTTTATCTTGTCCCAGAACACTGTAATACATTGTTTTCTCTGCCTGGAACTTTTTTTTGTTTGACTAATTACTATATTGCTATTATCCTATAGATCTTCTCTTAGAGGTAGTATTTTTGTAGAAAGATTTCTTGAATACCTCAGGTCTTCTTTAAGTACCCCATATAAACAATCTCATAGCATATTTCTTTTTGAACACTCAGCTAGACACCATTATCTGGCATACAGAAGATTCTTAATAAATATTTGTTGAATTAATAAATCCCATAAGTATATAATCAATCCAATTTAGGGAAACATGAATTTAACATAAAGGCACAAAGCTAATACACACTTTATGCTATAAAATATTATAGTATTTTGATTTAAGGCATGAAATTAAATGTTTTTATTTTGTTGAATATATGATGCTTGCCACTTATAAGTCATACCTATGGGTACAAATGCATTACTGATATTCTTGTCACCTTTATTATTTTATAGCTTTATAAATACTTTTATAAAATGATTGCTAAGCTTCATTGTGTATAAGTAAAATAAAAGTATATAATTAATTAGAGTAATAAATGTTCTGTAAGAGTATGTGTACAATAAGTAGATAGTTGACTTTATCAGTATTCAGTCTTTTCTCGTTTAACTTAGACAACAAACCACTAAAGTGATAATCATCTTTTTAGTTTAGTATTTTACAAGATTTAATTAGCAAAAACGAAGCTGTGTTTTTGTTTGATTTAGCAACAATTTTTTTCTCATAATTTCATATAGAAAACATCAATATTAATTTAACTGCTAATATTTGCTTTTTTCCAAAGATAGAAATTACATAGACTTGCCATAGGCTTAATTAATTATATTTGACTAAATTTTTTAGACAGAAGCAAAAATTACATAGAACTTATGATATTTATTTTTTTAATTAAGAGAGTAAATGAAATTCTAGTTTTAGAGTTTTGTATTTTTGAAAGAAAAATTAATGACAAGATCATAGCAGGTCTACTATAGCTCCAAACAAGATTTAAAAGTACTTGCACATACATGTGAACTGTTTGGTAGGGCTACCAAGGGTCAGTTTCCAGGAGTACAGAGGGTTTTGTTACCTCACTCAAAGAAATTTTCAATAGGATGGGCAGAATATTATCTTTTTTTACATTTTAAGACCTCCTGATCTTAGTTTTTATGACCTAAGAAGAGGAAAAACAAAAACAAAAACAGGAGCTGGCAAGTGTTTTCATGAGGAAGTCTTAGAAACATGAGTCAAATAGCATTCTTTGGTGTCCAAGAGACAAATGAGAAGGGTAGAAAACTGGGTTATGTATTTGTGATATTTTTCCTGAAGCTTTGGGTACATTAGCAACAGTCATGGTAGGGAGTCTCCTACACCAAGTAGCTTCTCCAGCAAGTGACTATCATGAGGGTTCTGTGCAGCAAAGGCAGAAGTCTACAAAAGACAGGACATAACAGTTTAGCTAAAAGAATATCTCAAGAGAGACAAATGGGACTGGGAAAGGGAAACTAGCCCCCTGAGACTCCCAGACATAAAGGCAGAAGACAAGGAAAGAGAAAGATCTGCTTTAGCAGCTGAGGACATTTTTTTTCATTAAGTTAAATATGGAGTGGATGGTACCCATAAGAAGATGAAGCTTAGGACAAATCACTCTATAAAAATAATTAAACTGTCTCTAATCTCAACATATGTTATTCCAAAGTAATTTCATTGAGATGAAGTTAATTTATGTGCTTATTCTTGCTATGAGAAAGAAAATTTTGTGGCTACAAAGAAATCCTAGTTTGGATTTCAAACAATAAAAATATTTACAAACTATAAATTTGATTAAGTGAGCAAAAAAAAGAATTAGTCTTTTGGAGAACATATGTCTAAGAAATGGTAGTATAGCTATTATGAGCAAAATTAAACATACAGACAGGCTCTCTCAAGATCTCTGAGATGTTTCGTGTCTATAGAAATGGCATATTGGAAGTGAGAATGAATGTAGAGTTAAAAAAGAAAGGTCATTAAGAACAATTACATTTACAGAATCTTATCCACAAAAGACATATTTTATATAAGTAATGAATAACTTAAATATTTAAAATACTTTGTATTGATATCAAAGGCATTTCCCTGGAAAGATTTTTCTCAGTCTCATCTTTTATTTTTCTTATTGTTTAATCATCTAATACTCTTCTTCTCTCTTTTACATATATCAAAGTAAATATTAAAGGGAGAAAAAATTTTCTTTCTGGTTTAGCTTCTACTTTGAGATTAATAATAATTAATAATTATAAAAATAATAGCTAGCTATTGTAATCTACTATATGCATTTATAATTTTGGTTAATACTTATGCTTACTCTTTAATATGAGTGACAAGTTCTTTAATTTACAGCTGAGAAAACGGAGACCCAGAGAGACTGAGTGACTTGCCCTTATTAAAATGCCTACACTCTTCTCATGTATGGTATTTCCTCACCATGCACAATGTTATTTAATACATTAGAATAACTAAACTCTTAATCTCTTTTAGTAAGTTGTTGCATATCTATTGATGACTTGCAATTGTATGTTATAATTCTATAAGAATCAATTATAATACAATACCCACATTATTATTTTTCTTAACTGGCAGAGTTGGTATATATGCTAATTCAACATTAATATTTATTCTTTGTAAAATTATTTATAAGGAACTTAAACAGTATAAAATGTTATTTTTTAAAGTTCTGATAGGTAAAAAGAAAATTAAACCCCAATATCTGATTGTTCAATATTTCTGATCGCTAATCAGAGCCATTTCATTGTTTTACTTAATATCAGTGATTGCATGAGTTGAGACTATTTTTGATTTGATTTATTCATCCCTATGAATCAGAGCACTGTCAATCAAAAGAGCAGAGGAAGTGGTTAACTTAGAATGGAGTTATTCTCTATATGGAATTTCCTCTTTGCCAAAGGCAGCATGTGACCTTTACTTTGAAGTCCTCTTACTGCTGAGTTTCTTAATATTCAGTGAGCAACAAGTTATCAATTACATTAAGGAAAACTTCTGCACACTACCATAATACATTCAGTCAATGAGAATATTTGTAAGAGGACACGTCCAAAATTACAAGTTTCAAGCAGAGTATGAAAGACCTCTTTCATTGTGAGCCTCAGCTTGAGCTCACAGACATTTGTAATCTACTACTAGAATTCAAAAGTACTCCTTTTTGATGGCATCCTAAATTCCTTAGTATTTTTATCCAAAATGATGTAGCATCTAAAATGGCATGTTTGTTTTAGGATTAATAAAACTATAATCCCCAGATTAGCATTTTTTATTCAAGAAACATTGATCACCTGCTATATGTCTGGCACTTTGCTGCAGGTGTGCTTTATAAAAATGGACAGTAGCGTAGAGTAATTTTGAAGTCCTTCACTTATAGATGTGATAGAGTAAAGAGGGCCACAAATATATTCATTTTCTTCCCATTGATGGGTGAAGTTTTGTCCTCTTCCTTTGACTTTGGTCCACTTTTTGACTGTTTTGACAAATAAAACGTGGTGAGAAAGAGGCTATGTCATTTCCAGGTCTAGGTTTGGAGAGGACTAGTTGATGCATTCTTCCTCTTGGAGCCCTGAGCTCCAGGTAAGAAGTTTAGCTATTGTGAAGCATCTATCTGTATAGAAACCAAGGTCAGAGTTTTGGAAAAAACATTTGGAAAGGCCACGTGGAGAGCACAAAAGGCAATCAGCCGAGTCACTCAGTCATTTAGTTCACCTCGGTTGATATCCTGGAAACTGTAAGGAAAGATGAGTTTTCTCCAGCATGTCCTGTCCACATTCTTGATCCTAAAGTAATGAAATATAATAATAACAGAATTTTTTAAGCCACTAAATATTTTGGGTAGTTTGTTTTGCAGCAATAGATAACTGAAGTTATGATCTTTGGAGACTCTGCTACCTACCTGATATGTGGTGTTGGGAGAGCTATTTAAACTGTTTAAAGCTTCTTTTGTAATAAAAAAAGATAACGTATGTCATATTGTTGTTATTAATGAGAAAATGACCCTACTTTTCTGATAACTGTATATGGCACATAAAATAATAAGCCTAGAACTCTGTAACTTATAATTTTAGCCCAGGCTTTTCTTGTGAGGCCTGTATGTAAACATCTATCCAATTGCTTACTGTAAAACATTTACTCTTAAGTTTTTATAATATTTCAAGCTCATATGTCCAAATTTTTCATATCCTCTCAAAGCCTGCTCCCTTTCCTATGTTTTCTGTCTTGGGAAATAATACTTTATCTACTTATTTCCACAAGCAAAATGTTAGTCATCATGTATGCTTCTTTTTTCATTATCTAGAAAATCTACTCCTTCTATATATAAAATAGCTCATTTTCTTCACTTCTCTTCTTCCTCTAGTACTGCCCCCTTTCTTAAATCATCATCATCTCCTCTATTATTCTGATAGTCTCCAAATTCATGTTGCTGAATACATTTTGCTTGTTGGATGCACTTTTGTCCTACTCCAATCTTTCGCCCTGCTATATCGAAGAAATCTTTTAAAAATAAAAATGTGGTAATCACTGCAATGTTTAAAACTATTTAACAAGTTCAGTAGGAAAAACTTTAAAATCCTAAACGTGGTCTCCAGGACTCTCCATTATCTGGCCTTAGCCAACCCTCTCAGGTCAATGATGAGCCAGCATCATTGTTTGATCATTACACTTCAACCACACACAACTTCAGCCTATTTTTAAATAGGCTTATATATCCTGTTACCCTTTGTACAAAATCCGAGTTACCTAGCAGTCTTTTAGGCTTTTAGAGAAACATCTCTTCCTCAGGAGAATGCTCTTTGGTTAAAATTTCTCAAATTAGATCTCTTTTAACATTATCTTCTTTATGAAACTCACAAAACATAATAGATTTCTTTTCTATGTTATTATTACCATTTGTATTATTTGAGGCTGTGACATAGAGAGGGTCAGAAACAGAAACCAGTAAGGAAAGGAGAGAAAAAACTGGTAAGATATAATATAAACACAATATTGGTAAAAGACAGATTTTTATTAAAGGACTCTATTTCCCAGCAGTCTGTGCTATCTGTATATATCTGTGTGTGTGTGTGTGTGTGTGTGTGTGTGTGTGTGTGTGTGTGTGTTCCTTTGTGTTCTGCCCACCAATTTCCAATTTTGGTGGGGTAGATTTGGTCCCACCATTAGGCAATTCTCCAGACACCAACTGGGTATCCTACAATTCAACTCAATTCTTACATTATCTCCAGGTACACTCCACAGGTTAAAGGTTAAGTCCTACAAGACTGCTTCCCCCAACCCTACACCCTCTCACCTCTGCTTCTATGTCAGTTGCAAGCCCAAATTGTTTCTGGTACTTCTGATCAACTGCCTGTAAATCAGTTTCCCATGATCCCCTATTTGGGTTCGATTAATTTCCTACAGTGACTCACAAAACTCAGGAAGCCTTTTTACTCACTAGATCACCTGTTTATAATAAAAGGATGTAATATGGAAGAAATGTATAGGGCAAAGTATGGAGAAAAGGCTAGAATCTTTCATGCTGTCTCTTAGCGTGGTACTTTCTCCAAATCTCCACATGTTCCCCAAACAGGAAGCTCTCTGAACCCTCTCCTTTTGGGTTTTTATGGAAGTTTCATTACATTGGCATGATTGATTAAATCATTGGCCATTGGTGATTAATTAAATCTCTGTCCCTTTCTCCCTGCCCTGGAGGTCAAGGTGTAGGACAAGAAAATCCTAAACTCTAATCCCTGGCAACTAGCCCCCATCCTTGAATACCTTCTAAAACTTACCTCATTACAATAAGAAAAAATACCTTTATTCCTCTCATCTGAGGAAATTCAAAGGGTTTTAAGGGTTCTTCGAAGAAACAGAAACAAAGACCAATTAAGTATTTTATATTATAAATTACAAAGAGCATATATATATATATATATATATATATATATATATATATATAAACACACACATACACACAGTTTTATTATATAATATATATAACAATAACAATAGTTATATATAGTTCTTTCAAAAGATTTAGTTACGGGGTTAGAAGCTAACTACCTACAGCATACGTTTGCTTATTACCTTACTATTCCAGGCGATGTTCTGGGACTAAGGATCTTATGAGCTATATATATAACATAAAGCAAAGTGTTCTCTACCTCTTCTTTGTCTGAAAGAGTTTTATGAATCACCAAGGAAGAAAAGCTTTAAACACAAATTGTTTTCAACTTTGAATAGTGTGACTTTTCATCCAAGATTACAAGGAAGCCCTCATTTTCTTTTGTGCTCTGCTTATGTTTTAAAAGTTACAGTTTTATAATATGCATACAAATCAGGAAAGTGTGACTAGTATTTATAGGTATGGAGAGCAAGTTTTAAAAAAGTTTGTTAATCTAATTTAAAACAGAATCAGTTTCTTTGTAGCAGTGTAAGGAGGATAAAGAATGGAAGTGTAGCACTAGTATCTTGACCAAAACACTGGTCTCCTTCATGCACAAAATTAAGAGGTAAGAATAGATCAGTCCAAAGTTTCTTCCAACTCTAACATTCTACAATGTTATAATCACTTTACTATCTAAATTCCTTCTGACTTGCTATGGATGTAAAGCCACTATGTGATAAAAAATGGTTAGTGTTATTTGGTCTGTCATTAAAATAGTCTGTGTCACTAAAGGCAAACTGAAATATTTGGACCATCATTTACTTTTATTTTTGGTATTAACAGTTCAAGCACATAGTGAAGATCATGAAAACAGAAGTCCAGCTTTTCCTTACAATGTAAATTTTATCTTCAGATGTATGTGCTTCACATAAAGAAAATTCTACAGACTTGAAGACCTTAAGTAAAATATAAAATTAACACCAAGTCACTGATTTTGAAATTGCATTCGAGAAATTCTTTTATCTTTGCTTAGTTTCCTTAATTTAATTAATTTTGATATTAGTTAATTACTTATTAAAACCCAGTTTTAGAAATATTGTATTGTTCTAATATGCTAACAAATTTTCTTCTGATTTTATCCTTGTAAATGCTGATAAGTATCACAACTGTATAATAACATTGCAAAATAGAAGAGGTTAATTTTGCTTTTTTTTAAGGTAACTGGTTATTTAGACTCTTTAATTATTAATCTTTTAATAGAGTTTAAATAATTCTAAACTCAGATACTTGCCTTTGAAATTCTGATAAATTCAAAGAAGTCATAGCTAGCAAACTTCGTTTGCATAGCTTTGAAAATCTATTAGAGCTAAAGAGTTGGATGTTTCACATAGATAAAGTACTAGAACCTATAAAATTATTGTTCAATTACTTCTAAATAATATCACCCAGCGGGCACACCTCTATGCTTCTTGAATAAAAATGTAATTCCCTGTCAGATAAAGCTGCCCATTAAACTCTGCTATATATAAGCAACTGTTACTTAAATATGACCATTTTATTCCCACACAACATTGTATTGTTATTATTTATGGTATATACTAATTAGCCTACATTTTACCTTCATTCAATATGTTATTTTCAAAGTCACACAAATACTTTTAGAGTGGAACAGATGGATTTGAATTTCATTCTAATGAAATAAGTAATCCACAAAATTTATTCACATTTTATGTAGGAAATACTTCTGTTGATTACAGTGTTTAAGAATTTGTGAATTAAAAAGCAATATATATTCTTCCCAAGATTAAAGTATTTTGCATTTTTCCTAATTTAATTTGAAACAATATTATGAGTCAGATTCTAGTGTTTTTGAGGTCATTTCAGGGTGTCAAAACACAAGATTAAAAATAAATTTCTGTTGCTACAAAGTATTAAACGTTTTTCAAATACCCCATACTTCAATATTTATATAAAAATGGATATTTTACTGCTGTTCATTTAAGCAAGTGCATTGATATTTGACATTTTTTCTCAACAGAAAAAAGCCTCCATATTAATAAGCACTTAATAAATCAAATGCAGATTATTTGGAAATTTGTATTAAATTTTAAATATGATGTAATTTAACAAATAAACCTTAAGCTTAGCAGCATTCTGAACATGCGTAATTAGTGAATGAAATTTTAAATTTTATAAAATGTAAAAAGGAAATTAGTATTCATTATTATCACCCTCCCCCCAATAAAAATAACCACTGAAAGTTTTTGGCATATCTTCCTGGATATGTTATAGATACTTTTTAATAAAATCCAATATATTTGTAATAGTAATATAATGATGACTATAATCTTTTTTATTTTGTTTATTTTATTATAAATTTAATTAACATTAAACATATTTAAATAGTATTTGTACAGCTACATTATATTTCATGACTTGTATATACCTGATGTACTGACACATTCTCTTTTTTAAAATATTTAAGTTCATATTTAAAGAAAGATCTGGCATCATAAAGAAGTTCTAAGAAGACTTGGAATATATTTTTGAAGATAAAATAAAGTATAGTAGAAGTAGAGCGGACTAATTTTTGATCCAGCTCAGCAGACAGGGGCTCTGATCATGCATGGCTTTACAGGATGCAGTGGAGGCATTTAGATTTTATTCTAATGCAATAGGTAATTCACAGAAAATTTTAATAAAAGTTGATGGAATCTTATGTACATTATATAATGTACATTATTTACGTTATTTTATGTAATGCAAATATAATAAATATAATATATATATAATACATCATATTATATAATGTAAATATAATAAGAATTATGTCCACTGTGAGGAAAATGATTGTAAGAAGCAAAACTATAAATAGAAACCATTTAAATGACTATCGTAGAACCCAAATGAGGGATGAAAAGTTTTCATTTGGGTTACATCAGTGGAGTTTGAAAGTAGATAAAGCTAATATAGATTTTAGAGTCAATATTGTTGATGAATTAGAAGTTGGAGATGGGAGAGTGATAATTAGCTAGAATGAAGTCAAAATAGTCCTCTATTCTAGGTAGAAAAATGTGTCCGTCTTCTTAATGGAAATGAACAAATCACGGTTGGTTTGGTTCAGTTGTGCTCATGTGTGTTTTTTTGTTTGTTTTTGTTCTTTTTTGTTTGGTGAAGTGATGGGATCAAGAGAATTTTTGTATGTTAATTTATATCAATTTTGATTTCCCTTTAGACATCTAAGTAAAGATGATAATTTACATTTGAAAAAAAGCCTAGAATTCAAGGGGAAGTAAAAGCTAGAGTTATTAGTTGGAGAGCTATTAGCATACATATGGTACTGAAAAGCTTGAGGCTGAATAAGATCTTTCTATACAAGCTTTTTGTAGAAAAGAGACAAAAACACATGCAAGAATGAGCCTTAGCAAGAGAAATAATAATAATAATAATAACAATAGTAATAATAATAGTGATTAAGGAGTAGAGTAGGAACTTTAAATGACCAGCTGGTAGGAATCCTTGGACCTTAAGAAGAGACCGTTTCAGCAAGGAGAGAGTTGGTCAAAGTTTGAATTTTACAGAACTTTTTCTAAATAATATATAGCAGTAGCTATAATGAGGCATCCTTATCCTGTGTAAAAAAATGACTTTTCATTTTAAATATAAAAATTGCTTTCTGTTTATGATATACTTTTAAGCTTGAGGAGGTATTATTTTATACATACAGGTACATGTACCAATCTTTAAGGACTTATAATAATGAGTATTGGATTTTGTGAGATGCTATGCTAGCACTGCCAGCATTTAGCCTAGAAGGCATTAAGGAGCAGTGGTTTGGAGGGCGGACTGCATATGGAGTCACTGAGATGTGTACTCAGATTTCATTTCCATATTTATTTAGTGTGGCAATGGAA
Source organism: Macroglossus sobrinus (assembly GCA_004027375.1). NCBI lineage: Eukaryota > Metazoa > Chordata > Mammalia > Chiroptera > Pteropodidae > Macroglossus > Macroglossus sobrinus. The sequence continues at coordinate 345,071 of PVKZ01000841.1, forward strand.
AACTCTTATTTCAAAACTCTTATTTTTATTACAGACATTTACACAGGGCTCAGGCATGAAATCTGCCTCAGTAGATCACAACCATCCACAATATATACAGAGCAAGTGAAGAGAGAGTTTCAGGGGAAAGATTATCTACAGTTATTTACAATAATGAATCTGTTTTATATAGAAATACTACCTAGATTTATAGTTCATTTTTTAAAATCTCTTTTAAAAAAGTATGCTATATTGATTATATTTTTTACCTGAACCCTCTATTTTGTGTTATACATTTTTTTTTGCCACATGTGCCATTATTAATCTTGTCATTTTTCTGAGACATGTCTCCTGTCGTAGGTAGAGGATGAGGTGCTACATTATTAGACTTTCTTTGAGAAAATTCCCATTTAGTTCTTGCAAATTAAAGAGGAAAATTATTGGTGATTGAAAGAATGACCCTGACTGACTCAAAATGAACCCTGTTTTCCTTGAAACCCTTCTGCCCATTTCCTTTGTTTTAATTGACTTGACTCAACAGCTGCCACTCTAGCCTGGACAGGCTCCCTGCAGTTATGTATTGATTTGCTGGGAAAGCTGCATTGAGGCAGGTGCTCCTGAATCTAATTTTTCCATTCAGCTTTACTTTCTATTAGTTTAAAAAGACAACACCATCTCTTTCTCACTAAAGATATATGCCATGGAAGTACACAGACAAGTCCTGGAGCCTAGGGCATTCATTAAACTAGAAGTACCGTAAACATTTATTATATCAGAAATAGCAGACTGCACACCACTGACCAAACAACGAGTGTGTCAAAATGATGCATTAGTTGAATTTTGCTTCGCTTTCCTCTCTGTTTTCCACCTGAGAAAAAGGCAAGGTAGTGATTAGAAAAGCAAAATAAAATAAAGATGAAGACAGAGTTGCAGGGTAAATGATATCAAAACTCTCTGCAGTTCTAATAAAAGTAAATTGTTAGAGGTCATGACTTTTCATGTTTATTGATTTTTAGCAGTCAACATCATTATTAGCCGGTGGAGAAACAAATTTATCATGAATTCCTAAATATGATATTAGAGGAAGGACAAAGTTTGGGTAGTTTTATATTTGAGGAAATATTATACTCATCAACAAATATCAAAGAACAAGGAATCCATAGTCAGCTTAAAAATAAGTTTTCTATAGTTATTAAGAGATAAAGATTCTGTAAAAAAGGGTGAAATGTTCATCTAAAAAATATACTAAAGAGATAGTATTAAAATAAGATTTTAAAGTGAGACAAGGATGAGTAAAACATTTTCCACCTGAGTTTACCAATTTATACTTTCTAAAGTTGTTCTTCGGGTCCCTGAAGCTATCTGCAAGACAGCAGAAGTTTTGCTAATATAATTGCAAACTCTTTATACCAGCTCCACAAAGATAAGAACCTTTTTCATCTTCCTCTTCTACAGTTCCTGGCATGCAAAGGAAACTTATTAAATGTTCTTGAATGAATGAAGGACTGGCAAGGTTTAATGTAATTTTGGAAAGACTGAGTTATCAACTGACCTGTATTCTCGGGTTTACTGACAACTACCTTAGAATAATACCTGTTACTATAATGCCCCATTTCTATTTTGCTACTGCAGTGCAAAAGAAACAAAAAAGATCAACCTCCATGAACTTTTTACAGAGGAATTTGTTGCTATAGGACAACCAAAGGACAAAACTTAAACTTGCTGATATGTCCAGAACTCTTTCAGGTTGAATTCTTTATTCTGTTCCTGCATCTTTGAAACAAAATCATAAGCAGATCTTTTAGATACGAGGCATCTACTAATCTAAGTCATTTTCACTCAGTTACCACAGAAGACAGTTACTACAGCACATCCATGAGTCAGTGACTCCTTCCAGTGCTCTAATCACAAGGATGTTTTCTCATAAACTTGGAGTAAATGTATTATGTATAGTATGTTACAAAGTGTTAAATAAAATGTATTTTAGTGAACTAAAATCCTTCTTAACTATAACTGCTTAAAAATGTATACATTTTGAAGTAACCTATTTGTTACCAAATTGGCCACTTATAAATTTTTTTTTTTTTTTTTGGGTCACAATACCAGAAGGCATTCTTGGAGGCCCATGCCAAGTATTAACTGCATGCAGAGCAGAATGCTCCAATTTGCATTCTCCAGAAAAGGACAGCTCAACCAGATTTAATGTATTTTGGCTGGCAATTTGTATGCTTAGGCTCTGCCCAACATACTTTACTTTGAAAAAGCCAAACTATAAAGCCTAGAATTATAGTTTATAATAGGAAGACTGATAAAGTTGTTTCCACTGATATTGTGCCAGCTCTAGCAATAGCATAATTTGTATCTTAAAGAGATGGGAGTGTACCTTGTGGGCAGATATAGTGGGTTTTACAGTGATTATTTGGAGAATTCATCTTTTCTATCTTTCTGCAAAGGCTGGAGTACTTTTAGGTTATTTCACTATTTATGAGCCATCATAAATTATATGTCTTTGCAGGCCTAATTTGATATATAAAATATTGAGATTTTGTGAAACAAGATTTTATTTTTTTAACAAAGAATTAGTAAGAATTTAACTTGTTAACTGTGTTCTCTTTGTTGGCTTCTTTTCCTGCACTTGACTGGAGGGAGATTAGTGAGGAAAGAGGCAAAGCAGAAGAGAGGTTATGCCCATTTCTTATCTTCATTGAACTCCTGCTCACTTGCTATTAGATTATCCTTTTTACCTTATACAAAATCAATTGCCAGTGCTTTTACATTTCCCTTTTTATTTGTCTCCCTTGGATAGTCTTGTTTAAATTATTAAATATAAAGTTTAATTTATCAGTAACAACCTAATAATGATAGAATGGCGCATAGAAGTTTATACCAGCTACATAATCGTGAGTGGAAAGATTCAATGTTATTTTACTTAGGCTTTTAAGATTATGTTTCTTTTCAATGATAAAGAATGTAATCTTTCAAGTCAAGACTGCATAGATATTTCCAATCAAAAGTTCATGCTCTATTGAGTATATTCTCAGTCAAGTGTAGAGATTTCTCTCACTTTTACTTGCTTCATATTTCTGGATGGAAGTTTTACCTTTAATATTGATATCTTGGGTTTTGTTTCCTTAAAATCAGCACCTGAGGTGACAATCTAAGCACAGATTTTTATCTGGAAAAGGAACCTAGGAAATACTGGAAGAGCAGTGAGGTGTAAGATGGGCAAAGAAAGATAGCCAATAAAATGTGGTTATCAACCAGGTCACTGTTATGGCTAATAGATTTATACCTGCTTAGGAATTCTGGGAATTGTACCAATGGACCTCCTATGTTGCCTCCTAAAACACAGGAAGGGAGATATGATGCATTAGCTATAATTTACCTTTGATTAAACCACCAGGCAGAAGGTATATTAGTCTCTGACAGAGAAACTGGCAGAGCAGAGAAAGCCCTCAGGCAGAGGGATGCAGGTGGATGTTGACCAGCTTCTCCCTGATCAGTATCGTAGAGAGGTTACTGTGGTGATCCTGACTCTTCTATAGGTATCTGTGAGATGTCAGTCATCCATTAATATTATGTTACTAATAACTCACTTTTATTTTACATATGCATACATCTGTGACTGCTCAGACATTAAATAAATAAATAAATAAATAAATAAATAAATAAATAAATAAATAAATAAATAATAGAAATTTGTAAGCTGAGTCACCATGGATATTTTGAGAAGCACTACTTTAACACAGCCTTAATCCTGATCTTAGGTCCCAGTCATGGAAATTGAGCATTCAAGATTTTATATTGTTTAGAGCTCCAGAACAGAAAGGATATAGGATATGTGCTCCCACTTCCCTCAGGAGAGTTCAAGGACACTCTGAGCTTTTTTAGAAATGAGCTTGGGCACATCCTGAAAGATTAATGCATACCTCAACATCCCTAATAGTAATCTTAAATTTCGGGTGTGCTGTCCTCCCTAACCAGAGAGAAATAGCAGTTCAGAGAGAGAGATAGGTCACCTGAGGAGTCCAGGTATCAGAGCAGAAGAACATACAGTGCATGAAACTGGTTTACCAGGTATCTCACAAAAAGTATATAGCAGCAAAGATGACTAGGACAAAATAGGTTACTTTGTATCGTGCACTTGATAAAGACTGACGAGGCAGAGTGACACACTCCCACTATCATCTCTCTGTATCCACTTTCACCCAGAGTATGCAATGCCAGCTTTTCTATCACCTTGTACTTAGAATTTGTTCAGCCCTAGCTTACTGCAGGGTTTTAACTGTTAATATTTAAAGGCAAACTTTTAATATTCAGAAAGTCCTTTTTCTCATAAAGTTCACTCATTCAATTGTCTCTGCTAAAACACACACATACATTCACATACACACGCATGCAAATACACACTCAATTTTATTTGTCCCTTTTTTCTTAAGTCTAACTATACTTACATTTTTCCTAAAAACAATGCTTAAATCAAGCTATTGTTAATGCCTGGATATTAGGAAGAGGGGAATGGGTACCAGAAAGCACAATGAAAGAAACTTCACTACCTTTATAAAATAATACTCAATACTCATTCTCAATGCATTGACATGAAAATGGGACAAAAATAAAATAAAAAATAAAAATAAATAAAATTAAGGCTAATTTTTAAGATAAATCAACTCAAGCCTAATTACCTAAATAAATTTGCACCTGGAATGAGACATTCAAAACAAAATCTTAGTACTGTGAATCTGGCAATTTCCAAGTTATATTTTACATTGAAAGCCTTTTGAAGATCTTTTTGAAACCAGAGATGGTGTTTTAGCACATTAATACAGGTGATCAACAGACCAAGTAGGTGCTATCTCCCATCATTGCATTCAGCTTAACAAACACTCTTCACAGAAACATCGAAAATGGATGAAATTTGATTCGAAAGGAAGATCATTAAGGTGTGCCTAGAGGTGGCCGTTCTTTGAAAGCTGCTGCTTTTAGTGCCCGTGGTGGGTGTTGGCATGAGTTGCTGCTTGGAATTAATTCTTTTCTGAGTGGACTGATGAAAAAGAAAAACATGTGGTTTTGGCAGAGAAACAAAGGGTTTTAAAGTACCTCCACATTTACCCCACTACAAGCCAAGCATTATATTAATATCAAAATAGTCTCTTAACTGTTGGGAGAGAATTCTATAGCTGTTAACGAATCAGAGCCAATGGCCTGGCTCTGTGTGAGTGTGAGTGTGAGTGTGTCTGTCTGTCTGTCTCTATGTATGTTTATGTGCTCAGACATACACTTGGGCCATTTTCCATGGGGACAGGTAACAGAGGTAAGACTTTCTTTAAATTTTACCTTTGAAACTCTAAAGCTTTATAATAAATAAAATGTATCCATGGGCCAAATGAAAATTAACATGATCACAAAGTATGAGTTTCAAAACTAAAGAGCATATATGCATACAAAAAAAGAAAACCCAGGTAATATTATAAGAATATTTTTAAAGCTGAGGGAAATAAATAATATATGTTTATAAATATTTAAATAAAGTTTGACTTCTAGAGTCAAATAAAGTTTTCTTTCTAACTCTGATAATTAACATATTTAGACATGCTTCTCATCCAGCAACAAAATACTTATCTCATTTCATTCAATTTTTCTTTCACTTATTTTAGTAAGGTTTTGTAGTTATCTTAGTTGTATTTTATTTTCAAGTTAATTTTTTCTTACACATAGGAATAGTTGTATGTGTATGTGTATGTGTTTGTGTGTGAATGTACTTGCATTGTGTACATGTTTCATTTAATCTTATTTATTCTAGTCCCTTTTTCTAGTTTATTCTCTAGAGTTTTTTGTATAATTTTCCAGTAGCAGTAGTTTTATTCTTTTGACATAGTTACCACTGCCTTATTGTTATTCTGTTTATTTGAAGTCTTTTAGTTTAGTTGTTTTTTTGTAGTTTAATAATCAAATGGCAATCTTTAATCTCTTTATTTTCCCAGATAATCTTAGGACCTCTCTCATGTTTTGACTATATTTCTAAGTCCAGAAAAGAAGATGGTAACTTAAGCATTAGTTTTTTACCTTTTTCACCCTTCTGATTCACTGGTTTTGTATCCCTGCCACCAAAATAACTCAAATCTTCTATCAAGATGTGGGTAGACTTCTACTCCATCTGAGGCTTCAGAGAGAGGGTGCAGGTGTCAGCACATGTTTTCTTTCGATTGAGAGAGGATCAAGAATCTGAAATCTTGAAAAGAGTTGTCTCTATCTAGAAAAACTGTGCAAGTAAACTGATCTGTGGATTGCCTGTAGGAGAGGTAAATCGTCCTTGGAGAAGGAATCCTTTGGAGAAAGGACGGGGCCTGCTCCTTCTCCTCTACTGATTGCTCTACTGTGAAAGGCAGGCTGTTCCTCCTGATTCATGCAACAAGAGGAAGCAGCTGTGGTGTTGGTTGAAGCCCATGTCTTCCAGCTGGCTCCTGGAAACCAAAGGACTTTCTGGGACATGCCTCACAGAGAGGTGCCAGGTTTCCTGTAAAAGTTCAATCATGTTCAGCCTCTGATGTATCAGTGATAACCCTATATTACATGAACCTGCATAAATAATTGAAAATTATATTTGCCTAGGAAGACAAAAGAATTTTAGAGGAAACGAAGGTTATGTAGTATTTTGGAATCAGAATGTGTATTTCACATTTTATTTTATAGAAAGTCATATAGACACATTTAATCACAGAACTGAGGTAGTTTTCTACACAAGGCCATCCAAGTGCATTTCCTACCATTTCGGGCAGACATTTGAGACGTCAGGTATTCATTCACACTGCTAGGCATCTTGTTTTGTTTGACTTTGTAGGAACACATTTTCCTGCAGAGCCTTTGGGTGAGTTGCTGATGTGTACTAGAGAACAGACTTATTTTACAAAGATTTTCAAGGTCTTCAGGTTAATTTTTGCGTAAATTATTTCATTATGTAAATAAATATTAACACCATATCACTTGGGCCCTAAGGATAAAGATAAATGCAAATCACTGTGTATTTCGCCTTCATTAAAGGCATTTTGGTACAGATGTGGGGAAAAAAATGAATATTCCAAGTAAACCATGAGAGAAATGCACATGTATTTGAATGTGCTCAGAAGAGGTGATTAATCAAAACTGAGAACTATTTGAAATCAGTTATTTCACAAATTTATATAACTAGAAACCCCCCTTTTTTTATTTTTGAAGGGCTATTTTTAATACTTTAAAAAGTTATCCGAACTTCACCTTCCTATCTCTCTCTCTCATATCCCACCTTTCAATATCAGTAAATACTGTTTTAAACATCATCCCATTGTCCTCCTTAAGCACAGAAGACAGCGGCCCATGAGAAGAGCGTGGGTCCTGCTAAGAAGTTCCGGCATGTTATTTGCAATGAGGGTGGCCCTCTGAGCAGCCCCTTTTGCTCTGATGGTGCAGTTCGGTCTTGTCGTTCTGGTCAACATCATTTACTTGTCAAATAAAGGAGAATGATTATTTTGGATCGTGTGATCTGAAAAAGTCTGCTTGGCAGCCTGCAAGTCTTCATAAAAGGCACCAGAAACTTCAGAGGAAGTCCAAAATGTATTTGTAGTAGTTATTTAATGTTTAATACATTAGAATGAATTTGCTACTTAATATGTATAATATTTGGGTTTTCTTCTGTTACCTAAATGTTGTATGTGAAGTTTTCTAACAAACCTATTCTGTGGTTTTAAGTTAGATTTCTTTAAAAAATCACATGATTTATTTGGGACCCCTAAAAACACTGGAATTAATGAACTTCCTGATTCCAGAGACATGTACCTTGAACAGTCGTTAATTGTAAATAATAATAATACTACCAATAATGATAATGACATACAGTTAATACTTCTTAAGGACTTCACATGTGCCAAGCTTTGCTCTGTAAGTGCTTTGCACCCCGTTGTTTTAAGTTCATTCCTAACTTTTGAACTTGATATTTTAGTCTCCATTTTGCAGTTGACAACACTGTGAGAAGAAATTTAACAATTTGCTTAATGTCACACAGGTATAAGTGGCCCAAACATGAATTAGACTCACATTTGTCTCTCTAACACCTATCCTCTAAACCATTAAAAAATATTGACTCACCAACCAGGATTCTTTTGTTCCAAAATAGGTTAATTTATATAATGATTGTATCTTACTGCCTTTTCTATACTCCACTGTGCCCCCAAACACACATATTTATTTTCTCCCTTGGTAAAAAGTCATAACTCTGAAAACTAAAGAAATATTATGAAAGAAGTTTGGCTACGAATTAAAAGCTGTAGATAAATTTTCAAAGCAATAAATAACCTATTGTGGCTATATCCAAAGTCAGCATTCCCAAATACATTTCAACAACACATGCCACACATTTTAAAAATGCATTTCTAGAAGACAGCCACGCTTTTCATAGGGCTGAAATCACTTGGCCTTTTGCCCTGTGCTTCACAAGGCAGTGGAGATGTGTACAGAGAGTAGAAAAAATACGTTCTGAGCTTCTGCCTCTTCTGCCAAGTCCAGCTATCACAGAGACCATGAATAACCCCTCTCTGCCTGGGATCATAATTCATCACTCTGCCCCCTTCCGGCTTCCGTTGCTGCTGGGGAGAAGCAATGTGAAATATAATAAGTTGAATAAAAGTTATTTTCCCCCCTGTCTGTATGGATCCTGGCAGGGTGCCTTGTAAAGTGCTTTCGATTACCAGGAGCTATGTAATACCAAACTCCTGCCTAATAGTTGTTGGCACCAGAATAAGTTTAAGAAGTTCTTCAGTAGCCAAAATTTCATTTTGCTTCAAATTCACACTGCTGGGAAGTCCTTTTATGCATCTTAGCAACTTCCCCCTAGGGAGCTCTGCAGGGAAGGACAAGGTAGCTGAATATCTGTGGATGACAGCACAAACACCACTCTTCCCTTCGGGTTCCTAAATTAGCTTTCCAGAAGTCCGAGGCAAAGTAGTGTCTCAATATAATCTTTTATTTACTGTTTCAATATAGTAGGTTTCATCAGCCTTATGAAATTAAAGGAAATCATAATTAGCCAAGTACGGCAGATTTCTTTTTTCTTTCTAATTTAAAGATACCCACATTTAAAATGCTCATGAAATATCACAGCTTTCCCCCTAAAATGGAGTTATTTTCAGCTTTTTCTTATGACCACATATTTTCTATATTGTTGTTTTCTAAACATGTATGACTTAACAAAGCAATTTGCACACCTCTGTGTTTGAATTAAACAGGACACTCTTGCTGCTTTGTCATCATAGACAGTGATTTACCGACCCCAAATGGCTACTGAAAGCAGGTCCCTTGGCCCCGTTTGAGTGTGTTCTGTAGAGACTGCACCTCATATGGTGCTCGGTGTTCTTCCTGGGAGGCCCAAGTGCAGGTTTGTTAGCCCTATTTATAATTGAGTTTTCTAAACTTTATATCATTTCTATTGTCATTGTTTGGACTCTCCAATATAACAAAACATTTTAAAAATATATGACTGAGAATTTCACACAGTAATGCTTTTTTTAAAAAAATAATTTCCTGTATGTTTATGTGATATCTCTATTATACATCCAAATAAGAATCCCTATGTGTCTTTGCCTGAAATATCCCACTGCATATTCATGTTGAATGAGTGGCCAGCTTTCCAAAACCTTTTCCTATAATATTGTTTTCTTTTCTCTGTTGTATCAAGGTATTTTCTCTCCAAATGAACTGGATCCTTTTTGAAACACATATTATTAATTCAAATCTATTCCGGGACACTTGTTAATATAAAATGCTAAATACTAACTCTAGACCCAAATAATTTTTGTATTAAATTTTGTAAGCATTTCATCAAATCATTCGAGAACATGTTATGCTAATTTTATTGTCTTCAGTCAGATTTTTCATTTTCCCTCAATTGTTTAAAGACAATGATAGCCATGTCAAAATTATGATTATTTGGCTGACTGTGTTTTCAGGCTTCATGTTCAAACCCACTTTGACTGAACCATTATAGTTAATGACTGATTAGTGTAAACTTGAGGTTAGACACTTTAGACCTTTGAGGCAGATTGGTTCTCTAAAATAGATTTTAGGTCATTGTCAGTGGAAACAATTTTGATGGTCTGTACATTATTCTTCCTTGCTTTATACTTTGGAGACATGGGTCAGTGTGGTTCCTGGTGCTGTTGAATATGTTATAAAATTTTCAGAGCAATTTTCTTACCTAGAATGGGTAAGATGTTCAGAGTTGAGTGAGAAGTGGATAAAACACAATTGTTGCAACTTAAAACTCAAGTGGGAAATTATAGTATGTGCATATGGAGCTGTTTGTCCGCTGCTGCTCCGTCTGGGTGGGACCAATACCAACTTCCTCTCCAGCTCTGGGGCATGGTTGGAAACCACATGAAGTTTGAATTAATCATTTCTTGCCATAGTGATTAATTTAACAATCCAGAACAAAACCAAACCATATGTGCCATTCCCCTCATGTCAGAGTCATCCCATCAGCATCTGACCTTTTTACTCTGGCCATGGGAAAAATTATTCTTTTTAAATATATGTCATGTAATATATTATATCTATGTTCATCAGGGATACTGACCTGTAATTTTCTTTTCTTTTCTTTTCTTTTTTTTTTTTGTAATGTCTTTGTCTGGTATGGTATCAGGGTAATGTTGTCCTTATAAAATGAGTTTGGAAGCTTTTTCTCCTCTTCAGTCTTTTGGAGCATTTTAAGAAGAATATGTACTACTTCTTTGAATATTTGGTAGAATTTACCTGTGAAGCCATATAGTCCTGGACTTTTGTTTGTTGGGAGTTTTTCTATTACTGATTCAATTTTGCTTCCAGAAAGTGGTTTGTTGAGTTTTTCTGTTTCTTCCTTGTTCAGTCTTAGAAGATTATGTTTCTAGGAATTTAGCCTATGATGGAGGAGCTTCTGCTTAGCCACAGGATTGGTCAAGAGCTGTTCTGAATTTTAGTGATAAGTGAACTGATTCCTTAAGGTTTCTCTGTCAAGTGGCAGGCAGAGCCTCAGTTCTCTGGAATCACCTATAGTGTCACCTCATTGCCCCTGAAGACCACACTGATCATTTTGACAGAGCATGACATTTGGGCTCTTCTCATTGTCTAATGACTCTACAATACATTTCTGGTTGGTTTCTTCCAAATAACCATTTCACTGTTTTTGCTTTCTCCCATTCACTTACACACTCTCCCAAATGCAAACCATTACCTTCTCCCTAACATTTACATTCTTAGCTCATGACCTGCCTCATACGTCACAAAGAGAAGCAATTGCATAAAAATCCCTTGGCCTTGTCCCTACCAGATCTATATATGTGCATTTGCATGTGCCTACACCCTGCCTTCCTTCTCCTTATGAAGAATGAAGTGTCTCAGAATCTGTCAGTGGCTAATTGCTCCACTTTTGCCTCGGTTCTTATCCCACCTTTTGTCTGCTGAAGGATTTTGCTCTTGTAATTATTCCCTTTCTCTCCCACTTCAGCAATAAGATCCTACCTACATCCTAGACTATTCCCATCTCTAGTATTCTCTACCTTAAAAGGCAGAATAAAACAAGCAATGGATGTTGGCAATAAATACACAACTGCTGCCCTTCAGTCTCTTGTCCTGGTCCATTCTTCTTTGTCAGATTTCTAAATGATGAACAGAGCCCAAGACTCTGTTCACAGCCCACTTCTCTCTCCATTGCTCTTCTTCTTTCACTTTTCTCTTTCCTGAGTATTTTCTCTCTCTCTGCCCTCTGAGTGTTTTTTTTTAATTCTTTACTTACAAATTTTGTCTATATGAAATTACTCTCAAATTTGAATTTGTAGCTGATCTTTCTCAGCAGCACTCCAGATATTTATATTCAATCTACTTGACATCTACACTTGGAAATCTAATTCACATTAAAAATTAGCATGTCTGAGGCAGATGTCTTGATATCCACTCCATCTCTGCTGTTGTCCCTACCAAAGTTGTTCAGGCCAAAAATATAGGAATCATTTTTAATTTTTATCTTTCACATGCCTCTTACCTAAAAGTCTAAGCAACACCACCTCGGACACAGATTCTGGAAGTGTCTGCTGGCTGTTCTACTTTCACCACCTTAGCTCAACCAACTGCTATTGCTCAGTCTTCTCTGACAGCTTATTAATGAACTATAGTAGCTTCCCTGCTTCATACACTCCAAGCATGTTCTGCTATTCACAGAATGAGTTCTAAACACTGCACTTTGCTGGATGATCTGCTTCACACCTACTATCTGTAATCTCATAATGACTTCCCTCTCAATTTGTTTGTCCTAATTACTTCCTTATAGAATATGCGAAACTGACATATGGTCTTTCTGTTGTTATGAAGAACATGATAAGCAGGCCTCTGCACATTGGCTTCTGCACTAGCTGCTCCCTTTCTCATGATTGAACTATTTCTTTGTGTCTTTTAAGTCCCATGAAAGCCTATCACTTCCTGGGAAAGGACTTTCCACACCTAGTTTTCCATAGTTCTCTTCCTCTAGTCACTGGTTTTCCCATTATTATAGTTCATTCTTTTCTACTTATTAATAGTTACAATGTGAATGTGTTTAATAATTTTCCCCTTTCCTTTAGAATATAATCTCCACGGGAGCAGTGGCTTTGCTAGTCTTGCTTACCATGTATCACAGTCATTAGTAAAGATTCTTTTGTGAAAGAACAAATGAAATTACTTTACCAGGAACATGTAAAACATCCCTGTTTAAGCTTCCTAACTTATTCTCTATCATGGATATTTTATAAGCAGCATCTTCTAGCGAGCTGCAAAAGCATTTTGGCACCTGCATTCCTGTTCTGACTTTGTTCCTTCATCCCACTTGGCAGTACAAACCAGCAACAAGGGCTCCCTAGCCTCCTCGTGCACAAATGTCAGGATTGGTTTGGTTGCCATCCACAGATTTTTATTTATACCAGCACACACAGATGGGATAATGGGCCTCCTAAAGAGATGCTGCAGAAATTTCACTTTCCAGCTGGAGACTGGAGAAGATGCTTGAATATAGGGAGAAATCTCCCCCAATTTATTACTATATAATTGAACTTATATCCTGAATATGCAGATTACTTTCTATGTAGTTTATAATCTAGGTCAGTAGAGATGATTAATGTCAGCTATATCCCATCAGCATTCAAGAAGAATTCTTAAATTCAAAGTTAATAGTGGCACTAGAATTCATTCAGCCACTATTCAGTATAAAAGAGATTCTTCAGAAATAACAAATTAATCATAAATATACACCATCTATACATATATATTGCTCTTAAATTTTCCCATATATAGTACTCAAATGAATGTGTATCTTCAGCAGGAACACGAAAGCCATAAATAGTGCTATATCTAGGACACCTTATCCACAAAATCCCACAGAGGGGATTTTTCATTTGCCTTGACTGATTTAGTCATTCCACAAATATTAGCTGAAAACCTACTGAGTGTCAGGCCCAATTCTGGGTGCTGGACAATAACATGAACAGAAAAGAAAACACACCTGCTTTCCTGAGCATGCCTTCTTATATGTGAGGGAAAAAGACAATAAGGAAATAGATGAGTACATATATGTTCATTCTGTGATGCTAAGCCTTGTGAAAGAAAATTGGCTTGGTGAGGAGATAACAGCCAGAAGAGAGCAGAATTATATTCTCAATAGTTTGCTTCTCCATCCACTTAGATAAGGTGGCATGGAAACAAAGGCTTGAAGATGCAGGATATGGGATTGCCGGGGAGAAGTGGTCCTGGCAGGAGAAATAGCCAGTGCACAGTCTTACTATTTGAAGAGTGATGTTATAAAAACAGAAAGGAAGCTTTGTCTGGAACAAAGAGGTGAGATAGCAATTTTGTTTTCATACCATACTATTTTTCATAGTGGCTTACTGACATCTTAGATTTGTGGGAAATTTGTGGGTTACTTGTTGGAAAGAGATAGGAAATCAAGAAAGAGATTAAAAACGTATGATTAATTCACTGTTTTCTAGAAAGTACAAAATGGACTTAAAATTTTTATTACTAAAAATACTAGTCCTGTGATAATGTCCTTGCAAAAATATTCTAGGGGAAAATAAGTTTTATATATGCTTTGTCTTAGATACTATAGAATAGTATTATTTTCTATTATATCCAATATAGGACCTATATAGGAGACACTCAGTTATTTTGATCCCAGAATCATGGAAACTTACTTATTCACAGATTTTTGTTTGTTTAGGAAATATGTTTCAAAAACAATTGCATTAGAAATGAGAGAGTCAAATCTGTTATAATGAGGTAAAGACTACCTAATGAGGGTGAAGACTGCAGTTTAAAATAAGAGAGGCTCCAAAATGCAATGGCTTGAAGATAATGGGGGACTCAGTAACATGAAGCCATATAGGTACCAAGGATAATGTGGAGGGACATGGGTGGGTAAGGGGTAGAGATTGGTCTCCTTTGTCAGCTTCAATATGTGCCTTTCCAGGATTGCTCTAGTCCTCAAAATCTTTACACTCATCAAAAGGCCTCATCAAAGACAGGCATGTTTCTTTGCTGTGTTCTAGAAGATAAATTTAATTATAGCTAAGTTCTACATTAATGATGAAGTATACCATCTTTATTAAAAGATGCCTATTAGGATGCCTATGCCAACTGAAATTTAGCTTGCCTCCTGTTCCCTCTACCCAATGATGTCACAAAAAATTTTTACAAAGCTGAAGGTCATCATCAGGTATGGCAATTTCTTGTGGGTAGAGCCTATTTGGTATTCTTCTTACCTCATTTGGTTCTATAACCTTGTTTTTTCCCCCTTATTTCTGCCTTCCCTATTATTTGAGGTGAATAGGCCCTCAAATAACATTGTTTTATTTAATTTGTTTATTGTAACAGTGATGAGATGCTATAGGAACTTAAATCTTGTTTATATCAATTAGCCTATGGTAATTTTATTATATGCCATTTTGCTTAAAGTCACAGAATGTATCAATGATGTTAAGTGAGGACTTACTGTATTTACCTTTCTCTGGTTGGTCCTAAGTTGGAAGCAAGGACAAAAAGTAGAGAAGCTGTCTATCAATCAATGCCTGGGCATTTGGGGCTGATTGTTACAGAGTTATAGTTTGTCTTCCTGAAAGGTTACTAGAGATGAGAGTCTATCTTCCTACAAATCAGACTTACAAAGCTGATTGGCTTCTGGGATGGTTATTTAGAAAAAGGATTCCAGGGCAGGTTGTTGTAGGTTGTTGATCTATATTCTGTTTTTACTTTTAACCTGGCCATTGTCTATTTGTATATTAGTTTCTCATATGTTTTTTAGTCTATTTGTTTCTTTTCTTTTTTAATCAGCCTTTTGATTGTTGCTACAGATGGTTTGCTCAGGGACTCTGAATCACCATTTCAACAGAATGAAGAATCTCACCACTCCCTTATCCTTAAAAAACAGTTTGTTATCCTGGGCTTCTCTGATACCACACTTGGCTGGTTTAATTACTATCCAGCTGGTTGCTGCATCTCAGTTTGCTTTTTTGGTCCATATTCTACTGTATCTCTAAATTTCACAGTGACATAACATTGTCAGATTTTCTCTTTTCTTCTCCTCTCTTCTCTTCTCCTCTCTTCTCCTCTCTTCTCTTCTCTTTTCTCTTCTCTTCTCTTCTCTTCTCTTCTTCTTTTCTCATTTATTCCCCATTCTCTAAATTCTTTCCATAGCAAGTTATCTAGTTTCACATGTATTCTATACACTCACTAATGACTCTCAAATAATACCTCTCCCTGAACTATATATTTGTAAAATATACCTGATTTCTTGATAACTCCACTCTGATATCTAGAAAGCATATTAAACTTCTAAGGATACCACAGAACTCTTCGGATCCATGTCACAATGTACTGCCCACCACTGATCCTTAGATACCTGTCTTAGTCAGCATGACCTGCCATAACAAAATGCCATACTTGGTTAAGCAACAGACATTCATCTTACAGATGAGGGTGCCAGCATGGTTGGGTCCTGGCGAGAGCCCTCTCCCTGTCTTGCAGACCACCTCTTTCTTGCTGTGTGCTCACATGGCTTTTCCTGAGAGTGTCTGGGTGGAGAGAAAGAGTGATTTATCTTTCTTCTTATTATTAGGGCACTAATACCATCATGAGGACTCCTAATTCTCATTACCTCATCTATGCCTAATTACCTCCCAAAGACTTACTGAAGTCCCCACTGGGCATCAAACTTATATGGGTGATTAGCCCCATGTTTAAATACCACCACACTAGAGGTTAGGATTTTGACTTATAAATTAGGAATGGGTAGAGACACAGTTCAGTTTATAGAAACATCTTAATATATTACACTTCTATTCACTCAGTTGTCAGGCCAGTACCTACAAGCCTTTATTATTCTTTTTTCATATCCCATATTCAGTCTCTCAATAAGTACTATCACCTTTATCTTCAAAACATATTCCATATCCAAACAAATCTCGACATTTCTGCCAATGAAATGGTAGTCTAAAGCACTACAGCGTTTTGACTACCAATAGCCTCCTAACTCATCTGCTTTTCTAATTCTTTCCCCTATATGGTCCATCTTTTACACAGCCCAAAGATTTTATTTTCTTCCTTAAAGTATAAAATATCATAACTCTTCTACTTTCAATTTCATATGATAAAATACGATCCTCCCTATGGCCTGTGACCCTACATGATTTTATTCCTGCCTAACTCTTAGATGTCATAGGCCCTCCTCTCTCCTGCTTTTCACTAAATACAATTCTCGAACATACCTAATGAGTCCTGTGTCAGCACCCTGGTTCCTGCTATGTTTTTTCAGCTTAAAGGCTTTTTTCCTCAGGTTTTCACAAAGCTACTCTTTATCTTGATGTCTGCATTCAAATATCATCTTTCAAAGAGGCCTATCCTAGCTATAAGAGATGCATAGACATTCTCTATCACATTATTCTATTATACATTTATCATAATACTTACAAGCCCTTGAAACAATTTCTCCACTAGATATAAGCGCCTTGAGACAATGAATCCATTTTTCTGATTCATTAACATAACTGCAGAACTGAGAACAGTTACCAGGCTCATAGCAAATACTGAATAAATATTTGCTGATTTATTAAAATAAACTAAAGTTGGAATAGGGCTAAAAAATTAAAATGGTAAAAGAGAAGTGGTCTTCCGTTTTCTTTGGAATACAGAAGGATAGACAGCAGATGGCGCTATAATTTTCATTGCCTGTAAAACATTCATGGGTCATCAGGGAAGAAGAGATAACTAAAGATACTTCTTTCCCTCCAGAGTTTCATCTGGGGAAATAAACAAAAGTCAAGGAATTTTGATTGATTCTGCCATTGACTAGCTGTTCTGAAGAGGCAATAATTAATTAGGGAACTAAAACTTAAGTACAGATAATCCATCGCCTGAGCTAGAGCACAGCAGCAGGACTAGAGACTGGCAAGAAGCACCATAGCTCTAAACTACAAAGGGCTTTTAAAGAACTGTAAACTTCAGCAGAGGGATGAGCTCTTTGATTAAACAGTAAAACTGAGGACAGGTAGAGACCGAATTAGTTGGAGCACTTGCCAGTGGAATCAGGGCTTATGTTAAGATGTAATTTTGGTATGATTAAAAGAGCATTGATTTTGACATCAAAAAATTAGACTCAGAGTGTCAAGTTTTCATTTCTTAAGTGAGCAAGGCCTTCTCCTAACCTCTATTTCCTCACCCATCACTAAGATAATAACATCTGACTCAATGGTTTATTGTGATTAAATAGAATATTGTAACAGGCTTTCTAAACCATAAAATACTCTACACATTTTAGGAAGCAAACTTAAATATTGTTACGTGTTTTCTTTAAGTAAAATGCTTATTGGCAACTAATTGTATGTTACATTTTAACCAAGAAAAATTAAACTTCTTTAAGAATATTCATTCCAAAGTTTATAATCACTATTCCACCTTACCATTTAAAAACGAGGTGTCATTGACTGTTGCAACCAAATATGTCAGATCTCCATCAAAAGGTTATTTTGTTAACTTGTAAATGCATAAAATCATGTGTTCATAGGACAGTTAATGAAACAAAACAAACAAAACATTTGGCTTATTAGTTTGAGCCAGCTCAGTGACTTCTCATGTCACAGTGTCACAAATGGATTTTCATTATTCACATTTGCCTTTAAGGAGTCTTCTTTAAAATACTGACATTGTCATTTTCACTTTAAGAGTTAAGAAGGTTTTTAAAAAAGATTGGTTATAAACAGTCATATAACTATGATGATATGTAGGTTTAGAAAATTTAAGTTGTGCATCCATTCACTGTGCAATGCTGTAGGGATAGTGTTCTGATAAACACAGACAGTGTCCCTACTCGTCCTATAAAGTATACAATGCGGCAAAGAAGACAAGGCTTAAATTAAGCAAATGACATTTTCGAAATGCAAAGACTGCAATTATAATTGTGGCAAGTGAGCCAAAGGATAAGCTATTTCTTATGATTAAGTACACTAGGGAGACTATTTTTCAACTAGGAGGATGTAGGAGGAGTTTTACTCTGCATAAATGCTAACTTTTCACATATTCTATGTCATTTTTGAGAACTTTCTTTTCCATTTTTAATAGTTATTATCTAATCATACACTACTCTTAAAACATTTTTTTTCATATTATGGAATAATAATAGTCATATTATTAGACAATCCTGAATGGTTTCTTATTTTTCACTATCACTATTATAAGCATTTCAATTAGTTTTTGCATTTAAGGAGTGTTATATGATGACATTGCTTTTTAAAGACCATATTTGATTTCTATCATGTTTATGTTTAGAAAATTGTATATTTTTGCTTTTTATCTGACTATGAGCTTTAAATAAGCATTTCAAGTAATTTAATTGCTGCCTGCTATTTAAATTCTGACTTATAATAAAATTATCTTTAAGCTTTTGTATCTGATTTTGTTTTAGTCGAATGCTATGGAATTTACTTTCTCACTTGAAGTTATTTCTTTACTAAGATGTTTTTTAAAGTCTAACTTGTATCTTACTTGAGGAAAAAAAAAATGTCTGGTAAAGTTTGCCGATAGCTTTCACAGCAGTCAAAATAAACTTCACATCTTTTTTTTGTTCTAATATATTGCCAGGTGTGTGTGTGTGTGTGTGTGTGTGTGTGTGTGTGTGTGTGTGTGTGCACGTGCGCGTGCGCGTGCTTGTGAGTGAGAGAGAGAGAGAGAGAGAGAGAGAGAGAGAGAGAAGCATTCAGGAGCATTCACAATGCTAAAAAAATTGGGCAATCATAGGGAACAATATGAAAGTCACAGGACTGAGCTAGTTAATTATCCCTGAAATATTCTTTATCCTGGTGAGTGATGTATACTTTAAAAAATACATTGTGCATTCTTAAGTTTCTAAGATATTTGAATTATAGTGTGTATAAAGCTATTTGATCTGTTTATACAGATCATTGACTTTGGCTTAATTGTCTAGGCTCTTTGCAGAGGGGCATGTTTGGCAGAGGGAAAAATTCCTTCGGGTGGAAATGAACCTTTGTAATCGACATGCACCAGGTTGTGTGTTTTTTCCCCCTAATAGCACTACCATTTTGGGAATTGACCTAGATGCCCAAGAAAGTCTTCATTATTGAGAATTTATGTTTCTCTGGTGGCTTTTATTTGCTAAATTAGCCTCTGCTGCATATTAAACATTGATAGCTAATGGCGCTTTATTGCTGCTGGTCCTATTCAGCATCTCTTTTCACAGAACACAATCTACATAATTAGGAAATAGCATGACTTCTGTATCTCGCCCATCAGGAGGGTAAAGATGTTGCACTCCTGCTTTCATTTCATATGCCAACCTCCATAACGCT
The DNA here is from genome assembly GCA_004027375.1 of Macroglossus sobrinus. Taxonomy (NCBI): domain Eukaryota; kingdom Metazoa; phylum Chordata; class Mammalia; order Chiroptera; family Pteropodidae; genus Macroglossus; species Macroglossus sobrinus. The sequence goes on from PVKZ01000841.1 coordinate 364,930, forward strand.
GATGTGATAATAACATTCTTTCAATTTAATAATGATAATAGTTGTGCTGAATTGTCTTGCCCAAAGTACAAGTGAAACAAAGAAAAGATATAAATTTATTAAGAAAAGCAAACATCACTTTTAACTTAGGTGCCAAGGAAATTTTTAGAAAAATTTAGTATTCCACGGAATCACTGTATCTGTACTGTCACCAAGAGTAATTGCAAAACAAATGAGACAAAAAGCATGCTTCTTATAAACCAGTCCACAAACTACTCAAAGTATTGCTGTGTATTTTATATTCATATTTTCCTATTGTTCATTTTTGTTCCATTTAACTAAGGCTCATAAAAAGAGTTTAAGGTATATTCCTAAAATGCCTTCCTATGATATCTCATTATCTACGAAAATGTCAAGTTTTACATATAATATTGAGGGATTACACACAAATTTAAATAGAAGGCCAGCAACAAATTTACTGATATGCTATACCCTTTGATAGCTAATAAATTAAATTCAACCAGCTTTGATTAAGTATTAATGATATTCATGGAAATATTGTAAGTATTAAAAGGGAAGCAAAAATGAAGAGGCTGCTTCAAGTTACTTAGCGTAAACTTGAGGAGCCATATATAGAACTAGGATTTTATATTCAGCTGAATATAATAAACTAGTGCTGAATATAATAAACTAGTAAAGTCCATGTGGATGCATGGTCGCTTTGTTGTCTTTGAGAGGAACGTGTTTATTTATATACTTTTATAGAGAGCTGACTTAAATGTCTCCAATTTTGTGTATACTTTAGATTGCACCTTTAAAATGTATTGATAATAAATCTAAATTTAAAAATCTTATAAATAAATTGAAGTTTTTATTTAATTATACATTTATTAAAAATATTACAAACCCACTGATGACAACACAAGTGTGCTCATATTGCTATTTCAACAGCATTATTACTGATTTGAGAGTTATCTGCAAATGTTTATATACACACATATGCACATAAAAATAATTAGACATATATATTTAAATTTGCATCTATAACTATGTCTTTATTTACTCCAAAATAATATAACTACATCAGCATCTATATCAAATTATGTATCTATCAAAACTGAGACTCTGATAAGATCCTGACTTTTATAGAATATGTCATAGGTATTTTTTCAGTCATTAGACCCACAAAATATAGTGTATTCATATGTGTATAAGATATATTATGAATAGATAGATCTAGATCATTATTTTGCCAACTACACAGTATTTTGTGATATGGTATTTTATACCATTTAACTTAGCTGGCATTGTTGATTATATAGATTATTTAAGGAATTTTACTATTAGAACAATGCCTTTATGTACATCTTTCATTACTTGGCTTATTATTTCAACTGTCTTCTACTAATTTTGATTTATTGATCAGTTATAAAGTATGCACATTTAAAATATTTACATATATTTACACATATTACTCACTTGTCTCCAGAAACGTTGTCCCGTTTACATCCCTACCACTTTTTCATAATACAGATTATATTATGACTAAAATTTTGCTACTCTACTAAGTAAAATGTCTGTAGCTCTTTATTGTTTTCATTCGTATTTCTATATTGCTAAGCACCCAAATTAATATGTCACAAAGCCATATATTAACATATTATGGTAACCTTTTAATATGTAAGCTCTTCATATATTTGACATGCATGCGTTTTCATGTTATTTGTCTTCTGCATCATGATCCATAGTTTTGCCAGAACAATTGACTAACAAGGTTATAAAGTGAGTTATTATTATCATGAAGCAACTGGATGCATCGGAGGTTGTCGCTAATGTAGGATCTACCGGGCATGTTCTCTCTTTAATGTTGTCACTCGAAGAGAAGTTACTGAATTGACCTATGGATTTGATTCATCTTAGCAAATGTATGTGCTTTTATTATTTGTTAAATGTCCAAATGGTTTTTCAGGATGTAATGAAATAAACAGAGGCTTTGAAATTAGGAATACCTGGATTAGTATCATTACTTTGCCTCACAGAAACTGCATGGCCTTGAGAATATTGAGCCTCAGTTTCCTGTTGTGTCACAAGTGAATGAAAATCTTCTCATTTAAATATTTTAAAATTTTAAACCTACATTTTAAAGTTTTGAGAAAAAAGCCAGAATACATAAGGTTCTAAATGAATAGTAGTTATTATTACAAATCCTAAAAATAAAAATGTCGAGAAAAATTTAGGTTAATGAACAAAGAAAATTGTCTTTGTACCTCACTGACAACATAACTCTATGAAATAGATAAGAAAGATATTAATATTTGCAACTCGTGGCTCATAAAATGGATGCTCAGAACATATAAAAACATTTTCATATTTATTTTAATTTGATTTTAATTCTATATAGGTTTGGGGATTACAGACTCTTTAGTGGGAGAAACATGCATTAATCAATTATATAAATACATGTAAAATTTCATCTGTAATAAGAGTGTTGTTAAAATACTTGGAGTGGGGAAATAGGATTCTGGGGGCTTGTGAGAGAAGGTGGTGCTGATGCAGATACAACAGGCAGTGGGCTGCCACAGGGCCCCAGGCAGGAGGCAGTGAGACATTAGACTAAATGGTGGGAAATGGAGATAAGTGAACCAATTCAAGAGATATTTTCACAGTAAAGTCATGCTATTAATGAGGAATTAAATATGGAAAGAGAATAAAAGAGAAGTACCCAAGATAAATTAAAAAAAAAAAGCTGTCTTCTGTAACTTATAAAACTAAATATTAGAGACCAAGGTTCCTGGGAGAGAAATACATTTAGTTCAAAACAGATTGAATTTGAAGTGCCTTTCAGATGTCCAAAAGAAGTCAAGTAAGCAGTTGAAGCCCAGAGGACATGACTGGGCAAAAGATAAAAATCTGTGAGGTGGCTTTCGGACTTGTGTTTGTAGATAAGATCACCAAAGGAGAGAGTAAGAGTGAGAGAGAAAAGGGGTGAAGACTTGAGCTTTAACAGCTGAATGAGAATGAGTATCCAAAATAAAGAGAAAAACTAAGAGAAGATTGTGTCGGTGAAGCTAAGTGAAAAGAATATTATAAGAATTAGGGACTGATCATCATTCTTGGGTTTTGATAAGAAGTGAAGTAGAAAAAAACGCAGAAACATTCTCACTGTAGTCAACGTAATAGAAGTCACATGTGATTTCAGCGAGTGACACACCAGGGGAGTGATGAATCTGGATAAAACTGAGCTAGTTTGGGTTGATGAAATGAAAGATGAGAAAAGGAGACAGCGATGAGTAATGGCAGTGCTTTTAAAAAATCTTACCATGAATGGAAGAAAAGGGATTGATTTATTTGCTGGATCCTTCTCATGATTGTTGATCTCATCACTTCTTTATCTGTGCTCTCTCTTTTGGCGTTTAAATTTAATGTCTAAAACTAAATATTTCCCAAAGGGGTTCTCCTCTGTAGTTATCTCCATCACATCTCACAACAATTTGGAAGTTCAGAAAACTTAGTGGGATCTTTAATTCTCCTCTTCTCCCATGCCTACCAAAGAATTTGCGAGTAAATATTGTGTTAGCTCTATCTTCAAAATATATTGAAAATGAGAGTGTTTTCATCACTCCTACAGAAAACTCTCTGGCCCAAGATTTTTTTAAACTTTATTCGAATAATTGCAAGATCTCGCTATGTTATCTTGCTTCTCTACTCTTGCCCAACCCCAATTCGCTTCTCAACACAGCCAAATTGATCCTTTTAATGCATATGTTAGATCCTATAACTTAAATACATTAAACCTTCTACTGGTATCCTAGCTCACTTAGAGTAAAAGCCAGAGTCTTTATGATGACATTCTAAATCCTGTAGGATCACTGTCTCAGCTCCAGGGGCGTTGTTCTTGCTGTTCCTGAAACACAAAGCCACACTCCAAGAACATTCTTAGCTCAGGGCTTTTTCACCTGCCATATTATCTGTCAAAAACAAATTTCTCCTAGATATTTACATGGCTCACTTCCATATCCCTTTCTGATGGTTGCTCAAATGTCATCTCATCAGTGAGAACTTGCCAGATAACATTGTTTAAAACCAAAACTTTCTCTCCTTCTCCCCAACCCCACTACATTTTTTTATCCCTCTTCCTTCGTTCTTTTTCTGCACGACACCTATCATGTGATGTATTATATCTTTAATTTACTCATTTGAGTTTGTACAGAATGCCACTCTCCATCATAGCATAAGCTACAGTAGGGAAGACATTAACTGATTTTTATCACTCTTTCATCTTTAGTAACTAGAACAGTACCTCATACATTGTAGGTGCTCATTTAGCATTTATTGATGAAATAAAGAAATCTATGGAGATGGACACACTCAAAAGAAATACAAAGTGAGAGTAAAAAGCTAAGTGTAGAGCCCATGGAAGCCTAGCGTTTAAGCAGTGGCTGAAGAACAGGGTCCAATAAAAGAAATCAATGAGTAAGCAGAAGGGATAAAGAATACCTGCAGAGACTAATGTCATAGAAAACGAGGAAGTTTGAAGATCACAGGGTGGTCATTTATGCTAAAATCTGTAAGAAATTAAAGTAAAAGAGAACCAAATACTTATCTAGGGATTGTTTAATAAGATATGATTGATGATTTTGAAAAGAACTGCTTATAGAATAGGTGGTTAAATATAAGCATATAAGTATGGGAACTAGATTACAGTAGGTTAAGAAGAAAGTGAAATATGAGAAAATGTAGAAATCAGTGGAGGAAGGACAGAATACTAATAAGCAGGGAATTCATGGCCAAAGGAGAAAAATTTTAATTTTATTTATTCTTGCTCTTAGGTAGGAACTGAGTAATATAACTGAGAGAAGAAATAAATGACCCTATTATAACCCAACTTCTTGTGCCATCAAACAGATCACAGTACAACTGCTATTCTGCAGATGGATTGCAGTGCAGGAGGTGTTTCTCCTAGCTCAGACCAGTTCCCTTCAGTCAAGAGCAGATTAATACGGGTACAACATTACATGGTATCTAGGTTACTTTTTATGTGGCCTATGTTGTGAAAATAATAGGAATACCTGTCCTACAAGAAGAATGATTATATATCTGACTAGAGAGACATATTATATCCTTTGATGAATCCTTAATAATGAAAAAAAGGAAGGAAGGAAGAAAGGAAGGAAGGAAGGAAGGAAGGAAGGAAGGAAGGAAGGAAGGGAGGGAGGGAAAGGAAAGGAATAAACAGCATAAATGTCCATCAAAAGAAGAATGAGAGTATACAATAAATTATACAATAAAATATCACTCTCAATGAAAAAAGAACTATCTATACGAGGATATTTTATATATTCATAACTCTCTATATAATTTAGCCAAGTGGGATGACTTGCCCTTGCCTTTTTATATTTGTAAAGAGAGTGCTTTTTTGTTGGTGCACTGCCTCCTTCTTATTTTTGTTTCTTTGAGAATAACTAAGAAATTATCAGAACCTCTAAGTTTTAGTTATTTGATTTCCTTAAATAGTAGGTCTGGGCTCAGTTTATGTACATAAACAGATTAGTAGTAGTGGTTATTTTTCAAAAAGAAAATCAAGCAGGAGCATCTCATGAACATTTGGTCCAATGGCTCAATGAACATTATTTCAGTCTTATTTCCAGCTTCTTCCAGAAGATCTTGTCTGCTTGGATATCTGTAGCCAGCACTTCCAATATAGTAAATCAAATTGACTTCTAGGACTGAATCCTGAGCTAAAGCTTTTCAATCTCAGCCAGCACCCTCTCCTGAGTTTTGCCCAATTTAAAAAAATATTTATTGTTATGTATTTTTGTGCACTCCAATATATAGTCTGTCAATTTTCGTGCAAGTTTCCAGTGTGGTTACTCCAAAATACAAATCATCCCAACTTTATGCATATTTCTAATTTTGAAATGAACTTAGCTATTATAATTTTCTTTGTTGTTGTTCTGTTTTTATTAAGTAGAATATTCTACACAGTTTAGCCCAATATGTGTCTAGAAATTTTACTTGTTAAACTGACCCCTGGATTTATAGGTGGTGGATCAGGCAATTTGACATACCAGTCATTGCATTTCTTCATCAGTAACTCTTATTTTTTTTTCACCCTTATAATGAATCGTACAGGTGATGATTACAAGGTAAAATCTATATTTACTAAAATATGAGAATGAGCAGTAGAATAGCCAGGAGCATAAACATTAAAGTGGATTGCATTCATTCTCATGTAAAACAATTTACCAGGATTCTTCCTGAAAAGTCAGCCAGTAATTTGAGAATTAGTCATTTAAATCTCAACAAGGTATCAGGAAGTACTGAATTTTAATAAAGCAGTGAAGCCTATGAAGTGAAATCACCAAAAACAATTAGGGCATCCTTTTTTCGTAGAAAATTTTAATAATAAAAAGGTTATAAACAAATAAAAAATGTATATACATAGTTAAAACTAAAGAAATTTAAATATATAGTAGCTAGTGTAAAATGCAAAATGTGATTCAGTAAAAATTGTATGATATTTAATTTTGGTATACTTAGTTACTGAAAGTAGCCATAGGTTGTTGATGCTCCTGAACAAAAGAACATTTGAGGAGTACATGAAAGAAAGATAAAAATTGTAAGATTTTTGAAGGAAAGGGAAAGATAGGTAACATAACCCCCGCAAAACATTTTGGTGCAAAATAAATGGTCAAGATTCCATACAAGAATCAAAGAATTTTATTATGTGATGAAAAATATGTAATGGGAAGAATTGAAATCAGAATCTAAGAGATACCTGCTTCTCAATGTTCTTTACAATATGATTCACATAACTAAGATATGGAAACAATCTGTCTGTTGACACGTGAATGGGTAAAGAAAATGTGGCATATTCATACAATGGGATACTATTCAGTTTTAAAAAAGAAAAAAAAATTCTGCAATATGCAACAACATGGGCAGATATAGTGAACATTATATCAAGTAAAATAAACCGGACACAGAAAGATGATACAAATAATGTATCATCTCATTTATATATTGAATCTAAAATAGTCGAATTCATAGAAAAAGAGAGTAGAATAGTGGTTGCTAGGGTCTAAAGGGGAGGAGAAATGAGAAATGATGGTCAACGCGTATAAAGTTATAGTTATACAGGATAAATAAGTTATAGAGATCTACCTAGCATAGTGCCTGTAGTTTACAGCTGGAATACTTAAGATTATTATTTGATAAGAGGCTAGATCTCATGTTAAGTGTTCCCACTAGACACACATGCATTATCATCATCATCATCATCATCATCATCATCATCATTATCATCATTATCATCATTATCATCATCATCATAATCATCATAATCATAAAGGGGCGAGAAGAAACTTTGGGAGATGATGGATATGCCTATTACCTTAAGAGTATTGATGTTTTCATTCATGAATACTTATCTCCAAACTCATTGTGTTCTATAGTTGTGTATGTACAGCTTTTACATGTCAATTCTAGCTCAATAAAGCATATATATATATATATATGCTTATAATGGAAAATGAAAGGAATTCTAAGAGAGTCATACGTTTGGAGTGAAATAGCTACAAGTTTAATGAAGAAACATTAATAACATTTTAAATTTAAAAGTATATTCTTTTGTATGAAAATAAAATTATTTTAAGTATATATTAAAATTATTTTAAAATCTGAACATAGTTCTAAATGTAAATATATTCTTTAAATGTTTTTATAATATTGGATATTTGGAACAAGAAAATATTGTCTTTTTGGATAAAGTTAAGTTGCTTCCAAAAAAAATAGTCTAAAGCACCTCCTAGAGTCACTTTCAGCTTCATAATTCCTTAATTTTGTGCTGTGTCACAGTTTTCATTTTATAGCTTCTCTAGCTTGACTGACTGACCTCACACTCAAGTATCTAGATTATTGCTTTGCACTCTGGAGCCCTTTACAAATACCTTTAGACTAACATAATGCATACTCTGCAAACACTGCAGCCTTTGTGCCCAAACTCAGTTACCCTCTGCTAGTTATTACTCACACTGCCACAGACAGTTTTCCTTTGTTTACATCAACCAGAATTCTATCAATTCTGATGGAGAGAAGCATTAATATTCTCTCTGCTGGGATCACTACTTGAATGAATCGTCCTGAGGGATTTAGTAAGGTCAAATAGTAGAAATAATAATTTATTAACATTTCTGATTAGATGTACACATTAGCTATAATTATACTGGAGAAGTTAACACTGTGATATTTTTGATGAGTAATATAATTATACTTGAGTATCTGTTTTGCAAAATGTTCATATTAATATGTTAAGAAAAAAACATCTTGTCTGAAACATTAGTTTTCTACTTACTTCACTAAGGCTAACTTCCCTGTATTCAAAAGATAACTATTTTCAAGAATTACTTACATAGTTCAATGTTACTCCCATGCAAACCATCTTTGTTGAATAGCTATAAATATTTTGGCTCTAAACTTAATTCTAAAATAATTTTAATTATTTTTATAATAAAATTTATTTTTTCATGCTCTAGTACACATGCACACATACAGAGAAAGGAGAGATGAGAGAGAGAGAGAGAGAGAGAGAGAGAGAGAGCGAGAGAGAGAAAGAGAGAGAGAGAGATGAGATTAAAATGGAATAAGGGATGAATCGATTTACAATTTAGTCATACCCCACAGAAGTAACTAATTGTCCATGAGAAGAATAACTTCTCACATTTTCAGCTCTTCTGATGGTGATCTTCGTTATTCTAAATAACATATTTTTTGTCTAGTGATTTATCAAGTTGACATTCTGTCGACTACCCACTATGTAAACCAGGAACTAATTAACTCCTACTCCCATATCACTTATATTACCCTATTGTTCTTTCCTATCCACTTCTAAATTTGTAATAATTATGCAGCTTATCATTACCTATTTAACTTAAAATAATATGCCAAAATTTTACTTCTTAAATATTAATAAATGGAATAATCCTTATTGTATTAAATGCCCCAAAATTGCTTGACACACTGTCTGTAAGATGGGTAGAATGATGTCTCTCTTCCCTCTCCTACTACCTTCCAGTTCCCCCTTTCTAGCCTGGGAAGTTCCTTGTATTTGAAATTGTAATCCTTGTATTATAGCATTGTTAGTAATGGATGCTAGAAACAACGCAGATGTATCTTTCAAAAGTGAAATAAACTGTGACATATATGCAAAATGGAACTCTATGTATCTTATTTAAATAGGGTAGAAATGTATATAGTAAGAGTAAAACAGCCCCATGATACGTTACTCAGTAAAAGAAAGGAAGGTACAAGAAAGGATATATTGTATTCTACCATTGTGGAAATGGGAAAAATAATATAGATATTCATATTTACTTATTTTTTTTCAACCATTTCTTGTAGATACTCCTCAAGAATATAAAAAAGTGGTTACTCAGAGTTGACAGAAAAATAACCAATGGAGACAAAAATGGTGGTTAATTTTTTTTTTTTGTAAATCTTTTCTATATATTTTGAACCATGAGAATGTATAATACAATAAAAAAAATTGTGGCATTCCTATATTAATTCCACTATTTCTGGAATTTTGGAGTTTTTTTCTTGCATTTTCCTTTTGTTTTCCCAGAAGAGACACATGGGCAGTAAAATTTTCAGAGCTTTCTTATTTAAAAACTTTACCAGTTTGCTCTTAGACTTAAAAATCAGTTTGGTGGTGTGTCAGTGAGGATCTAAACAGTAGAAAGAGGTCCTATCAGTTATTTTACAAAATAATAATATGAAGAAACTCACCATATTTTACAAAATAAAAGAAGCAAAAAAAGGAACACCAAGATGGAGGTGTTACGATGGAGAGAGTAACATCAGAAAGCAGCTATCACCACTAGGTTTGGAGAAGCAAGGGATGCACAAGGAGCAGCTCAGGAAATTTGAACTTCATTGACCCAGATGTTGGGAACTTGGGAGAAGGCCAGCCGATTAGTCAGTGGTGTCTTTGAGGGGTGCCATAAAACTGATTCTGAAAGTGGTGGAAAAAATGCAAACACGAAGCAACTGATATTATGAAAGAAAACAGTATTGTTGGAGAAATGCTGATAAGAACATTAAAAGGTGAAAAAGCCTTGTTTGTTTTCCGTATTTTAGTCTTCCTCTAGCAATTTGACTGCTTAAAGAGAAGTCAATTGGCAAGGGAGAAATGTGGTTTGCAGATTCCCGGCCCCAGCATCTTAAAACAGAGCATAAAATGGTGGCTTTGAAAATGAGAAATAGTAGTTGGTCAACCTTCAGAGTTGTGCATGGAACTCCAGGTTTCCTCAGAATTGTTAAGGGCTTATGCAATTAAATTACTCATAATAAGTAGAATGATGCTGGCAAAGTCTAGTTAACATCTAGCATTGAATCTAGTTATAGATTTTTTTCTTGTGATGAGAACTTTTAAGAACTCTCTTAGCAACTCTCAAAAATGCAATATAGGTTTATTGAGTATAGTCGCCATGTTGCACATTGCATCCCCAGGACTTATTTATTCTTTGTCTAGAAGTTTGGACCTTTTGACTACCTCCACCTGTTTTTTTCCCCCACCCCATATTTTGTGTGATTTTTCACAAAATATTATAAAGTATATAATCTATTGTCTTCAATCAAATTTTCTTCCCTAGAATGTTTGCTATTTAATAAATAATTTCACCCAATATCAAACTGTTACCGATTCTGCTTTGGTAAGGAGTTTCTGCTTAGCACAAACTTGGAAGTCTCATTTTAACTTCAAGTTCATCATATCAATGAACTCTCCTGTTAGTATCAATAAAACCTGACTTTTCAGGAGATGGGTCATTAAATGGTCCGTATCTAAGCCATTCTTTTGAAAAGTCCATTGTGAATAAAGATAAGCAGATAGAGACAACCAGAAAGGAAAACTGGGATTGATCTGGTTCAAATATGCATTCTCCTTATTCCAAACATTTTAACTTCTTCGAGGGCATTCTTGCATTGCTTTCCCTAAATCCCTCCTTTTTTAAATCATTCAGAATTGGTGCAAAACTAGAATCTGTCATTAATACGTGGAAGCAAAACCTGATTCTGCTACTTTACTCATGGTTCTTTCTTGAGGAAGTGGAAAAGACCAAGATTAAAGACAAGCCACTTAAAGTGAAATTTGAATCTGACTTCAGAAGTGAAATTTCTGATTTTATTTTTGGGGTTGATCAGAAAAATAGAATCAAATATTTCAATGGTTACTATTTGGCCCCCTCTCTCCTGCTCATCCCACATCCCCACCCTGATTAGGGCCAGACGGAAAATCTGCTCTGAGATTCTGATTATGAACTTTGTAACCCAGTAATGCCAATAGCTGAATTCTTACAACGGTGCCCTTCAGCTTTGAAGAGTGTTGCTTTTAATTTCATAAAGGTCGTGTGCACAGGTTCTTTGCAGGTGCTCCTTGAGGAATGATGGTCTCATAACAAACCAGTTATAATTGTGTCTTATGATGGCAACAAGTGTCAGGCAGGATATATAGCCTAATCTGCTTTGTTTCACTTAGCATGATACTTTTTAGAGTCACTCACATTATCTCAAATGGCAATGTTCCTTCTTTTTTCCTATGGCTGGGTTGTATTCGATTGTATTTTTAGATACATTTATTGGGATGACATTGGTTAATAAAATTATATAGGTTCCAAGGGTGCAATTCAATAACACATTATATGTATATTGTATTGTGTTTTCACTACTCAACATCAAATCTCCTTCTGTCACCATATATTTGACCCCTTTTACCCTTATCTACCTCTCCCTACCCCCTTTTCTTCTGGTAACCACTAAACTGTTGTCTATGTCCATGAATCTGATTGTTTCTCTTGTTGGTTTTTTGCTTTCAGTTTTATATCCCACATGTGAGTGAAATCATATGGTTCTCAACTTTCTCTGACTTATTTTGCTTAGCATGGTATTCTCAAGATTCATCTATGTTGTTGCAAATGGCAGTATTTTATCTTTTCTTATGCTCGAGTATATATATGTACCACATCTTCTTTATTCAATCATCTGTTAAAGGACGCTTTGACTGTTTTCATGTCTTGGGCACCGTGACTAGTGCTCAAATAAACATTAGGGGGCATATATCTTTACGAATAAATGATTTCAAATTTTCAGATAGATATCCAGAAGATGGATTGCTCGGTCATATGCTGTGTCTATTCTTAATATTTTGAGGAACCTCTATACTGTGTTTCATATTGTCTGTACCAATATTTACGTTCCCACTAGCAGTGTATGAGGGTTCTTTTTTCTAACCTCTTCAACACTTGTTGTTAACTTGTCTTGTTGATGATAACCATTCTAACAGATGTGAGGTGGTATCTCATTGTGGTTTTGATTTGCATTTCCTTAATAGAGAATGAAGTTGTATGTCTTTTGGGAGAAGTGTCTTTTCAAGTCCTCTGCCCATTTTTAAATTGGATTGTTTATTTTTGTTGTTGAATTGTAGGATTTCTTTATAAATTTTGGATACTAACCCTTATCAGAAATGTTGTTTGCAAACATCTCCCATTTGGTTGGTTGCCTTTTTATTTTGTTAATGGTTTCTTTTGCCAGGTAGAAGCTATTTAGTTTGATATAGTCCCATTCACTTATTTTTGCTTTTACTTCCCTTTTTTTGAGGTCAAACTTATAAAATGCTTTCTAAGACCAAGGCCCATAAGTTTAGTACCTGTGTTTAGTACAATTTTAAAAGAGAACATAAATTGATTTGTCTCTCATTTTTATTAGATTCTTTCAATCTCTGAATTTAATATTTTTCAAGATGAAAGCAGACAGAAAGATAATGTTAAAAAGAAAATCAAAGCTACAGGATATAGAATTCATGAATAATAACAACTTTATAGGTATTTTTAAAATAATGAATAATTTTAAAATTAAAAACATAACCATTATGCCAAAATTAAAATGATAAATCCATGCAAAGTTCTACACTAGTAAACAAAAGTAATTATTAGGTATAGTTAATTGAACATCCTTTGTGTTCTAATCATAGCACAGTGTGATTTCTATAACTGAAACCCTCTCAATAATCTTTTAAATTGGCATTATTATCTCCATTTTATAAATAAGAAGATAGGTTGAGAAAGTTAAATATCATATGTAATAAAAATAAGTTTAATTATTTCCAAGTCATGTTTGAAAAACAAGACTTGGACTTACCCTTCCATATAACCCCATCTAAATGAGTCAGAGACCCATCCTCTTTTTCTGAGAACTTTTAAGAGTGGGTATAAATTCATGACAGTCTGAAGGGACTCATTAAAATCTTAGTGCACAAGTGATTGTCCTTAATCTGAACAATCTATGAAAGATATGCAACCAGCTTTTGCTGAGAAAATCTAGGCCAGCAGCTCAATAAAAGCAGATTGACATGCTTTTTGGAACAGGAAGAGATGCTCTTTGTTTCCTACTCTGCCTTTCTGGATTAATGCTCTGCAATCTCCAGTGGCTAATCTACCTCCTCAGAGTGTGGCTTCCATGGAGATCACATTTTCTCCTCTTCAGCATCTTCCCTTTCTACTCCAAGGAAATGCCTCACATTCCTTCCTCACAACTCCAACCCAAGTTACCTTCATCTTGACTCCAGGAATCCTGCTTGTGTAATTTAATCTCTCTTTATGTACTTTCAAATCTATAACTATGGAGTACATGATAAGTCTAGTTTTTCTCATGGCCTACTTTTTTGATTATCAAAGATTTATTAAGGAGCCTACTAGTATCGCATTCTACATTTATCCAAAATCTCCTATACTTCTCCAAAGTCAACAGTGGATATATTTGAATCTAATCAATAAGGACCTGCCAATTAATAAAACTATGTATTTTTCTTCTCCTTTATAATTATGTTGGCATTATTTAGAAATAGACTTTGTTTTAATTTGCAATGGTTATTTAAATATCATTTTTATTTTTAAATAAATTAATAAGTATTTATTAACTGATGATTAAATATCAGTAATTTACTTTATTGATTGTTTTTACACCCTGCTTACTTTAAAAAAGTATTTTAAAGTGAGTTGAGACACAAAAATCAAGAATGTTTAAAATAAAAAATATAATTAAAAAGAATAAACACTATTAAAGAAATGTTTGCTTCTGAGTTTCCTAGGAGTCATGGTAAAAGAAGAAGCATTATAAACTAGACATTTTTTGTTGTTTAATTAAAAGAAACATTTATCTTTCAGAAGTTGAAAAAACTCCTGATCTGAAAACTGTTAATGGAATATCTGCTTTGTGACAATTTTGGCTGTAGGCAGTGGTTTTCAAAATAATTAAAAAAGAGTTTCTAGATGGTCTTTGGGACTATGTATCCCAGTGGAGATTTACTGAATTCATTCTAATACAGTTTATAAAAAAATAGCAAGCTAGAATTGTTTTTCACTAGCAGCTTCTCATAACCACAGAAGCTCATTAACTCTCTAATTTCACCCTCAGATAACAACAATTTTAATTATAAATTAGTATAGTCCAGACATGAAAAATCCAGTTGATATGACTTTATACATGAGAATAGTCCAGATAAAAGAAGAACTGTTTAGCTAGTTTCTTAGGCCAAGAGTGATGCCACTCAAATAAAGTTACTCTGATTGTCCTTCTTAATTCTGAAGAATATCTGGCCATAACATTTCAGATTAATTAAGGATGATGTCAGGTGTTTTACATAGAGCAGCTGGCTAATAGAAACAGTAGAGAATTACTCCTAAACCTAATAACACTGCTAAGCATTTGGCATCACAGAAGTGTCAGGAGCCTGAGCTGGATACGTAACTGAACTGTGGACAGAACTGAGCTGCTGGGTTTGAGTGTAGTCAGTTAAAGCAACAAGAGCTGAAATGCATGGAACAGTGAAGACTAAAACAGCAATAAAATATTTAAGATGCTATAAAACTGGAGAAACAACCAACACTCTTTCTGTTCAATTTTTCCTCCACTGAATGATGTTTTTGTTCATGATTCGGGCTAATCAGCACAGACCTGAAGGTCATCTCTGTGTTAAGGGAGCCCCAGAAGTTTCCAGAAGTTTTATGAAGGCCAAGAGCAGAGAAAAGGGGCAAGGCTAGGAGTGGAAAAGTACTGAGTATTGAGTCAAAGTGGGGAAAAGTGTCTTTAAGATTCCCCGCCTCCCCTCAGTAAGGAAGCCTCAGCAGGGCACTTGAAGAAAATTTCTGCCCAAGGCTTCAATAAAGAGACCTTGTTTTTGTTTTTGTTCTTGTTTGTTGTTGTTGTTTAATTTTTATTGTGACATTGATTAACAAAATCCAGTAAGTTTCAGCTGTATAATTCAACAATAAGGCATATATATATATATATGTGTGTGTGTGTGTGTGTGTATATATATATATATATATATATTGCATTATGTGTTTACTGCTCATAGTTAGATTTCTTTCTGTCACCACACATTTGACCCCTTTAATTCCATCTGCCTTCTCCCCAAAAGAGACCTAAGAATGAAAACACCTGGGCTAGGAATATATACTCATAGGGGCTTAGCTAGCCAGGGGTACCTGAATCCTTGACTACAGCTCCTTTCAGAGAGGGCAATGCTCAGCACTAGTGTACTGTGCCTGGTGTTGGGAAGGTAGATGTCCTCTGTGAGGCCTGCCAGGTAAAGGCTTTGCCCGTGGTCGGACTTGAAAAATCACATGTAGGTTTTTAATGAGAAGCAAGACTTTCAGGAAGAAGCTACTGCTGTTACTTGCTAAGGCAAAAGATTATATAGCCTGTTAACCTAAGAGCTGATCTGAATTATTTATGTATGTGTTAAAGAAGATGGGTTACTACAAGTTACTATTCAAGGCTAAAGATATTCATTAATCACAAGCCTGTTATGATTAAGGTTATCATAATGAATATATATATATATATATATATATATATATATATGTAAAATAGTATTTTATAGTTACTAAAGAATATAAATTCACTTTTTTCCAGTTATCTTAGCCATTGCCCTGAAGAAGTCCTATTGCAGTTGCAGTTATTTGGAATATACATACAATAC
Organism: Macroglossus sobrinus; assembly: GCA_004027375.1. Taxonomy (NCBI): domain Eukaryota; kingdom Metazoa; phylum Chordata; class Mammalia; order Chiroptera; family Pteropodidae; genus Macroglossus; species Macroglossus sobrinus. The sequence continues at coordinate 380,948 of PVKZ01000841.1, forward strand.
ACATACAATAGACACCTCTACTTTTTCCTGCAACCAGCTAGAGAACTGAGTACAATTCTATCCTCACCTTAAGAATCAGCAGGATTCTGATGCCCTTTATAGAGACTTAGAGTTCCTGTGCAGCCTGTGGGCTTAGCAACACCTTCATTAAGACAACACCTGTGCAAGAGGATAGAGAATCTCTTTGCTGAGAGCGGTAGTATCCAGAGTTACCCTGCGCTATTTTGGTTGTCATTTCCAGAAGAGAGACTTGCCTGATGTTCCTAGTCAGGTTTCCTTAGCTTCATCCTCCCTTGGGCCTCCATATTCCAGTTATCCAAAAGCATACATCTGGGGACAAGACCAAGGAATGGGGTCAGATTTTTGGAAATACCAGCAGGGCCATTGGTGGAGAAATTTCCTGAGAATGTTTAATCCAGAACGTAATATGAGGACTTACCAAACCAGGGATGTTAAAAGTATGTGGTAGTTAATTAAGAAACAGTGACCTAAATTGAATAACAAAACTTGCTTGAGAAAGTTGAAGGGATAAATCAGAAGTAGAGAAGCTGGAAATCTGGAAGGAAACAAGGTTGTATTAAATTGAAGACTAGGAAACGAAGTCATACAATAGATAGGAATTTAGTCTAAGGTAGCAAGAAATAGCAAACAGCATAATTGTCAAAAAAGACACACTCCTCATATGTGTGTTACAGAAAATAAAATCATATGTTTATGGCCTTGCTTCATGTTATATGTACTATTCAGGCAATTCCAAATAGGTAGACTTTGAATAATCTTTATCTGTATCTGAGTGTGTTCTTCTATTGTTATCTGAATTTTATATCTGTGATTCTCAACCTTATCTGATTGGAAACTCTGCATATAGTTTGTAAATGTTGACAGAAAGTAGTCACAGAAGCGGGTTGATAGTCCTAGCTAATGAGTGAAAAATTCCACCGTGAGAAATCAGAATGCTTATCCTGTCCATGAAAATTTAGACCATCTTGAAATGTAGGAATCCCATCATGAAAATTTAATATAAATAGGCCCAGAATAGTGAAAAACAAAGAAACTTAGTATATACAGATGCAAAATTGTGCCTAGGAATACCTCCACAACTGATGAATTCTGTATATTACAGCTTCTACTATAGATATTCTAAAATTACAAAGCTCATATGAAAACAAATGGCCTTGAGAAAGAATCAACATATGAAACAAATCAGATATACATTGCCATTTGGATCATATAACAGAAAAATACAAATAGACAGCCGGTTAAATGAGATTTAAGTGTTCAAAGAGGAAAATGAAGGATAAAATACTGAATGGTAAGATTTAATCATTATAAAACAGAATAATTTAGATTATAAATAGAATCAAAAGAATTCTAGAAATAAGAATATGATCTTTGAAATTTTAAAAAATAAAAGAACATTAAAAGAGTTCAACATAAGACTGGATATAGTGGATGACATAATTAGTGAAGTGGAAGACAGATCTATAAGAATTATAGAATAAAGAGAAAAAGGTGTGGAAAACATAAATTAGAAGTTAAGCATAAAAAGAATAAAAGAGATGTTCCAAAAATGCCTCTCATAAGAGTTTAAGAAAACATTATTGCAAATGAGAGTGAGAAAATATTTAAAAATATGATGTAGAATAATTGTTTTTAATTAAAGAAGCTAACAGAATTTCAGGTTCAGAAAAACTATGTCTCAAAAAGGATAAACAAAACAGTCATGTATTGACATCTCTTAGTAAAATTACAATAATGTCAATAATAATGAGAAAATTTAAAAGCTTCTAGAGAGAAAAGATAGATTATCTACCAAATGTCAACGAAGGGTTATCTATTTTTTATTAGTAAACAATAAATCTTTAAATATATAATAAAATAATACCTTAAAATGCTGAATTAAATAATTGTCAGTTGTCAACTATATAAGAAAAACTCATTCATGATCAAATATGAAATAATTTTCTTGAGACTACAAAAACATATTGTGCAATATGTTTTGAAATAAATGATATGCAATTGAATTTTCATGACTCAGTTATAAATGAGGAAACATGAATAAGCAAAGGAGATTTTTTAAAATATTGATATTTAGTAAACCTAAATAACTATCAATTCCAAATTAAAAATTTGCTAAGATATGAAAATAAAGCAGAATTACTTTTGAAAATGAAAGTTGACACTGATACTCTAGGGAACAATTGGCAATAGTGAAGTGAAAGATTTATATACTTTTCAAATTTGCAACGACATTTCTTAGTCTATATAGATGTTGTACATATATGTGCATAAGAAACCTTTAGAATGTTTTTTTCTCATTTTATATGTATGCATTTAGAAAATTTCCTGTCAAAAACATTCTAGTTATGATTGAAAGAAAATAAGCCTTGTAAAGATGGTGAATAATGTGTTAAAATTACTTCTTCCTTGAAGAATGATATCAGTGATGATACCATTAACTAAATACAGATTTAATAATAAATAAATAAATAGACATAAATATAATAAAGAAATATTTATTTTAAATCGTTAAAAAGGAAACCTTTTCATTTTCTATACAAGATTTAGCAAAAGACTCCAGAGAAATGATTAAGTTAGCAATAGTTATCAATGATTTTTTGTTTTCTGAGGCAGATCCTAAGCTCGCTTTCTGGTTTTATTCACCAGTGAAAATAAAGCTTGGTATAATTTGATATGCCTAGAGTTGGGGCCTTCTGCAAGGCAAGATTATGGGTCAAATTTCCAGGGGAGAAGTTTTGGAATTGAGGATTTAGTAATTTTATGTAGCAGTGACCTACAAAATTCTGTTATTTCAAGCATCCAGGAAAATATTGCTTTGCAATTAGGTATTAGATATTTCTGAATTTTTTCAACCCATGTAAGAGATGTATACATATATCAAATGGTAATCAATTTCCTAAATAAAGGATTTTTTCCTGACAAAATTTTGTCTTTGGTGTTTTATACCCTATTGGAACTAATATGTTAAGAGATTTCTAGAATCCTCTTGAGAACTAACTAAATCTAGTGAATATAATAGCAAATTATGTACTGGATGATGCTGAGCCTCCTGAAAATTTTGAATTGTTAAGTCAATATTAAACAATAACAGAAATAAAGTAAGATTCTATGAAGTCTTGGGGCATTATATTTGGAATGTATTGTTGAAACCACCAAGCAAAAATGGAAAGCTACCTCTAACAAATATGGATCACAGGCCAGCATAAACTTGAGTCATTTTTGAATGAAAGCATTTCACTTGGCCAAATGCAATAAGTATTGTGATCAGAAGAATATATGTGTAATGGTTAGATTTGGAGAAGAGGCAAGGAATGGTCCTAGCATTGGTAGTCCCCAGAGCTGTATGAGAAAGAACAGACACAAAGAAGGGAATATGAAGATATCTTCAACAGATGAATCAAGATGCTATCACAGCACTGTATGTGACACAGGGTAACTTGTAAACCTTTCAGCTGAAACATGGCTAAAACCTTGCAAACAGTAGTCTAGTGACCTAGTTCTGAAGTAGTAGGTACCTCTGTTGCTCAAAATCTTTTTAATCTTGCAGACAAACCACTTAAGAGAGATGGATATCAACCTCTCAGCAAGTGCCTCTCAGTAGCAAAGACTAAGTAGCTCTGAACAGAAACAATTCAAACTGTGAGACTGAAATGGATCAAATGGCTCAGAATCAGAAAGAGTAAAGACTCAATTTACTGGATGGCTGGACTGGCCTTCAGGCAGCTGAGGCCTACAGTCCTGTGCAAAAGGCCTAAGCTCTCAAGGCTCCTCTGGGTGAGACTACATATGCAAATCTTGGTGTGATCTCAGGAAAAGGATTACAAGAAAAATGAAACTCATAAATATTTTAGTCTGATAAATTTAAAAGAAAAGATTTACTTTCATTAAAGACTTTTAAAGGAAGAACTGGTCAAATAAAGAGAAAAATGGCACATTGGTAGTTCAAATTTTACCATCAATTGTTTAGATGGTCTTGATGTTGAATGTTTCTTCTTTTCCATGGCTCATTTCAAAATGCAGGATCTTGAGGAAGTTCCCCTCGTTTTCCCTTTTATGGTATTTTTTGGAATGCCAGGCTTTTAATAATATACACCATTTTTAAGCTATGGGATGTAATCCATTCGGTGTTGGACAGGACTATGCTAAGAATAAACATGTAAGATTTTATTTTTTTTCTTTTGAACAATCTACTGAAGAAATAAATTGAACTCAACAGTTAATCATATTTGGTTAAGAGAATAAAAAATAATTGGAAAATTATTGGAAGTCAATAGAGCTGCCATTTTAATTGATGTATCAAAATTCTTCAGAGAAGAAAAAAATTGTAAAAAGCAATGATGGTACTTTCACAATATTTGGTCACTAACATTTTTTTTTTTAAATTGAAGAAAAAACGGTATCTATTTCAGGATAAGCTACATGAGTCAACAAGTATTTTCTGCCAAAAAATCTTCCTAGAGTGCTATAAGAGCAATTCAACCCTTCCAGAGCTGCCAATTATTTATAAAACAGTGGTTTAAATTTAACCTCCGATTGTACAGAACTGATGCCAGATTACCAAATGCTTCTACCCTAAATTTGATGTTTGTTAAAAAGGAGTTATGCTTGATTGCTTACCATAAAATTTTGCAAATTTGGCTGGTTCATTTGACATCTGTAACTCCTAAAGAAAAACATCAGGACCTCTGTTCATTATGATGCAACCAATAACTTTCTGGGCCGAACCCGACGAAGAGAAAAGGAAATGGGACTAACAAAGTATTTTCTAACCTTGACATTTGCAATGATACAATTATTAAAAATTTTCACTGGGAGTGATAATGTCCCCTAATCATTGGCGAGGTGAATTCATGGACTATGTTTCCTCCATTACAGCTGGCAATTCCACTTGGAAGCCTGAAGAGCTCACTTCTCAAGGAATCATCTTCATTAGATACTCACTTAAAGGCATTTTTAATTCAGTGGCCGAAGAAATTTCCAAGAAAAACTATTTTGGAGAATTCTGGAGTAAAATAAATTGTGTTGTTTCACATTTTTATCTTCCTAGAAACATTTATGTAAGAACTTTTGTTAACTTCTCAGTAATAAACCAAAGCAGGCCAATCAGCTTGATCTTAAAAATTTACAATATCAAAAGTACAAATGATGCAAGCAGCCTCTACATTCATGTCAAAACCACATGATTAAGTAAAATATATATCTTTAGAAATCAAAATATTGTGTTATTTTAAAATTTATGTTGGATTCTTTTTAGTTTTAATTCATTTAAAAATTTTTATTAAACATAAAAGAATAAAGAATGCATGAATTTAATAAAAACATTATTTTTCTGTCTAATAGTGAAGAATAGAGCTTTTTTACCCTTATCTTGCTATAATTTTTACTCTATAATTTGATATTTTAAATTTATGTTACCAAAATACTATACATTTTGAAATGTTATTTTAATAATAATTACTTTGAAATTACATTTTTATAACTTCAACAAGATATTGGGGATGATTTTGTGTTTTAGGGTTTCTGCACTATCTATTTTTGATTTCATTATTTATATATACTTGAATTCTTTATTTTGATTTATCTTTCACTCATATATATATATGTGATTTAGTTTTAAAGGTCTTGGCATTTTTAGGACTGTCTTTTGTTTTATTTGAGTATGAATAGATCTGCTATGTAGTGCATCCAAGCATGGCTTTAGATTCAGCAAGCATATTTTTTCCACTAGTCTTACATTCTGATCTCATTTTTCTCACTTAATGAATTTACACTACAGCACTATATATGTAGGATTTTATTTAATCTTGTAGAGTATGTTACTTAAAATTTTTCTGAAACTTACTTCTGCTTCTTAATGTGACATTTATTCTTAGATAATTTCCTTTCTTAAACTTCATGGTTTCCAAACATCCAAAAATCATTTTTGACTTTGGTAATTCTATGAGTGACATTTATCTAATTTATTTGGTGTTAGTAGCACAAAGCATATATACTTGGTGAAAATCATATATGAAATCATAACCACATGAGCAATTTTTGCATAATAGACACATTGTATGAAAAAGAAAATGTAGTAATAGAGAAAATAGTTCTTAAAAATCAAACACTTCATTTCTACCTCTTTTTTATATAGACAGTCCAATAACTATAAAAAATGTTAAGATGATCATAGAAAACCGTTTTCAGAAATGTCTGTTACTTTTTTCTTAAACATTTAATATTTTTTCCAGAGGTGTGAATACTGCTTTGAATTAGATATTTCAATAGAAATTGAAGAGATATTTATACATATTAACCTGTAACAGTTTGCCATATAAAACCTCTTGCTAAGATGTAATGTCTACATATTTATGCCTAAACTCTTCATGGAATGAAGCTCATCTCAAACAAGTAGGCGGCCAAAACTGATAGGATGCTTATAGGGCCCTCTCATTTTGAAGTGCTCTAGCATAAAGCTTTTTATGATAAACAGGTGCCCACATGTTGAGATTTAAGCTACTTGATTGTATTTTTCTATTGTCAAGTGGCTAACATTTTTTTAAATCTATAAAATGGCAACTACTCAGTCTACTAATTATTGAGGAACAGACTTGCCTGCTGGGGATTTGAATAACCTTTGTTTGGACCACTCAATTTCATGGCATATTATGATCGAGGAGCTGTCTCAGAATTTCTGTGATTTCCAGTTTACCGAGGACATGTTTCTCTTAACCAAGTTGGCTCATTCTCACCAGTTTTCCCCCCAAAACCAACTTCCACCAAGTTGTTTGTGAATTTAATAATTTTACCTATGTGTTACAGATTTATGTGCTTTACATTGTGAAGTTACACTGGGAATTCTTCTAAAATTGCATTGTCCGATATGGCAGTCTTTGGCCACATGTAACTATTGAACACTTGATATCTGGCTCTTCCAAATTGAGATGCACTGTAACTATAAAATACATATTGGATTTTGAAGACAGTACAAAAATACATATAGTAAAATACTAATGTTTTAACATTAATTACATTTTGTGATCATAGTATTGAGTACAGATTGGATTACATATACAATTACTTGTTACATTTTACCTTTTTTTAAGACAACTTGAAAGTTTTAAATTATATACATGGCTTACATTATATTTCTATTGGAAAAAATTGATATAAAATTATTTCTTTTTTGATTTTAGATTGATTCCTTTCTCAGAGATGAAATGTTTAATTGATTCCCTTGAAGATACAAATTAGAGATTTTTCTGACTTCCACTCTTTTCCATTTGGTAGGGCATTGTGTGGGGAGGTTTCTTGCAATAAAACTGTTCTAGGGTAGAGTAGGAGGAGTGCGAGATAATTTTTATTTTTCTGCTTATTAGTAGCTAATTTTCCATATTTCCTGTTTTTGTATTACTCATAATTACTTTTTTTCTTATAGCTGGTGAGGGAAATCTATATTTCTTCACCTTGGGGAGTTGAGACGTCTTTAGTGTAAATGTATGCATCGCCATTCATGTCACTACTGACATTGAAATTTCTAGATCATGAGTAATGGCAGACACAGTAATCATGCAGTCACTACCCGGCAATGGTTTCTTTTCCATGTCATAGGCATGCAATTCCTCTTGGGACATCACAGCTGCTTTTAATGTGAGCCAGCACTGTTAGTGCCTGTCAGTGGGATACAAATGAACTCATAGCTGTTGTTGGCTAAGAAAGAGACCTTGTCATATCAGAGACATGGAAATAGGACATTTCCAAAGTCATCATTGCCTAAGGGACATGCCTGTACATGGGTGTTTGCTGAAGCTTTATTTTATCTAGGGCGCAGGCAACTTTCCTTGTCTATATGAGAATTTTTGAGATGTTTGTTCATTTGCTCATTTTTGCAACTTGTTCTCTCCTGAAATATTAGTTTGTTGAATATCACTGGCATCTAGTATTATAAAATTTTTAAAATAAATTTGTGTTTCTTATACTATTCCTCTGAGAGTTTGAGAATGGAAAGGGTAGGGGAAAAAGTTAAAAACAAGGTCTCAGATCAACATATGAACAAATTTATTTTGAAATTGATTTTCAGGTATAATGATATTTCAAAGCACATCTTTATTTTCTAACTGCAAAATATAGTTTTAAATTCTAAATGAAGTCAAAAGAGAAAATGTTTAAAAATGTAATGGGATTTTCGTATTTTAATTTTTAGTTATTACTAATAAAACAAATAAGTGATTTTTTAACTAAAATTAGATTTAAACAGGAAGAAATATATCTTAAAATAGTTTTAAAGTAGTGCTTTAGTGTTTTTTAAATCAACCCAAGTATCAAATTATTTAAAGACAGTTAAACTAATCTGACTATTTTTCCAGAGGATTTTTCTATTTTTATTATTTTAAAGTAGCTTATATATATATATATATATATATATGTATATATATATATATATACATATATATATATATGCAAGTATAACTTCTTATACAATTTATTTTTTCTCAAGAAATTGTTTCTATTAATATGTGACAATTGAACCATTATTATAAATAAATAATAATACTTAAAAACTAAACTTAATTTTAAAGCAAACATCATAGAGCAATAAGCAATGTAACAAAATAGCACAGTGATATCATTACAACTCTTCTCTAATCCCCTCTTCCACATGCATACAGGTATCTCACCTGCATTTCCTATTTCTCAGCCATGTTCTCTCTTCCAGCTGAAAACTAATAAATAATTAAATTAACCCAGGGTAATAGCACACTGCCTGAAGTTTTATTTGATTAAGTCATTTTAGATTGTTTCCATTACATTTTTCTATTACTAGTAATAACGACAATGAAAACTAGCATCCACTAAGACCTTAGTATAAAAAAGGTACTGTCATAAGAGCTGTATGTGTATTAACTCATTTAATCCTTATAACTGGCCTATGAAGTAGAACTATTACTCTTCCCCTACTAGTAAGGTAAGGAATCTCAGCACATCTAAATTAATTTTATAATATACTACTTTTGAGAGGACCATAAATTTTTTTTATTATTGTTGTTTATTTTGCCAGCTTCCCAGAATAATTCCTGAATCAATGTAAATTTTTAATTTTAAAATTATATTCTGAAACAACAAGAGAATGGAAAAACAAATTTCAGCATATTCATGCACTAGAATACTTCTTGACCATAAAAATGCCCAGTTGAATGCATTGAATGTACAGATTACACTTTGGCAAGGCAAAAGAAGGCAGATGTAGAAAAGACTATATTGTATGCTTCCATTAATAAAGAAAGTTTTAAAAGAGATAAAATTCTTCTAACATTTAAAAAATTAATAAACTAGAACAGCAGTTGCCTCTGGAGGATTAGGGGTAGGGTAAGGAATGGTGACTGGAATAGAAATATGGGAACATTCTGGTGAAAGGAACCGTTCTATGTCATGATAGGGGAATTGATTATCTGAGTGTATCCATTTATCAAAATTCTAAGGCTAAGTTTTTTGTGTTAAAATGTGTATTATTTTACCTAAAGAACAAGAACTGAGTAATTATAGCAGTAATTATAGCAGTAATTTGGGATGGAGGTATAAATGATTCATGAGTGGATAATAGTTGAATTTGAGTGATGGATACATGGTAGTTCATTTTCCTATTCCAATTTATTTGTCTCTATTAGAAATGTTTTATAATATAAAACTAAAAATATGCCCAATTAAGTGCTTTTTCTAAGGCTTTAGGACATTGGTACCAAAGTTGGATAAAATGTAAATAATGCTTCCTAATAATGATAAATATGAAGACTTAGATTATTAGAGAAAATATGGGAAGGAAATAAAAACAGGTAAAATTAGCTTCAGAAAATACTTTGAGAAGTGAGAGTGATGATGGAGGAGAGTTGTTTTTCTTGATTGTAAAGTTCCAATGAGGGGTGATTTTTTAATCTCTTTCTGAACAGAGCCTACATTTGAAATGAGAAACAGACAATGTTTCTAGCTTTACTCCAAACTTTTTGACTCTTACTTGAATGGTAATTTCCTTTGTGTGTGTGGTCCATCAATAATAGTCTTTTTTTTTTTTTAATAATCTCATTGAATCTCCTATTCACAATAAAGTTATTTTCATGCTAGGTGTGTGGCTTTAATAAGAATTGTGTTATGAAAGCAGAGTGTGCATTGTGTAAGTAGTATGTGAATACTGATTTCAATATTAAACTATTGCATTTCTTGATAATGCTTGAAAAAATATAATTTACAGTGTATTCATAAAAGGGCTAGAATAATGTGTAGGGTCATTTCAATTGGGCATTTGTGGCTTGTATCTGTTTAAAGCTATAAAAACTGTATTTTTCTCCATAAAAAAAAAGATTTATCTTATTCTAACTTTGCACTTCAGATTTATTTCAGTGCACTAATAATAGTAACAGAAATGCGATTTTATTCTAACACATTTTAGAAAGCTAAATAGACTCATTATTTGGTTATTCTCAAGTTCTAATTCTGAATTCCAATGTGTTTCCATGGAATGTACTCCACTACATTCGTAAATACAGGAGAGAGGGGCATATTTAGAAACAAATAGTTGGCTAATGTATTAGCTATTTTATAACCATTTTCTTGGCCATTTGTCATATAATTCTGAAAACTACAGGATCATCTATTTAGCACCCAGTTTTAGGCTGTTGTATTTTAGCTAAAGACAAGCAAATAATCTCTGCACAAGGTCAAAAAATGATGTTTTAGGCTTTGTAAATCTTAAAGTCTCTGTTGCATCTACTCAACTAGATTATTGTAACAAAAGTACTCATAGACAATATGTAAAGGAAAGGGCATGGTTGTGTTCCAAAAACTTTACAGAAGTAACCTGCAGGCTGTAGTGTATCAACCTCTGCTCTAGATTAGTGCTTCTCAAACATCAATGTGTGTACAAATCTTTTGTAGAGGTGCATATTTCTTTTGAATTAGTGTTTTGGATATCTTTGGATAAATACTCAGAAGCAGAATTGCTGGGTCATAAGATAGTTCCATTTTTAATTTTTTGAGGAACCTCCATACAGTTTTCCCTAGTGGCAGCACCAATTTGCAATTCATTAACAGTACACAAAGGTTCCCTTTCCTTCACATCCTCACCAACATTTGTTTTTTGATTAATTGATGATGACCATTCTAACAGGTGTGAAGTGATATCTCTGTGTGATTTTAATTTGCATTTCTCTGATGATTAATGGCTTTGAGCATCTTTTCATATGTCTATCGACCATCTGTATTTCCTCTTTGGAGAAATGGTTTTTCAGGTCCTCTGCCCAGTTTCTAATTGGATTGTTTGGTGTTAGGTTGTATGAGTTGTTTATAAATTGTGGGTGTTAACTCCTTACTGGATGTATCATTGGTCATTATCTTTTCCCACTCAGAATGCTATATTTCCATTTTGTTGATGATTTTCTTTGCTGTGCCAAAACTTAGTTTGACACAGTTCCATTTGTTTATTTTTCCTTTTATTTTCCTTGCCTGAGGTTACACATTAGAAATAAAAAATTACTAAGAGCAATGTCAGAGAGTTTATTACCTATGTTTTTTTTCTAAGATTTTTATGGTTTGGGGTCTTATATTGAAGTCTTTAATTCATTTTCACTTCATTCTTATAATGGTATAAGAAGATGATCTAGTTTTATTTTTTTGCATATGTCTGTCCAGTTGTCCTAGTATCATTTATTAAATAGACGGTGTTTGACCCACTGTATATTCTTGCCTTTTTTGTCATAGATTAATCACCATATAGGCACCCCTATGTACATTGCAGCATTACTTAACAATAGCCAAGATATGAAAGCAACCTAAATGCCCATTAATAGGCAATTGGATAAAGAAAGTGCGGTACATATATAAAATGAAATATTACTTAGCCATTAAAAAAAAAGAATGAAATCTTATCATTTGCAACAACATGTATGAACCTGGAAGATATTATGGTAAGTGAAATAATTCAGGCAGAGAAAGACAAATACCATACGATTTCACTTATATGTGGGAACTCAACGACAAATTAAATGAACAAACAGAAACAGACTCATAGACGCAGAGAACAAGCTAATGGGATTAAGAGGTATAAATTAGTAGTTGCAAAATTGGCATGGGAATATAAAGTAAAACAGGCGTCCCCAGCCCCAAGGTCTCAGACTGGTACCTGTTAGGAATTGGGCTGCACAGCAGGTGATAAACTGCCAGGAGCGAGCAAAACTTTTTTGGGGAGTGGCAGTTTGCAGCCACTCCCCAGCACCAGCATCTCTGCCTCAGCTCCACCTCAGATCATCAGACATTAGATTCTCATAGGAGCACTAGTCCCTGTGCCAAAAAGTTTGGGACCACTGATTAGTAAAGCATAAGGAATAGAGTCAATAATATGATAATAACTATGTATAGTGCCAGATGGGTACTAGACTAGTCGGAGTGGTCACTTTGTAAATTATATAAATGTCTGATCACTATGCCATATATCTGAAACTAATATAAAATAATATTGAATGCCAGTTGTAATTGAAAATTTTAAAAAGGTGTGGAAAAGGTGAAGGGTAATAAGAGGTTTAAATTTCCAGGTATAAAATAAGTCATGAGGATGTGGTGTACAGCATAGGGAATATAGTCAATCATATCATGATAGTATCATACAATGTTAAACAATTGTACTTAACAGTGATCACTTCGTTGGTACATAAACATTGACTTAACTATGGTGTACTTGTGAAACTAATATAATATTGTAAGTAAGCTATATTTTAATAAAAGTCTTTTCAAATATCAGAAATTAGAGATTCTGATTCACTAGATATGGTGTGGAGACCAAGAATTTGAGTTTTAAACTAGTTCTCTATCTAAATTTAGCTATGTAAATGTAACACGCTGCATCTCAATTTCTACTGCTCTAAGAACTTTAGTATCTTCACTTCCTGCTTTGCACACTTTAATAGTAAAGATCAAGTAGAATAACATATGAGAAATGTAATATAAAAAAATACACACTCAGTTTTCAAAAGCATTTTATGATGTTAGAGTCCTATTGTTACTGTGACAAATATTCACAATCTTAGAAGCTTCAAACAATACAAATTTGTTGTCTTACAGTTCTAGAGGCTTAAAGTCTGAATGAAGGATTGAAATTTAGGTGTCAGCAGCATGAATTCCTTTTAGATGCTTAAGGAGAGAATCTGTACCTTGACTTCACCAGAACGAAGAGGCTGTCATACTTTGAATCATACCCCCATATCACATTACCCTTTATCTTCTTCCATCTGCCTTTCCTTTATAAAGATCTTTTGTAAATATATTTGGCCCATCTGGATAATCTAGGATAATTTCTCCATCTTAAGGTCCACAACTCGATCATATCTGTTAAGGTATCTAAGGTAACGTAGTCGCAGGTTCTGGAGACTAGGACATAGTCATCTTTGAAGGCCATTATTCAGCCTGACACATAAGGCACAAGCAAGACAGCAAAATATAAATTGAGTTTTCAGTAGAGAGAGATTGATAGACAAGGCACAGAATCCTGAAATCTTCCTTGCCAAAGTTAAAACCTTTTTGGACCCCCAAAGGGCATTAGGCATTCTTTTTTTGCTGGGAAATTTTGCCCACACCTGACCAAATGGCACCCTAGTGAGATAAGCCTTGCTAAATTAGAGATTCCTTTACTTCAGCAATAATAGGCAGGCCTAAGTTGTCAATTACGATATATGCCAATGAACATTTTAATAACTTTTCCCATAAACCTACATTATACTTTAGCTCTCTGTATTTTAGTACTCTGATTAAGATGCAAGGTTTTTGACAAAGAAGGCTAAGGTATAATGAGAGAAATTCTAGGATTCTCTCTAACCCTTCAGTAGTTTGACTTTAGTTCATTTCTAATGTTTCTAGAGAAAAAAATTTTTTCCCATGTGAAATTGCCCCAGGCCTGTCTTACTGTGTCAGCTCTTGGGAAGAAAAGAACAGCATCCAAAGTTTTAAAGAGATGAAACATAGGTTAAAATAAAATGCTCATAACATTTGGTCCAAAAAATATCTATACTGATGGATCCTTCTGTAGGGAATGTAGCAGCTAAAGCCCAGTCAAGAGGCAGAAACTACACACTTATTTGAACAAAAATAATGTAATATTTTTTAAATGTTAAGTGTACAAGAATTGAAAAAGTAAAAAAAAAAAAATTAAAGATATCATGAAGGTAGAAACTGCAGAGCTCAGCTCCATTCCTAGCAGTGGTAGAACAAAGGGAAGAGGTTGGAATGATCACAACTCAAAAGCCTGGCAGAAAGGCCCTGTAGATCTGAGCTCTGAAAAAGCTGGTTCTGTTGTCTCGTAGTTTATGGAAGAGCCTAGCCATAGGGACTCACAGCTCTGGCAAGAGAAATTCACTTCCTCATGTGGGTGTTACTAAGGGGACCCAAGGCTGAAAAATTGCAATGTTCAGTCAACTGCTATTTTTATGAACTGCTTTTCAGTAGGACAAAGAAACATTGTTAAGAGGATCAGGATTCAGAAAGTAAAAACAAAATGCAAAATCAAAAACGTAGGTAAAACAGAGCAGACACCTCCTTCTTTCACCTTACACTCTCCCTCTAGTTTCCCATCTTGGCAAAGCCAAACAAAAAATCAATTTTCAAAGCAGAAATGTGGTGTTTAGAATTCTAGACGTGGCATTACGAAGATAGGTCTTGGGAGTTTCTTAAATGTGAAGCTGAAAAAGGAGCATTAACAATTAGTTGACATCCTCTCAAGGCTATATTTTTAGTGAAAGGATGAACTATGAAAACAAAATACTTCTTACTAGTAAAGTAAAAGAACAAAGAAGCTTTTGTCTTGTTTGTATTTTGGACTCAATTCTGGGAGGGAAAGAAAAAAATATACACTGAGTGTATATAACTACAGGTCTGCACCCAAAGAGGACTGTAATTCAAATTTGAACCAGAAAAAAATTCAACTACCCCCAACTGAAAAAAATACACAACCAACCTACCAAGCTGAAAACATTTAGTGAAAATTTGTTCATGGGGTGATTAACAGAAACAAATATAAAACCAATATGGAAAGAAACATCCTCAATTGCATTAAATATGTTCTTAAAATTATGTCATCCTTAGGATGAACTCAGTATAATAAATTCATATGAGAAAAAAATTCTGCATTAAGTAAAATCAGCAGAAACAATATGTAAAAGAAAGAAACTTCAAGATTTTTAGATAATATAATCATCTGATATAAACTATAAAATAAATGTTTAAGATATAGACATAAACAAAATGAAATCATATATCATCAGTTAGGATCCCTAGAACTGGTTATAACAGTCCAAAAATAAAAAATAATAATATTAAAAATTAAAAAGTAAATGTTTTAAGAATATGCTGAAGAGAATTAGTAAGTTGAAAAATAAATCTGAGAACATTACTTAGATTGAAGTTTAGTTACATTAATAAAAGAAAATATAAAAATGAGGTTAAAGAATAAACATTGTATGATCCAATATACATTTAATATAGTTTTCATAAGAAGACAATAGTGAGAATCAGGAAGAAACTATATTTGAAGTGATAATGGATGACAAAAAAATATTTGTTTAACCTCAGAAAGCACATTGTGTCTTGAGTTTAACAAATAATGCTAATATCGACACAGTATATTTTCTTAAAGAGAAAACGTGAAAGATTATCATCTAAAAAAACATACTTCAAGGAGACCTCAGGCCATCAGCTGTGTGCAGGTGAGTTGGTCAGAGGCTCCCACAGAAGGTTAGTGATAAGGATGACCTTAATAGAATACCTTACGTCTTTCAGTTTTCCTGACAGGCGATTTAGACAACTAAGGTAAAATTAGTGACTAAATAATTAGAGAACTGAAAAATGGAAAAGTAAAGACTTACTGACTCCAGGGAAAACAAGAAATCAGACAGGAAAAGAAAAATGCTCATAGACTACTCTCTGGCTCAGCTGTCAACGGTGTTTATGGTATTCTAAGGTCAACACTTGTTATTAGCCTAACCCAATAGTGGGAGACAGGAAAGGTATATGTATAATGTGGCAATGAAGAGATGATCCAAGACAGCTAAAACCTCATCTTTCAAAATGAGAAGCTAGTGGATAACACCTACAATTAGAAGAAATATATACATCAAGAAAACAGCTTATAAACACGTTATTTAGAGCTCTAAAAGATTTGAATGTGGGTACCTCTAGCTATGGAATGGTGAATGAAATTTATATTTCTGCCTATAGGACTATTTGACTATAAACATGTGCCTATATAGCACTGTCAAAAATAAAAACTCAATTATAAAAAACCATATTGCCAGATTTTGACATAATAGCAGATTTTAAATATTATATATATAATCCTTTCATCTATCATTTAATTTTAATACCATCATTTTATTTTATTTCACAGTATAGGCCAAGAATTATTTTCTAGTTTTTCAGTTAATCTTTAGGAAGATAAGTAAAAATGTTTTTTTTTTCATAATGGTTTTATCAATAAAATTTATAGCTTAAGATAATAATAATAGTTAACATATAAAAAGAAATGACATAGAATCAAGATCTATAATATATTGGTTTCTGATTGTAAGACATTCTTTTCTACAATGAAATTCAAAAGTAACTTAGAAAACATTTTAGAACTTAACATATAAAATTAACAAGCTGTTATTTGAGCCCAAGAATTGGCAATATGAATGCAAATTGTGCTCTATCTTTTTAGAAGCTGTTGGTTTTAAAAGAAACTTAATCACATTTCATTATTAAAATAAAAATAACTGCAGTTTTATAGGAGAGAATTTTAAAATACAAAATAAATGCATTTAGTTATTTTTTCTAAAACAAATTATTCCCAAATCGAAAGGTAATATAATTAGATTTAGAAAACTATTCAAGACATTAAACTTCATAAAGAGATATTTTATTATGTATTTACAATAAATGTAGCATATGTGAATATTCTGATACTATCTTTATATATCTATGTATTATTTATATATCTACTTCCTTGAATGAGCATGCTTTATTTAATATTTTATGTTGATACTACACTGCTTATTTTGTCTTGAGATCTTGGAGATCAGTAGATTTTTTTATTTGTTAATTCTATCAGATGTCCTATTTTACTTTAGAAACAATTGTTTTAGTAGTCTAGGATTTCATCAAAAAAATTAATTTTTAGGAAAATAGGACTAAGTACTGTGGCATAATATTAAAACAAGCATGAATGTTCTTTTTTCTGTGAAAAATTGTGTCTAGTATACTAAAAGATTCAACTGATTGACAGGAAAGATGAGGACTATATTTAAAATTGAATTGGTATTTACTTATGATTCATTTTGTTTAAATAGATTCCTCCTCCCCATTTTGCCATGTCTTTCCTAATATATTTTTATATTACAGTAGAAATATTTTTGGTCTTTTTAAAACATTGCAGTGTATTTTAGTTTATTATTCTGGCTATGAAAGTAAGAGAAGATGCATATTTTACTCAAATTTGAGATAAATAGAACCAAAATAAATTTTATGGAGAACTGATATTACATTTCTTCTAACTCTTATTGTTGATCTGAGATAGTACATCCACATTCAGAGTTTCAACTATTACATTTTTAGACTTTAATATCTGATTTTGCTCTTCTCCAGGCCTCTAGAACATAGCACAAGAGTCTATTAGGCCTCATGATATCATGTGCACTTTTTCCACCTTCATCTTGGAATATCTGTTTCTTTTCCACAGCTTCCACTTGCTATGTCTTTCTTGTAATGTTTCTTAGAGTCAAGGCCTAACCTGGTGTCTGACATATAGTAAGCACTCAGTAAATGCAGGTATTCCTTTATTCCAGATATTTTTTAGTTATCAATAAGTCTTGTCTTCTAATTTCTTAATTACTTAAATTGAAGTCTTTTATCAGAATACCATGTCTTCTGACAGTCAATTTATTGGAATAAAAGTTTTCTATCATATTGCATTAAGCCAATGAGCTAGGTATTAAGGCCACTTTTATATATTAAGACCACTTGTATATATCAAAAGACACTCAACTTCACCAATCAAGGAAACGCAAATAAAAACCACAATGAGATATATCACCTCACGCCTGTTAGAATAGCTATCATCAAAAAGACAAGAGATAAGTGTTAGTGAGAATATGGGATAAAGGAACCTTTTTCACTGACGATGGGGATATAAAGTTGGGCAGTCACTATGGAAAACAGCATGAAATTTCCTCAAAAAATAAAAAGTAGAACTACCATGTTATCCAGCAGTCCTACTTCTGAAGAATATGTATATATGTATGTGTGTGTGTGTGTGTGTATTCAAAGGAAAAGAAAACAGGATCTCAAAAAGATATCTTCTATACACCCATGTTTATTGCAACATTATTCACAATAGCCAAGTTATGGAAACAACTTAAGTTTTTATCAAGAATGCTCTCGAGATGAATGAATAAAGATATGGTTTATATGTAAGATAGAGTATTATTCAGCCATGAAACATAAAGAAAATCTGCTGTTATCAAAAACATAGATGGACTTTGAGGGGATTATGCTAAGTGAAATTAGTCACATACCAAAAACAAATATTATATGATATTACTTATACATAGAATCTAAAAAAACAAGCTATAAGTATATCAAATCAACCAGTTGTACATCTTAAATGTACACAATATTATTGTTTGTCAATTATATCTCAATAAAGTTTGATAAAAGAAAAGACCACTTTATATCCATTTTACTTTCACTGCTTCCCTAAATCAAAACAGGTCTCTTCATCCCTAAGTGATCTCTACTCCCTGCTTTTATTCAACTGGGATACTCTGTATGTTCCTTTCCTCTGCCCTTCAAAATTTTTCTGACTGTAGAGTTCACAAATCTCATTTATTTTTACCACAGAACCTTAGATTTCATCTGTGTCACATTGATATTATATTTAGTTGTTGATTCTTTTATTTCATTTTACTATGCTGTCTTCCAGAGTCAATTATGAATGCCCTGAGAGGAAAGAATGTGAGCAGTTCTGATGCCTCTCAAGAGCACTGGCTACTGCACTGTTTATTGTGCACACTAGAAGTTTAAATTTATGTTCATTTTAATCTAGAGCGACCATGTAATGTCAATAGCAGATATTATGACTGATGGGTAGATGTTTTTTTATCTCCTGGCAACATATCAGTGAAATAGTTCTGTTTTGTAAAGCAAACCTCTTATAAAATACATTGTTTTTTAGAGTACTCACTGAGCACTTAAATTTTCTTTGAGACAGTTAGAAAAGGAAAAGGAAAAGATACTTTTTAAGGTAGTAATCTTGGGTTAGGTTACTTTAATCTTGGAACAGATATTTTATTTTGATTTTAATGTATCCAAGATTAACTTGTTCACCTAATTATAGAAAAAAAACAAGCATTTTCTTCATTGTTTAAAATTTTGAGATGTCCAGGATTTGCATTGCTAAATGTTAATATTTAGTTTCCTTGACTGATTTAATTTTTCCTTACATCAGTGATGTGATATAGTTTTAAAACAACCGATTTAGTAATATATTTAATTTTCATATACTTTGAAAATATAAGTATTTAACTTTCAAAAGATAAAAAAAAGGCATTTTGTTTCCACCACTAAAAACCATTTTTTCCAATAGCATTTAAACTGTGAGATTAAAAGCACTTAATCAATTTAGACTCTCGGTCATTTCTCTTAAATATGCTTATTTCTTGGTAATTTCAGAGACCTTGAATCTGTGGTATGTGTGTGTTTCTGTGAGTATATGTTTTTATATGTGTTTTTTTCTTTATCCCACATCAATTGCTGAAAGATGTGTGATTATTTCCTGTTGAATTTGTCTTATAAACAAGAGCAAAAGCTAAAATGGTGTTTTATTAGATATAAGCCATATTCTTTTTAAATTAAATTTATTGTGGTGACATTGGTTAATAACATTACATGGGTTTCAAGGGTACAATTCAGTAATACATTATATATATCTATGATAAACTCTTTTTTTAATTATAATACAATGGATGGTCAGCAAATATAAAAACATCATGCCTACTCAGGCCTGATTTGCATGAGATTAGAGCAAGTGTGTGAAAGTGTCTTTACAGCAGAAGTGATACCTAGTTCATAAAATGAATATGTTCGAAGTTGCAGGAGCACAGAAATCATGGCATATAAGAGAAATTATAACCATACATAGTAACTGTTGAGATGTAGAGAGGAATATATTTTTAAAAAATCTTGAAGATCACATCATAAATGATCTTAGTCTCTACTAACAGATTCAGAGTTTTCTGAAAGGATATAGACACAGTCAGCAACTCTAAAGAAAGTAATGAAATATCTAGTTTTGTTTTTTAAGAAAGACATTTTTGACAAGATTTTGGAAAATTTGGTAACTGAAGAATAAGATTCAAATTAAGAAACTGTGTTAATCTACTATAAACAATTATGAGGACATAGATTAAGATAATGATAGTGAACACTGATAGATTAAGCTGGATTAAAAATATTTATGGTTTATTAGTATTAATGAACTATTGGGTAAAGGACATGAGGAAAATAGAAGATTATAGAGTGATTTTACCCTTGATATTAAACAAAAGAGTGGCATGACGGTATCTTATAAACAAGAAATGTATGATTAGAAAGGAGATGAGAAAATAAATTTTGGACATGTTGATTTTGAAATATATGATTCATTCAAGAAAAATTGTAATTTAGAGTATTGGAGTTAGAGTGATTAGAAAAAGAGATTTAACAACTGTATTAGTCAAGATAGACTAACTGCTATAGCAAATAGCCCCCATATTTCATCCTATGACTTGTCTTTCCTCTATACTTTTAACTCTCCTCTATGTGGTCAAGAGTTGGGGGGAAATAACACAAATAGCATGTTGGAGAATCACATTTGCTCGCATCCCATGTTCATAACTCAGATATATGGTCACATCCAACCACAAAGGAAGCTGGAAAATGTAGTCCAGGTTTCTGCCCATTTCCTTACTAAAGAATGAAGTCATCTATCTATGATATGACCTCTGCAGACTTTTCTAATTTACCACACACTGCTTCCCAACAGTCATTATGTTGTGATAGTCTCTCTAAGTATCAGCCATTCTGGAAAGAAAATACAGATATTGGGGAGCTTTTATAACTTAATTTAAAATAACTTAAACATTTTTAAATTTTTCTTATTTTAATATATCTTTTTATTTTTAAAGCTACTCAGTCTTCTGATTAACAAATTTTCCACACGATTATGTATTTTTGAAAATCAAATAAATTAATTGTGTACAGCATTGAGATTCCTTTCAATCCACAGTCTCTGGCCCAAGGTGCATTCATCCTGAAGACACTGATAGAGCACATCCAGAAGCTATAATAGAAACTCTATATCTAAAAAACAAAACAAAACAAAACAAAACTGCTGTATAACCTTTGCCAAGCTGAAATCAAATCGATAATAAAGTCTTCTTTACTAATTGAAGTCAGCATATTTCCACTAATTTATACCTAGCATTCTTCAGTGTTTCAGTTGACTTGCAATTATTTCCCATTTTATGTATGTAAATGCTTTGTGGTACAGAGTCTGCAAATATCAGGGTTTTCCCTGACAGTAGGGTCACATACGTGAGGTCATTTCAATGATATAGGTAATTTAAAAAGAAATTTAAAACATAATTTCTGTCCTCAAGGAACAAATCATGTACATGGATAGATTTCATATTACAAAATAGTAAAAATATAATAAAAATCAATGTGTGAGAAAATTTGTTAATAATATTGGTCAGTGATCTGTAAACGTTTTGATCAAATACACTGAACACTAACACATTGAACCATGCCTGCCCAATACATGGATTTATATTTATATAACGTGTCCATATAGGACTAAACTAATCATGCTTATTTTAAAAACAAATTTAAAAAGATGAAAGATAATTGCATATCATTAGACTTTTAAATATTTTATTGTCTCTTTCCAATGAATCATCTTTTTTACCCTCCTTAGACATGCACAGCTCAGCTTGATGACCGCAGTACCAAAGAGCTTCAGAAAAAGGAGACTAAGCCTTAGCTGGCAAAGACTATATGAAGGATTTATACAGTCAATGAATAAAACATGGAATTTTAGAGTAGGAAAATGTATGAAAAGAGGATAAAAATGTTATCTTTTCAGTATAGTGAATCTACTGGCCTGCTCAAGTAAGCAATTTAATAATAACACAAAATGGCCTCTAGGGGTCAGACAACCCGATTTCTAATTCTGGCATTTTTTTTGGTGACCTTCAAAGATGAACCTAACTTTTCTAGGTGTTAGTCTAATGTTTTTATATCTAAAATAGGAATATTAACAGTATCTCCCTTATTGGATCATTGAGGAGATTACATAAATGGTACATGTAAATATATTAATTGCATGTGCATGTGTATGTGTGTACGCGTGCGCACACACACACACACACACACACACACAGTTTTAGCCATTGTTATTAAGACTAGAGTTATAAACAGGGGTGTGACTTGAATAGCCCTGAATATCAGTCTACAGAATTGTGTGTATCTCCTCAAAACTTTTGGGATAGCATCAAAGGTATTGAAATTGTGTGTATAAAGAGGGATGGGAAGGCAATAATTATATTTGTAGTTAAGGAGGCCAAAAGTATGGCAGGTAGGAGTTACTCTGAATTTGTAGTAATCGGACCACATAAAAGTTGGTATAAATGAAGAATTAATGGACTAATCAGGTATATAGAAAATTGCCAAATGAAAATGACTAAGGCAATTTTATATTTTGTGTTCTAGGGTGATGATTCTATAGAAATAACAAATAAATACATACTTTTTAAACTCTGAAGTTTTTATGTTTAAAAGAAAACAGTAAACATTTTTTTACATAAAACCTGTGAGTTAAGAAAAAATCCTTCCTATTGTATTCTCTGTCACGTCTAAAACACATGTGCTCTGAGTGTAGGAAGAGTGTGATGGTTTGAATCAGGGTATGTTTGTATGTGTATGAGTGAGGGAGAAACAGATGTTGAAAACTAGCTTAATTATGAAGTTGAAGTCATTAGTCCTGTTTTTCCTCAAAAAATTTAAAAGAAACATTTCTATTTTAAAATGATGAAAGCATTTAGATGGATTGAGGGCTTCGTAAAGGCTATTTTTTGTCTTTAATCAGGAAAAAATTTAAGTTTCTATTATACATACTCAGATTCATGCAGAAGTTTTATTAAAGGATATGTCATTGAGCACTATGAATGGGAAATAAATGTCATAGTTTAGCTTGTTCCTTTTATAATTCTAACAGACTTCACATCATTGAAGTCAGTAGATTCAATATTACTTTTAGCTGGTTAATCTGAAGAGTTGACAATTCAGACTGTATATGGGACTTTGTATAATTGTTTCAAATCTAGATCACTTTAAAAAATTCCTCCATTAACAAATAAAATGGGGAGATGTCACAGACATGAGACCTGGGGCAACTTAGAGTCTGTGAATAACAGCTCTTCAAGTCTGCAATAAAAAAAATAATTCCCAATAAAAAATACAGTGCAAAAAAAGGGAAAGAATCAGAATGCTAAAAGTAAAAAAGTTGAAGAGACAGGAAGTGAAGAATTTGTGGCGGAAAAAGTACTGAACCAACGGACTGAATAAATTGTAAGATGGAGTCTTTCCTGAAGTGGAAAAAGGGATTTCCAGATGCTGACAATATGTGGGAACCTGAAGAAAATTGAAATCATACAGAGTTAATGGAAGCATTTTTGAATTCTCAAAAAGCTGGTAAAGAAAAAGATGGTACAAAACAGAAAATCTTTAACTGGCAATGTCTAATGATAGTAAAGAAAAGAGATGCTGCTGATAAACCAAGAGTTTGTGCTAGAAGTCTAATAATTTGTACCACAGACAGCAGTGGAGAATTAATGTTTCTCATGGAATGGAAAGATTCAGATGAGGCAGATTTGGTGCTGGCAAACAGGCAAATATTGTTTTTTCAAATTATAATTGCTTTGTATGAAGAGAGACTATAATTGCTTTTAATGAAGAGAGACTAAGATTGATAGATAGATGATAGATGATAGATAGATAGATGATAGATAGATAGATAGATAGATAGATAGATAGATAGATAGATAGATAGATAGATAGATGATAGATGATAGATCTAGGCCTTGTTTTTTTTATTTATTAGCATGAAGAAATAACTACATTCTAATGAAAATTAAGTTTGATATGTTTGTTTTGCAGTAGTATTGAGGGAGTTGTTGGGAATTTTGTTTGAATCTATAGCACCCGTTACTTTGAACCAAGGCTTTCTATAGTTGCTTTATTTATCAGAAAAAAAATAATTTTTGATACCATGGTAGATTTATTTTTCCTGCATTGGAGAACAACTTTTCTGTTCTGCATTGTCATTACTCGGTCAAAATTTATGTTTAACTCATGTATGTCTAAAGATCATTCTGAATTTTTTTGTTTATTTGGGGTTTTTTGGTATGTATATTCTTTTCCCTTCCTTTTCCTTTCCTTTTTTCTTTCCTTTTTCCTTTCCTTTTTCCTTTCTTTCCCTTCCCTTCCCTTTCCTTTTTCCTTTCCTTTCCTTTTTTAACATTTACCAAAACAAAAACAGCATTTCACGACCATGGATAAGCTCATGTTTCTGGGATGCCATCATTTCTAATAACCTAAGAAATAAGTCACTTCAAGTTAAATTAAAATTTTTTATGAAGATTTAATTTTTGAAATTAAATACATAATATGTAATTAATTGAGCAATTTAAATATATTGTAAGCAGATAAAATTTGAAAGCAGTCATCTCAGACTCCACATGTATATCTACAGTCATATAAATGTCAGTTTATTTGGAAAAACTCCTTAAAACAATTTTTTTTACTACCAACATCTCCACCCAAATGAGAAAACTAGGCAAATCCCGGCATGTTTCAATTAGAAAAGCAAGATTTATTTAAAAGTTCCTTCTAGTGAACTATTCATGTACAAGAAGTTGAAATCCTTGTGATATTTTCATGGAAAGATCAGGATTCATGGAATATTCAGGACTTCGTTTATGGAATGAAGAGTAGAGCTAGTTGGAGACTTGGCAATTTAGGACCTGCAGGAATAAATGGGTGAATGAACTTTTGTAATCTAAACTCTTGACATGCATGTTTTTCCTTTACTCCAACTCATTCCTTACATGTAGGCTCAACTCAGTATTTTGGTTACTGGTTCAGCAGAAGCCAGGAAAAATAATAACTTTGTAGTAATCAGAATATTATCAAGCTGTATATTGTTTACTTTATTGTAAATACTGGTGAATAGTGGTCAATAGTTTTATATTCCTTTAAAAATAGGAAAAGAAGAAATTCGGTGATTTGTCTTCTTTCTTCTTTATTTTTACATGTAAATTATATATTGGCTATTTGCCTCCATTCAATTTTTTAAATTTTTTTTTAATATTAGTTTTCTCATAATATGAAAAAAAATACAGTCTGGTCTTTATAGTCTTAGTGATCTCTTTACCTACAAATTCATAATTCAATATTTGTTTCTTCCATGACCCTGAATGTGTTCTAAAATCAGAAAAATACTAAAATATGTTTGTTTCAAATGTTTTGTTTACACCATTATTGCATCGGGTTTTGTAGTAATACATCCTTTTAAATATTGAAAAGGTTAACTTAATTTAAGTTTTTTATAATTGTGAAGTAACTTATGATTATATAGAATACCTGAATATAAGTATGTACATTTCTTTATATTTAGATGGTACAAAGTAAATGATTATGGAATTATTAAAATCATTTTATAATAGTCATTCCACTCAATAAAATATTTACTAAAAATGCCAATTATGAAAAGAAATAGGGTCAAATCACAATGTTTAGTACATGATACAGCAAAACACCAAAGCAAGTAAATGTAAATAATCAGTTCTGAAAAAATGTAGGCTGCTTTATTCCAAATTTTCTTATTAGCCATGGAATTGTCTTTGTTTTCTTTCTAGAGTTCTCTAAATCTCACTTGCACTCCACTTTGATGAATATGGAATCTTACTATGGATGGTTAGCAGAAGTTCCTTTGATCCATTTAGCTCTCTCATTCAAAGGGAGTTTGTAGGTAGAGGCTTCGATTTCTAGATAACTGAACTTAAAAGTAACAATTCATATATCAATATTGAATATTATTATTTTTTATTATTGATGCATGTCAGGAGTAATTAATTACATCTTACATCACTTTTACAGACTTTTGATTGAAATTACATTTTCTTATAATTTTGTAAAAGAAAGATCCTGACTGGGAGAAGAAATTTGTTTAGTATTTTAAAAGTCCACTTTGAATCTATATAGTACAGTTTATAGTCTAATAAATTCAGAAGAATTTTTATTTAAGCATATGGTAAATGATACTGCCTATAAATGAAATCTCACGAAAGTATATGATAATAATTTCCTACTCTCATCAGTGAACAGAGAAAATAACTGAATGTTACTCTGCAGAGGTTTTGCCTGAGCCATACCATGACCTATATTTAAAGATATCAGAAGAATAAAATTTAATATATCTAATGAGAGAAGATCGGCAGAATGCAAGGAATATAATATTCATGTTAGTGAAAGATTTGAAAATTAAAAAAAAATACAGACAAACAGATAAAGGATAGGTAAGGAAGCACAAAGGATTAACTGTGTTATTAGATATTGGAGCTCTTCCTGTGATATTTCCCCCCCTACTTGGGTGAGAATCTATTCCTCATTTGGATTGATTATAAATTCGTGCCATTGCAAGAGCAAAGGCGCAGGTGCGAGTTATGAAAGAACGTGGTTTTTGAAATCAATATGTCGTAGAATAGGAAACCCAATGATTGTGCAAAGGCTTGAAATGTTTTTCTTTAGGCTACCAAATGGTAACCCAGCTGCATTCTCACAGAGTGGTGATTACTAAAAGCCTTGGCAACCGGGAAGAAGCCAACTTGCAATGATTTGGGGGTGTTGCTATGAGCATGAGAGCTGCTGCATAGTCTTGATAAAGATGATTACATATTTTGCAATATTATGTTGATGAAATACATTCCAAAAAAGCATTTTAAAATATCTGCTTTGGCAGCACAAACCATTCTGAAGCCTCCCAAATGAACTGAATTGTGATTGATTGAAAAAGTTATGACTTTTCCAATTCTGTTCTCTTTATATTTGATTTATAAAATGAAGTTTAATGCTTTACAGTGCAGGTTATTGTAAATAACATAGACCCACAGGAATTTTCAAATCAGTCTCTGAATGCCTTTATCATATTTGATGTTCTGGGTGTTATATATTATTATATTACTTCCTTTTGTATTCAGTTGAATTATTTTTTCTATTTTATTGAGGTTTGTTAATCTAATGCTTTTCTTAATTTTCCTTTTTGTTCTCAGAGTCAAATTTTGTATTTGAATGATTAATTAGATTGATTTTCTTTATTTTAAACTATCTGATCTCTTTCCTCCTACTCTGTGTTATTTTATACTTAATTTCTATGTTGCCTCCAATTTTTATAAGAAAATTTTAGAAATGATTTCTTTCTATACTAAAGTGATCAAATGAGTAATAAATAATATCGACAATAAATTAGATGGAAAACATCACAGACAGAAGGAACAGAAAAGTTAAATAAATGTCTTTTACTGAGAACAAGCCTGATGTGTTCTGGGAATTGAAAAAGCCCAGTGTGACTATAACTTTTTGAGCAAGTGGAGAAAGGCATATAATAAATGTAGAAAGTCACACTGGGGCTAGATCACGTGCAATCTTATAGATTGTGGTAGTTTGAATTTTATGATTGCTCACTGCTGACATCCTGGAAAGCTTTAAAGTGTTTATCTTTTAAAGGAAAAAGAGTATTTGAAATAATTAACCTTTTTATTAATGGGTGGAAAAAATAAAACTTCAAACTTATGCATTCACTTTATAAACTTCATAAAGTAATCTGGCAAACACCTGAGTGTTTAAGAACTCCAGAATTTCAACAGAATTGTTGAAAAATCAACGCTTAAACCAGTCAGGGCAGAGATGGCAAAATACTTTAACCTAAAAGAGCGTGTACATTCATATAACCTCAGCCATTGTTACCTAATCATGACCCAGGGTTAAATCTTCCCTTTTTAGAATATAATTGTTCAGATGTGAAACTGTAAAGTGTATAAATTGAAAGCTGAACAATCTGCAACACCACTCTCTCCCAAAAGGCCAGGAAGGGTATATCATACCATTCATGCAAAGTAGAAAATGTCAATAACTATATTCCTTCATAAGATCCAATTCTGTTCCTTTAGAAGTAGATCTTATTCCATCCTAAGAGCCAACTAGCCTGTTCTCTCTATGAATATATTTTCATCCATTTTTTTTTCAAAAGCCATTTCCAAGACTCAGTTTTTCAAATTTTACTAAATTTATTGGAGTGACATTGCTTAATAAAGTTACATAGACTTCAAGTATACAATTCAATATGTCATAAGTATATTGCATCATGTGTTTATCACCCAAAGTTAAATTTTCTTCCATCAGATTCAATTTTTTAAAGCCATTTTGTTTTTATGCTGATTACTCAGAAACATTGCATTTCCTTATTATGATAATTATGGCATTTTTCTATTGAATCTTTTGAAAGTGTTCATATATTTCATAAATATATATTAGGTATTCAATAAGTACTTATTAATATTGATTAGTGGTGTTTTTTATTATTTATATTTTCTACTGAAATTATGAACTCGGAGAATAAGGTGTTTGTGCTATTGTGTGTATTCTGAGGGTGTTTAGCACAAATTTCTACACTCACAATTCCAAAGACCCTATCTGAATTTCTTAACTCACATTAATAGTAATATCAGAAAATTTTTTTACATTTCTTCATTCCTGAATATTTCCAAACTTAAAATTACTTAGCCTTTAAAAGCTACAGGTTGTAGGAAAATAAGTCATGAACAAAGTCAAGTTTTACCTTCAGGCTGCATTAAGCTAAAATTAATTTATAAAATCTTATGCTCTGGGGAACAGATGCATGGTATTTATTAAGACACCCAGAAATGTAGTCTATTATTAAATTAATCTTACAGATAATACCAGGAACTCTGCCTACCTATATAGTTTTATTTATTTTGAAAACAAACATTTATATAGCATTTCCTCTGTACCAGTCATTGTTGTAGGAACATTATAAATAGCAATTCATTTAACCATCATACAATCCAATGATACAGGTGCCACTATTTTTTTCATTTTATGGGTAGGGATGCTGAACCTAAGCATGGTTAAATAAGTTTCTCAAGATCACAATAATAAGTGGCAGTTCCAGGATTCAAGCCCAGGCAAGCTGCCTCCAGAATTTATGGTCTCAACTGCCTTCTGGTTTCACTAATTCTAAAGCTGTGTTAAGAGCCTGCCCTCAACTTTTACATTCATTCAGTAGATTGAACATTTACTGCATAAAGAAGTTGAATCAGGAGCAAAGACCATCAGAGGTGAAAATTTAAAGAGGCAGAAGTTTATTTGGCAAGAAATATGGAGTTGAAATCTGGTTTGCTTGTTTTCTATCAGGAATCGCTGACCTTCAGTATTAAAAGAAGGAAAGCAATAACAGTGAAAAATAACGTTTAAATACTCAATGTCTTTATTAAAAGTATAAAAGATGTCTAGTCACCTTCTTTAGAGTTGTGAAAGGATAAAGGTGCAGAATAAAAGTGCTTCTGGCTTCTACATCCATTACACACCATTTATTACAAACCTATTCATAATTTGATTAAGTTGATTAATCTTTTCCCCTCGTGTAAATAAATTAGCTTTAGGGAACCAAAGAAAAATGATCTTAAAGAGTGTTACTTTGATGCCATAGTGCTGAGGCAGGATACGGATAAATGTAACAGGGGGCGGAAATGCATTTCTCACGTACATGTGTGGTGAGTGCTTGAGGGTCAGCACAAGTACCCATTCTGGTTCTCAGCTTCCCATCAATTTGAAGGAAGCACTATTATAGCTGCTGAGAAGCAGAAATAATGTACACACAACCTGTTTCTTTCAAGTATTTCTCAATCCAGTAAGTAAGGCAGTCAAAATACAAAAATAACATTTACAGTACAACGTGATATATATTTTGTGTGCCCAATCTGTCACTTGTCAGATGGTATTAGTACAAATTCAGTGAAATGCTTGCCTTGATTCATACTTTATTTTAATAAGTTGGATTATTTTAAGCATGTGATATGTAATAATTAGTTTAGAACAAGTAAATATAAGTAAAATAAATATCTATTTAACTAAATGAGAATAATTTTAATGTCAATATTTTAAACTCATTGCCAATTTAAAAAATTGCTAAGCTGAGGAAAGATGTGTGCTAGTATAAAAATACAACAAAATAGATTGGCAGAATTGAATCTCAGAGCTAATCAGAAGTCAGTAGAAGTTGGAAGAAAAGAAGAAGAATGAAAAATATGACTTAAATGAAGCCAAATGAAGACAACATGTGTGAATTAAGACTTGGGACAGAACGTTCAGAGCAAGGAAGTAATAACTTGCTATTTAACACTTCTATTTGATAGCTGAGAATAAATGATGACTGTTGGGGCCAAGGACATGAAGACACACACACGCACACACACGCGTGTGCTAGCCTGAAATAAGAACAGGATAAACAAAGCAAAGCATTTAGAAATACAACTTTATTGATATGCTGAAAGAATCAGTGTAAATGGAAAAAAATTTTATTTTATTTTACTATTTCTAGTCACACACTTACTAGATATATTCCTCAGAAAAACTAGAGTGAGAGATATTTTCCTATAGTTGTCAATATATCATTGCTTTTTACTGTTCATATACTATGTTATAAAAACGAATATTTTAATAAAAAATAGTCCCTTTTTCTGCCTTTAAAAAGACCATGATTATTTAAATTAAAAATATAAATACAAAATACAAAGTGGTTTATACAGCAACGAACAAACTAAGCATATGACTACACTGAGTACACTTCCTGCTGCATAATTTGTAGTTCTGTGCATTCAGACTTTCTGATCTTACAAAGGCCTTCATGCAAGTCATAGTATACGATAAATGATTTAATAAATATAAAAGTCACTTTTTCCTCCACCATATTGCACTTGATTGCAATCAGCATGTTACAACCACTGTCTAATTATAAAACGTCAAATGTTTCATCAGCTCTTCTAGCATAGCTCTGTGATGCATCTGTGGTCATTGGCCCATTGAACATATATTTTATTTTTTTTATGTTCAATTTGAATCTGAATTACATAGTTGATGTTAAACTGTACCAGAATAAAAACTCCCTTGAAGATAACTTGTTTGGGAAACTATTTTCAGGACATGATTTCCCAAACATCTCTTGCATTACTCATGCAAATGAGTAATACATTTGAAAAACTTGACTGCTAACATTTCTGGAATTTCAGTGTTAATGTATTTAAGAACACAATAAGGAGATAATCATGAGTTCTTGTCCTTTATTACTCTTAAGAATAATTATTTGAAAGGACAAGAAGTGAGATATCTAAGATAATGGATTTCAATATTTTTTAATATAAAAGTCACTGAAAATTATGGAGTTTTTTTTTCTACTCTTATCATGCTCTATCTTCTCAGATCTACTATTTTCATGAATTAGATGTATACACTTCCAATGCAAGTATTTATGTATTTATTGTCCTAATATATATCTATTGATTTATTCAACAAATATTTGTTGGCTCTTTACTGTATGTTAGGTAGTAGAAAATAGCAAGAAAATAAAACTGAGTGTCTATCTTAGGATTCTTTTAGCAATTGCCTTATATCTACTTACATAGTTGGTTAGTGACCGTTATTACTTCCTTGGCATATTTTTTTTTTACTGTATTTTCAGTTTTTTAGTAATTTTAAATTAAATATACCATGTATAAAGAGTGTATGGTTTTTATCTTTTTACTAAAAATCTATCTGTTAATCAGTCTCTTTTTTTAAAAATGAAAATATATTTTAATTTTTATATTTAACTAAATGGACTTTAAAATGATATTTTAAGCTTTTTAAAAATTTTGTTTCCTTTTTACTTATTTTTATTAACTTAACTATAAGAATTTTCTCCATTTTCTTCCTTCATTTATGCCTGTTGTAGATTTGAGTTTTTCTTTTACCTTTCTGAACTATTCAAACTTAGAAGTTGAATGTTCTTTTTCTATCTTTGTAATGCTTAATGTTATAGTTTTACAAAGCATATCTAAAAATTCTAAAGTAATCAGTGTTTTTACCTGCCTCCAAACAGTGCAAGACCATGAGCATTTTGACTGTTGTTGTAACTGGCTGACCTCCTGAGGTCAGACTCACGAGAGTCTGATCTAGTATTTTCATTCTCCTTTGTTTGCTTGCCATGAACCATCTTATTTTTGCAGTCAATACTTTTTTTTCCTCTTAATTTTCTCATAGAGGTTCATTTCCTCAATCAGTTTACCATTTTTATTATTTGATCTTTGACATAGGTTGTTGTCCTTATATCTCAAATGTGCCTAAGATTGGGGATTTATACCTAGAGTAGTTTATACTTTGCCCTTTCCAGAGGCACTGTGATTTTATTTATTTGTTTGTTAATTAATTAATTAATTAATTTCCTGTAGTTCCCTAGAGAAAATTGACTATGGCTATAACCAAAGCAGCTCTGACTGACCCCAGCTTGTACTATTAGTCCAGTTCTTTCTCCTTTGCATGTGATCCTTCATGGCTAGGGTTCCTTCCTTGACTTTAAGGAAACACAAACCAGAAGATGGTTTCTCTTCCAAATATCGAGAACTACACTTCTCCCACAGTCATTAAGAGAATCTTATATTATTAGC
Source organism: Macroglossus sobrinus (assembly GCA_004027375.1). Lineage (NCBI taxonomy): Eukaryota > Metazoa > Chordata > Mammalia > Chiroptera > Pteropodidae > Macroglossus > Macroglossus sobrinus. The sequence goes on from PVKZ01000841.1 coordinate 413,830, forward strand.
AATATAAGATTTCTAATGTAAGTTGGTTCCTACAAGTCTTTCATCTTAATTCAAAATATATTGTAAATAGAAGGAAATAAAATAAAACAGTACACTTGGATTTGGTTGCCTCTATCATGGAATTCTATCAAACTTGCAACCTGACAGTTTAAATCAAAGTTCAAGTTTAGTCTCTACCACTATGTAACTCTGAAATCTTGGTTGACTTACGTAATGTTTCTGAATGCCAGTATCTTTGTCCATAAAATAAGAATGTGGACTATTTTCCTTCTATTTGAAGCTTTAAAAACATAGGGGATTAAAATCATATCTAAAAATTCAAAAAAAATTGAAATGCTTTTCTATCTGTTATATTTACATGATAAAATCATAGGTTTTCAGATGGAAGGGAACTAAAGGTCATCTAATCCAAGTCTTTCTTTTAATAGATGAATATAGTGAAGTTCTATGAAGTCAAATGATCTGTTCGTATGGCTTTATAAAAAAAGTCAAGACTAGAATTTTATCTTTTCTAATCTAATATAATGGTCTTTTCTTTTTACTGTTGTTTCCCATCTTAGACAATCCCTAGATTGTATTATAAATGCATTTATAAGTTTATATTTACCTATTCAATTACATACAGTGAAATTCCTATTTATTGTAAAAACTATGTAAATAATTTCCAATTTATGTTAAATGGCATTCCAATATTTTATAGGCATTTCCTTAGTAGATTTAGGTCTTATGGAAATACTTATTTTTAAAAGTATGTGAGGTGTTTCTGAATCCAACTCCTTTTTTTCTCCTATAGTCTACTATTTCTTAAAAGGCTATATTTTACCAGTATCTATCAAGAATCACACACAAAAAAATTAAAAGCATTTATCATTAATGCCTTCATGCTAAATACTTTTTTTTTTCTTAGATCCCAGTAATGAACAATAGTTCAGAGACAGTAATACTGACTTTTTAACTGCTTCAACTCAGTTAATTCTTCTGCTTTTCTTTATACATGGGTATAACTTTTTCAACATAAAACTTTTACAATGTCAGTTTCAAAAGTATGCACAATAGGAAAGCAAAAGGAAATAAAACAGATAAGAACAAAAAAATTATCCATAAATCACTCTTATGTTCAGAAACTGCCAATTCACTTTCTTTGAAGAGGTATCCATTTATTTGTATAAAGACTAAGCATGTATGTGAATTTATGTATAAATGTGTATGTCTGTTTTTCTATACAATTATTTCTCAAATGGCAACATAGCAAATGTATTTTTTTAAATACTACCCTAAGACTTTCCCTTCTCACCCCTGCATCATCACTTTATTATATCTTCTTTTGCAATCTATAATGATTTGTACCTATATTTTTTGGTTTATTATCTATCTTATTCACACACAAAAAAAAACACACAAAAGTTCTTTCAGAGCAGGGATATGGTGCATCTTTTTCACTAATGGCAAATTGTAGACTTTCAATACATATTTGTTAAATTGAATAATATAAATGATATATTAAAATAATTTGGAATTCAAATCAATTATATAAAATAACAAAGAAACTATATTTTTAATAAATGAGTGCATATTAACTACAACCCATTCTCTCAAAAATGATCTCTAGTTTTGCCTATATGGAGTTTTACTACATTTAAACATAGTAAGGATTAAGCATGTATTTTTAGACAATGGGAATTGTTGAACTGTCAAAACAAAGTTATAGATAATAGTTATTTCAACATCTCTAATAGAGTACATGTATATTTTATTATAGTACCCATGTCCTGTATTTTCATTTTGATCATTATCTTAGTATTTACTTATTATTATCAATTTTATTAAAACATTAACCCTCTTTTCTAAATATAAAGCTTAGTCAGCCACAGTCTCATGTAGTTTTCTTGCTTTTTCATATATTGCTTTATTATGCGTATTTGGCTGTCTAAACATAATCATTTTTACAAGCAAAATGTTAGCATAAAGGAAAAACATCCAAAACTCAGGCAGAATTTTCAGGATTCTTAATAACTTTTCAGATATAGAAAAACTGCCAGTATGCTAAACAAATGACTACAGGTTTGACCTTAGAATTTGTTCAAGATAATTTGTTCATTGACTTATTTATTTATGAGCTCATCCAAGGTAGATGTGAGCACACATAATTTCTAAAAGCATGCTGGAATATGTAATGTGTGTTGCCTTTTTCAGAAAACCAGTTTACCCTAAAAAGAATTTAAATTTTCGTCTTGCTTTGAGAGGTGCTGATTCTATCACTCAGTGCCTTTGCTCATAAACATTTTGTGGTTCCTAAAAAGCTGTACTATACAAACTTTCAGCAATAATTTATGAAGAAAAGAAACATTTCCAGCTTGTTTGAAAATAGAATAGACAGTAAAAAAAAAAAATGTGCCTATAAACAAAGCACATAAGGATTGTGCAGGATAGTCTCTGAAAAACAATACCCATCCCTTGGGTGATGCCAGAGAGTAACTAGAGGAGCTGTTTTTGCAGAGCAGCCAGAAAATAACCATGAAAACAATCCCCAAATACCTGAATCAGCAGCAATTTTAGTCTGTGCTCCTGCAAGTTACAAAGAGACTTTTAATAGCACTGTGAATCTACTATAAGATCAACTTCTCCATCTACTGGCTGAAGGTCAAATTTTGATCTTTATTAGTTATAAAAATCATTTATTTATCTGTGTGTGCATATGTTTTTCATAATAAACATGTTAACTAATGGTGTTATTTACTCTAAGTTATAATAGAGTATGACTCAAAGGATCACAAACTACATCTTGAAAACAATATTATATTAAAGTATAAATCAGGTTGACAATTTATACTGTTTTTGAAAGTTACTGATTTTCTTATTATCATGTTAAAATATACTCTATTTTGTAAAACAATATATTTAATTTTTCTACTGAGGAATTTCTTAATTTACTAACATATAGGAAGGTATTCTCTACTTGTTCACTTTTATAGGCATTCTGGTATTAAACTTTAGAAAACCATTATGTTTTTTTGTTCCATCTGTTTTGAAAACAGTACTCAAATTGACAGATGATATTTCTGAGAAAATCTTAAACGATGACTTAGAAATCAGATTAAGACATTAACAGAGAGCAAAAATTTAATGTTAAACACAATTCAGCAACTTCAATTTAGAAAAAAATGTTTAGCAGTCTGAAAATGATGTTGAATAAATGAGAGCATAAGGCAACATTCTTCAAAGCAAATCTTGGTCCCTAAGAATTTTCTAAACCTTATTAGATAGCTGTCAACTACTTAGATGTTTTTATAAATTTCTCATACATGTTATATCTCACCTGTCCTAAATGATATAGTCTTATTCTTTGCACTAATCCAAAATGTCTAAACCTATAGATTGTCGTCAATCCGAATGCCTTAATTTCTAACAAAAGAACTCCTGCATTTCACAGAACGATTCTCTCACATAAATAATACCATGCTGACTATTCTAATTTCTCTTGATTCTTCCATCTCATCAAGGTGCTTTGCTGATTCTTTCTTGTATTTTCTTATCACCACTCTATAGTAACTATCTAGAAGGCTGTGATACACACCCCTGTTAGAGATTGTTATAATAGGCTTTTTAAATAATGATTTTTTTCTATATGACCATAATGTGATTGTTAACACAATGATATCTCTACAGTCAAACCTTGTTCAGTGATAGTCGACATCTTCACTCCCATGTATCTACTGTACCCCTCATCCCAGCAGCTACATATGCAATAGAACTGGTTGATAAAATAGTGAAAACATCATCCATTCTACATTTATAAACTGCATTAGATCTAAACAGAAATATTTGTTATTTTGAGAACTACATATTTTAAAAGAAATTAACAAAAAAATACATAAATATATCCATATTCAAGTAATATCTGTTTCTCACTATCATACACATACCTAATCGATGTTTTTTCTATAAATTTTATCTAATTGGTACCCACTAACCTGCATATCCACTGGATGACTTGGCCTGTGGTGGTTAGAAATGTGTGTAACAGGAGTGGTATTCTGGTTGTGCACTACTTTTCCATAATCAAAATATCCCAGCCATGGTTTCTGGAATGAATCTTCCCTCTCTGGAGGCCCCTTCTCTCTCGTTTCATGGAGCTCCTTCAGAGAAGCGTCACTGCATTTACAAAGCATTCTAATGTGCTTTTCTCACACCTGCTCTTTTTTTACCAACATCACCTATTTTGAGCTTCTGTGTTGTGTAATGTTACAGCCACTGCCATTGCAAAATTCTTGTTTTCACCCAAGTTACCTGGGCATGCATCAGACAACCACATCTGTTCCCTTATTCCTTCTGTAAGTGTTTCACTCTGGAGTCTCGGATCTGCCTCTTAAACTTGCTCATGGGATTAATTACCTCTGCATAACTCCACAAGGATGCTGCTTGCCACAGGTCACCAGCCAACACTTCCATTGCTCCAAGAATGCAGTACTCGCTTCCATGAATCTGAAAGAATACAGTTGTCTCTACTGTACTTATGGGCCATAAATTTCACACTAAGTTGCTAAGAGAGTAAGTCTCGAAAGTTCTCATCACAATAAAAAAAAAATGTATAGTTTCAATGATGGTAACTAGACGTATTGTGGTGATCATTTCACAGTGTATACAAACATTTAATCATTTGTTGTACACTTGAAACTAATATAATATTATATGTCAAGTGTATCTCAATTTAAAAGAGGGTACATGTAATTTTTTTCTCAAATATTGATATTGAGAGTGTTTGGGGCTAAACAAAACATGGAGTTGCCATACACAATAAACAGAATTATTTCTTGCATAAGGCTCTCTGACCCTGGTCACATAATTAAATTATCATTTCAGAATCTTTTTTCCTATAGCCCTCACCCCCATACCTTTGTGAAGCCCACCACCCAGTACAAACCCACCAGCATATGTGTAAATCCCAATTAGTCAACTCTCTTGAACATTGTCTTTAATATTTTTCCTCAGTCCCTGTATAAATCGGTAGATATTGATCTTGAAGTGAAGGGGTGCCAAGCAATATACATGATGTCTGCTACAAACATAATTACTTTTATGGAGTTATAATTGTGATATACATGTGTAGTTGCCATGGCATTCTCTAAGAGATGGGTTCTTCAATCAGTGATGAATAAACCAGAGATTGACTTTTAAAGTTTACCACCATTGTGTAAAATTATTTTCAATGCAAATTCTAATAAGCACTGTGACAGAAAAAATGTGGTTTCCATAAAAAGAATGGTAGTAGAGGGACTACTGCAGGTTTTCAGCAGAGGTAGAGAAGACTTCTTTGAGAAAGTGTGTGTGTGTGTTTAGTTTGTTTTGAGTTAATACACCTTTAGTAAGTAAAGAGTGAAGTCAAGATTTTCCAGGTAAAGTAAATAATCTGTAAATGTCTGTGAATGCAATAAAACCTCTGGCTTTAATTAAAATAATACATAAGTGGCTAAAGCAAAGTGAGTGAAAGGGCACAGTGGAGTTTGGTGAAGTTGGTTCGTGGGCACTAAAGATAAGAGTGTCAGTGAAGATGTACATCATAACAAAAAAGTATATCATAATTGGAAGAAGATATTTTAACTCTATTTATACATGAATATTTTTAAAGAAGACTTTATATTTTTTAAAGCAGTCTTAGCATCACAGGAAAATGGAGGGGAAGGTACTGAGATCTCCCTGCTCCCCTCCCTCACATACACAGCCTCACCCATTATCAACATCCCCCACCAGAGTGGTACATTTGTTGCAATAGATAACCTACCTTAACACATCATGTTCACCCAAAGTCCATAGTTTGCATTACAGTTCACTCTGGATTATGCCTATTGCATGGTTTGGGCTAATGTATGATTACCCATGTCCATTATTATAGTATCATATAGAGTACTTTCACTGACCTAAAAATCCTCTGGGTTCTGCCTATTCATCCATCCTTCTCCCATCCCCCAACCCCTGGCAATCACTGATCTTCTTACTGTCTCCATAATTTTGTTCTTTCCAGAATTTCATACAGCTGAAATCATACAGTAATTAGCCTTTTCAGATTGACTTATTTTACTTAATAATATGCATTTCAGGTTTCTCCATAACATTTCATTGTCTGAATGTACCACAGTTTATTCATTTACCTACTGAAAAACATCCTTGCTTGTCCATAATTTCCAGGTACTGGCAAGTATTAGTAAAGCTGCTATAAATATTGCATGCAGGTTTTAGTGTGGATATGTTTTCAGCTACTTTGGATAAATACCAAGGATCCCAATTGCTGGATTCTATGCTGATTGTTTTTAATTTTATGAGAAACTGCCAAACTGTCTTCCAAAGTGGTTACACCATTTTGCATTTCCACTAGCAATGAGTAAGACTTCTTGTTGCTCCAGATTTTGTCAGCATGTGTGCTGTTATCAGTGTTTTGGATTTTGGCCATTCTATTAGGTGTGTTGTAGTACCTCATTTTTGTTTTAATTTGTATTTCCCTGATATGATGACATATGTGTGATGCGCATTTTCATATGCTCATTTGCCATCTGAGTATTTTCTTTGGTGAGATGTCTGTCAAGATCTTTGGCCCATTTTTAATTGCTTTTTGTGTTTTTCTTATTGTTGAGTCTTAGTTATTCTTTGTATATTTGAGATAATGGTTTTATTTTTTTATCAGATGTATCTTTTGAAAATATGTTCTCTCAGTCTGTGCCTTGTCTTCTCATTCTCTTAATATTGTTTTTCTCAGACTAGAGTTATTAATTGTAATGAAGTACATCTATTCAATTATTTATTTAAAAGAATTGCCTTTGGTGTTATATCTAAAAAGTAATTTGCTTTACCCTAGGTTTATCTAGGTTTCCTCCTATGATATCTTCTAGTTTGCATTTTGTCTGTGATCTATTCTGAGTTTTGTGTGTGTGTGTGTGTGTGTGTGTGTGTGTGTGTGTGTGTGTGTGTGTGAAGGATGTATGGTTAGTGTCTAGATTTATTTTTTGCATGTAAATGTCCAGTTGCCCCAGAACCATACATTGAAAAGTCTATCTTTTTCTATTGTACTGCTTTTGCTCCTTTGTCAAAGATCAGTTGATTGTAGTTATGTGAGTCTATTTCTGGGCTCTTTATTCTTTTCTTTTCATCTATTCATCTTTTATCTCACCAATACCACACTGTCTTGATTATTGTAGCTATAATAAGTCTTGATGTAGGGTAGTGTCAGTCCTCCAGCTTTGTTTTTTGCTTCAATATTGCATTGGCTGTTCTGTTTTGTTTTGAGTAGGTTTTTTTTGCCTTTTTTTCTTTATAATTTTAAAATAATTTCCTAGAGTCAAATGTAAAACCATGCTAAACTATAATGAAGAAAAAGGCAGTTCAGAAAAGAATATATAGTTGTGTATACTTAAGCTATATAATTAAATGAATAAAGTTTTATTTCATAATTGTATTTAGTCATTCTCAATCAACTATTTCACACATGACATGAAAATACTTGCTGATTGGACCCAATATATAATTCTATAAACTACCTAAAGAACACATTTAATTTATTACAGATAGGTTTCTCAAATGAGCATGAATTGACAAGATTTTGGCATCTACTTAGCATCCTGCATATAGATTGAAAACACGAAATAATGAAAAGTTTTAAGGCCATAGTAGGAAATGGCTAAGAAAAATTAAAAAATCACAAAAGAGATCTTATAAATTACTAATAAGTTTGTCTTTAAAAGGTCAGACTCACTAGAAAAGAAAAGCAAATTAAAATCATGGTATAATTAATTTTAAAAAGATAAGTTGTCAGAATAAAAAAATTCTGATAACCTTTAAATTGTTATTTTTTAAACTATTTTTAGATAGCAGGTTTACAACTCATTTTATGAGCCATACAAATATTTTTTTTCTACCAGTCTTTCCAAGATAACAACATGTGTGCATAAATTTATAAAGATTTCCATCATTTTGGGTTCTTTAGGATTAGTTGTCAACATCATGGGGAATGTTTCAGGAGTTTGTAAAAGTTTCATGAGAAAAGTGAAGAAGTAAGATATTCGAAACAATGAAAAAGTCTTTGAAAAAGTATTTTTTAAAAAATGGAGAGTAGTTTGTACTTTTAGAGCAATGTTTTCATACTTTAAAGTCCTTAAGAATCACCTTGAGATCTTGTTAAAAGGAAGTTCTGATTCTATATGACTGGGCAGAGCCTGGGATTCTGTGTCTCCAGCAAACTCCCAGGTGGTGCTGAGGCTGCTGTTTCTCACTATACTTAATTGAGGCTATCTCTAATGCTTGCAAGTATTTCCTTTTTTTTTTTTAATTGAAGAGTAATTAATGCATAATTTTTGTTGGACAAGGGATATAATACAGAGACTTCTTTTTAGTGTTAAAATACTAAAATCATTTTCAGATAGTTCATGTACATTTATTGAGCTTTTTACAGGTATCTTATAGTGATTTCACAGTTGTGCCCATGGACGCACATTAGTGACAACTTGGGAGACATCAGCATTCGTGAATGAGATGACACTTGCCATATTTGTGTTAAATATTTTGAGTTCATTTTCATGTACACAAGATGTTTTTCCTTTTCTTGGTAATAGAGAAAAAGTAGTTCAAGAAAGAAATTGCAGGAAGTTCATTCTTAATATAATAAAAATTAATGGAGAAGCAGTCAAATAAGTATTATCAGGGGATTAAAGAACAGAAACATTATAGTGAATGAAATGTGTTAAAACAAGATCATTTGATCATAAAGAAATGGACTGTAAAAGCTATATATGAAATTTAATGTTTATCAGTTTATAACTTTAGCTTATGTCCTACTTTTCAGCCCCAACCTACAAACATTATGCTGACAATTTTCATCATTGTGTGGAGACTTTATTTTAAAACTTGAAAGAATATAAAATTTTGATATTTGAGGAAGTTTTACAAAGAAGAGAGGAAACTAATAGTAAAAACGACTTTACTATTTTATCTTATTAATTTTAAGGCTTTTACATTGACTATAAAGTTTCATTCCTTTGCTCAAAGAAAATTATTGGGAATAAATAAAAACTTCATTTAAAAATGAATAATTTAAGTAAATTATATTGCTAAGCCAATGGCCTGAGTATTAGCAGTTTTATTTTGAATTTACATTACAGGTAAATGCGACCCCCCCAAAAATAAATAAAGTTAGTATTCACTCACTAAAGAGTACTCATTAATAAAATGCTAATTTCAAAACAATTTTTGCATAAAAAATGTTATTAAAATTTGATTCATAATGACATCTTTACTCTTAATTTCACCAAAATTGCTATGCTGGTGCATCATGGTGCTGTTGATTGTTGCATATTGTTCTCATAGACAGTAGAGTGAATTTAATATTCTTGAAGAATATAAAACATATGGTCCCACATTCACAGTAACTAAATTCAGATGTAGCAAATGCTGACCCCCCCAAAAAAAAGTTCCCAAGAATACTGCATGACCTAGGAATTAAACATAATCATCAAACAACGCCTGCAGACTCAACAAAGTGCAATACTGCACCATCAGGCCTGTTGACCCTTCATGGAAGCATTGCCAAAAGGAGGCTGAGGCTGCCAACTAACATATAAATGGACATTCTGAGGCAGAAATACCCTAATGATATGAGGTTATTTCTTTATTATCTGACACTAAGCAATTAAATAACATTTTTCTTTTTTTTATTTTCAGAGTACTTTATCGCCATTAAAAAATTACTATTCACTACTTCTTGTGTTTTAAGTAGTCATACTCAATGTACATGAAAAATTACTTCTGTTAAAAGATTTATTCACTCACCATAGCTAAAATGAACCCGATAAAGGGTATTAACCCTTTCTGTGCTTTAATACTCTTTTCATTGATAACTTGCTTGTTTGTGAAGTGTTTTGTTTCTCCAAAGCAAACTTTTCTTTTCACTGTGCCTAATGCCATGGTACATGAAATGAATATGCTTTCTTTAATATATTCTATACTGTTTATTGATGAGTGATTCTACTTAAAAAAAAAAACTAAGATGATAGGATTCTGCAGAAACCATTCACTAGGCATTTATAACATGAAGTATTAATATATCTTGAATGATCTAGTCCAAAGATGAAACATTGTGAGAATGAATTTTTAAAGTGTCTGTAAGTCAGTAAAGGTTTAACATGATTCTGAATATATGATCACCTATATTTACAAATATTGTCTATGAGAAATTTAATGACTGCTACTTAAAATGCAAACTATTTGCATTAAAATTAAATGTTGACCAATATTAGTACTATTTATGGAATAGATTTTTAAATTTTTCTATAAACAGTATTTAATAACTATCTTTATTTGTTATGGAAGTCTGCCAGATGGAGAAATTAATATAGCTCATTAAACCAGAGTTTAAATTATTAAAAACTTTTATTATTCACTTATTTTTACTGAATTTTCTGCTATAAAATGTAAATTGAATCCTGACCACCTCTTTTTAATTTCTTTTCCTTTTTATTCTCCCTTTGTTCTTATCCAATACACTTACAAGCTGAAATAATAAGCCCCAAATAGACAAGTGATCATATATTTTTAGAAAGTTAATATTTAGATTTTAAAAAGTTGTTTTCTCTTTGAAATGCCTGGGGAAAAAACTATCATTTAAATATTTTATGTATGTGAACATTTTCTGTTTAATTCTGATTTGATCCTGCATTGCATTTTCTTTAGAAAACTGTACAATATTTAGATCAATTGGGATGGATCATACAAGAAAAGAGGGCATGGACATTCCTCCAGATAGTGTTGAAGATCATGATCATGATCCAGAATTGGACAAGCTCTCAGATTTTCTGTAATACTAACTCTTAGCCTGTATGTTCTCTATTTCTTCACATATTTGCATACTCTATACACCTTCTCTTTATCAATAAATCAACAAACTTTTCTTGAAATCTTATTTTGTGTTTAAAATTATATCAAACATTCTAGAGAAAACAGACACTAAACATTGTTCTTTAAGGAGTGAAGAATCTTGTTGACAGCTCAAGTGCCAACATACTAATGCAGTGGGAATCCAAATTTCAATGCAAGTGGCTTCATAGATTTATCACAGCCACATTTCAGTTTGGAGGTGAAGAAGGAGAATAAAGAGTGTTACTTTCACTCCTTGTCTGTAGATAATATCCATACAGCAAAATAGAAGACCATCCTGTCTCAGAAGATGAAACTAGTCTACCTATGATTCAGTGGTAACTAGAAATTTAAAAATTTCTGTTATTGATATTATAGAATAGAATGCATTTGGAACTGTCATTCCTAGCTCTTTCCAATTTTTCTAGGTATATATTTCCTTTACTACATATTTTATTTTCTTTATGATTTTCTGAATCTGCTTCTTCAGTTTGGGAATCAGCCTATATTAATGGTTAAATACATGTTAGTTAATGTCATGGTGTGCTCATTACCAAGTTTAACCTGTGACAGTGGTATTAATCTATCCATGAACACAAAATTAGAAAAGTCCATTTTCAAGATACTTATTTTCCTGTACTCAATTGGATTTAGTATGTTCACTCCCATAGTCTTTAAGTGCCATTGTCATAAAAATCTTTTGTTTTCAAAACACTTCTGTTGCTATGAACAATATTTATAAGATAGGATATAAGATAGATTTTTATGTGTATGTGATGAGACTACATTTCATCATTTAAAAAAAATTGACTTCTACAGTTTTCTAAATTGGGTTCACCATTATAACTTTTTTGGTTTTTGCAAAGGCATCTCCTGAGATTTTAAATGTTTTATATGATTAGATTGTTGCATCAACATGCTACCAAATAGAAAGCTTGCTAGCACTTCTCCTCAGGTACATTAAATTAATTGAGCATATTGTGGCCTTTGTAGCATGATCTTTTGCTTGCAAATGATTTGTGTTGCATCCCAAACACAATGAACAGAAAACTTTCACCAGAAACAGATGGAGGAATGACCTTGGTCATCTGTGGCACCCTTAGGTTCATCCAGAAAAAAACCGAAGTTCATTGAAAATTGACCTCAATGTGCTGTTGACCAGATTTGATTCACCTCAGGTGTGTGGTTCTGCTGAAAAAGTGATCAGCACGAGCAGATGGACCTCTCTGGGTTTGCTTTCCTAGGCAATTACAAATCTGTTGTGAGACATATATCTATCAAATATTTTGTTATCTCTATGTGGCAGCACTTTCCATCAATTTATGAGCCTAAAAATAAAGATCTGGTTCCCCTACCACCACCAACCCCACCTCACTCCAGACTACTCTATTGGGTATGATTTTGTATTACAAAATAGTTTTTTATTTAAGACAGTTCTAACTAAAAACATATTTTAAAAATGTAAGTTAAGGTAATCAAACACTCTCTCTCTGTGCCTAACTGCTTTCCTGCATCATACCTTTTCTTCTAGATTCTGGGATGCTACTCACATTAAAGAAAAAGCTAACAACTCTTCCCCTTACTTTCCCATCCAGTGCCATAGTTTTATGCTACATTATTGATGATGTATTGCTGACTTTTATTTAAATATGATAGTTCTGCCAATCTGTTGGTTAGGGATATATTGTAAGATGTATTTTTAATTTACAGTCACTGATTCACTCAGATACTTATTCTTATGATCATGAACAATTTTTTTTTTTTTTTAATGAAACAAATGCTCAGACCAAGTAGCAAAGTAAAACCGGGCCCATTTATGTAATAGACTTTATGAAGTCCAATTTGTGCCAAGGAGATAACTTGAATAGATAGCATGATATGTCAAATGAGCAATTAATTATTTTATGACCATTTTTAAAATGAGAGTTGTTTCTCCGCAAGGGCTATGAAACAGAATTATCTCTAAGTCAGACAAAGCAATTACCTTTTATATTGTTATTAACATTTTTACAATTAAGAAAAACTTTCAGGCATACAAATTAATTAGTGTGAATGCAATTGAAATTATTTGTTCAGATTCTGCCAATAATTAGAGTAATTGTTATACAACAAAATAATTTAAAATATTTTTAACTTAATTTGTTTGAAAGCAGTTATTTTTTATTGTTGCCATATATATTAATTCTTTACTTCAGTCATCATTTATTGATTCTCCATAAGGACCAGTCTTAGTTCATATAGTTCGTACCTTTGTGAAAACTAGAACAAGGTATGTGTCCAGAAGGTTACAGTCCTGTACCAGGAAGCAGTGCTAGCAAGCAGTGCACAGGCTAGATTTAAACCATCATTCACTTACTTGGACTAGATTAATGGAGAGATCCAGTATAGGCAAATATATTTAAATGCAAGACAAAAAAAATGAAAGGATGTCCCTGAATTCCTGACAAAGGAAGATTCAGAATCTATATGGAGAGCCAGGCTTTTGTCATAAAGAGGAGTGCTTCTTCCATTTTAACAAAGAGGAGAAAGGAAGAGGGTCATTGAAAGACATGGTCTATGGTAAAGAGTCATTGCTGGGACAATAAGAGAAGTTTTTGCTAAAGCAAATGACAAAACTGAGGGACCAAGGGGCGAGAATGCCCACAGGGACATCAGTCTTACCTATGGAATTAGCAGTAATGAGGTTAACAGCAGGACTGTGAGTCTTCACAGGATTCCAGAAACTTCTAAGGCATTAGTAAAAAAAGGTATTAGCGCTACATTACTTCAGGATATGTTTCTCAAAGAAACAGTAGAGAAAGCACTAAGTCATGAAATAAAGGTGGTCGGTGCTCTAAGTGTTTCATTGAGAAACTTCCAAGCAGGAGTATTCACTGAGCGAGGGAGGAAAAGAGGAAAATATCTGCAAAGAAAATTTTTAAAAAGGTCAAGTTTTAATGAGATCAGAAGGCAGGGGGATGAATTTGAAAAGATCCTGTGGCTACATATATTTTCACAGATTACATTCTCATTTTGAGACTATTTTCTGGCTCTTTTTAAAAAAAAATTTAAGATATTAAAAAGCAGTGGTTAAAAAGTAGCCAAGTACATTGGCTTTTTCTACTTCTGACAATTCTTCAAAAATAATTAGTAAATAGTAAGATGTCAAAAATAAATTAGTAGCCTATGTTGAATAACTAAGTATGACTTTTAATTCCGCTGGCACCTGATAAAATTCTATATCTGAGAACATATTAAAGATAATCAATGTTCAGTAGAATATTCTGTACAATACTGCAGTAAGTGACCATGGAGAATAAAGTAGTTGAACCATTTGGAAGACATGTCTGCCAGTCAGCACAGAGTCACAGAAATCATATCTCACGAGACAGTCCTGATGAAAATTTTACATCCATTTCCATCTAACCTTGCTCTGGTGAGCTATCTACACAAGGTCTGGCTTTATTAATATTGTAGCTGTTATATAAATATCAGAATTATTTAGTTATATCTGTGCAAATTAATCTATAACTTTTTACAAATTTTGAGAAATACTTTGCACATGTTTTTTGTTTGCTTATTTTTTTTTTTTACAAATGACTCTCTCTAGTTTTAAATGCAATTAAGCTGATTAAATTTACTAGCTTTTTTCATGTTGGGTGCCTCAATTTAGAAATGCATAAAACTATGGTTCACTTATTTTATCTTGAGGTTTTTCCCATTATCCTTATGATATACAATTTAAACATAGATAACTCAGTTAATCAGAGTTTGCCTTCATTTTACTGTGTATGTAATAGGTAAATAATAGTAGTGTATGTTACGTGAGGTTTGAAAAAAAAAAGAAATTGGCACTTAACAAACTTAAAATGCAGTTTCTATTCTTAAAAATACTTTTCTTCAAAGCAATTGACATATTTATGTATTTTAGAAAAAAATGTTTTATTAAATTTATTAGGATGACTCTGGCTAATAAAATTATACAGGTTTCCAGTATGCAATTCTATAATATATCATCTGTATATTGGATTGTGTATTCACCACTGAGAGTCAAACCTCTTTCTGTCACTATATATTTGACCCCCTTTCTCCTTTTCTATATTTATTTATTATATGTACATTATAGAAAGAAAGGGTTTTTTTTACATTAATTTTGTAAACCAATCAAGCAGAATCTCCCAGGTTAACATACATCTGTTGAGAGCCATCTGTAGCTATAAATTCAGAAATGTAAGCTTCAGTAGTGATTGTTCATTTTCAGGAATTCCCTAGATCTTTGATTAATGACAGATAACACACACACACAGACACACACACACACACACACACACACACACACACACACACAGGCACACATATACCTATAAAAATATATAGGGCATAGATCTAGGAGAAATTTTTTGTTTAGTCACATATGTATACCTGGTCTATTAATATTAATTATTAGTGAAAATTTTACTCATTGAAATCACTTCGAGGATTTAACGTTACTTTTTTCAGAGTAAGGAACTTTAAGAAATGGAAGTTTATGGCAGGAACTAGTGATGATGAAGGAGGAACAGGGAACTCTGTGTCATAAAACAAGATGATAAACATATGGCCAAGGAATAACTTTTTAAATAAGAATAAGTGACTGCTGTTTAGAAGTACAAAGATCTTTTCACTCACCTTCATTGCTTTTGAATTTCTGTGTCAAATGAAAAGCAGACCACCTGGAGCTATAAGATGCAGTGAACGGTAAAAATGTTAAATAAGTAATCTACCCATTTAGTTTTTTTATTTCTAAAATTGCCTCTTATACAATTTAATCAAAAATATTTCTAGGACTAAATATCAGTTAAATACTAAATGAATAATATTTAAAATAAATAAATATAAATTAGTTCAAATTTTTATCATATTTTATAGATTTTATAAAATGTTCATAATCTAGAAAAAAACTTTGACTTCTGAAATTGAAAATTATGGTTTTCAAATAATTTTTAATATATTTCATTAATTTTTAAGTATACTATTTAAAAACACAGATATAGACTATCACCATTATTATAATTATTATAATTCTTTCTTTATTTGATCCTCAGTACCCTGTGAAATAGATGAGTTAAGTATTTCTATTTTAAGTTACATGTCCCAAAAATTAAACTCTGTCCAAGTTCTTGGCAAAATTACTGAGAATATTTATAGATTTCCAAATTATTGAGTTTTCATTCTTCTTGTAATTATTGTGTATGCATTCTGTAAATTGTGACGTGTTATGCAAATATTAGTTACTATTGTTAGTTAGGCTATATCAGAGGCATCTTCCAAGAAAAGATAAAAAGATATATGCTCTAGTTCGTATCTGTAGTTCAGCAAGGAATGTGGTTTATACTGTGCTCTATGTAGGGAGCTCATTAGTATTCACATGCTCACCTTAGTCACCAGTGCAGTCTGTAACTCTCGCTGCCAAGTAGAATTTCAAAAAGGTTAAGGAAATTATGGATTACTTGTCAGTTTTTTCAAAGTATAATTCCAAATATTCTATTTTTTATGGTAGAATAGTTTGTGTTCTAAATTTTGTGTGATTCTTTTTGTTCATTTCTTGATTGATGCATCATTTTTATTTTATACCTCATTTGCATTTTATTTTGTTGGTTACAATATATTTTATATACTTTTTCTCAGTTGATCCTTCCAGCAAGCAATTATGATATTGAGATGATGGACATATGGTCAAGGAATAACTTCGACAACTTTATGCAAGCAAACTGAAGCTGAGAGAGGTAGAAAGTTGTCTACCACCATACAGTCGTAGAAAGTAGAATAAAAGCAGGAATACAGAATTATTTTTTTTAAATTTCACATCCTGTTTTATTCCCACTTCAGCATAGCTATTCTCAAAAGATTTCTCAATGTCTTTGAGATAAGAAGACATTCAATTTGTAATCTAAATGAGGGAATGACCTACATGATAAAATGCAAATATATTTTCTTTACAAACATAATTTAAGCATAGAATTGCTGCTTTGTTTTACTATTTTATGGTATGTGTATTATGAATTCAAATTGGAATTCTGTTGACTGGATATATGCCAAGGTTATTACTTGTGACATTCATATCTTAAAGGAAACACTTAAATATGCATGGACATAAAATAATAAACAGAGACTGAAACATCATGTCTCTAAAGATATTAATTTTCTAAATGCCTTCTGAAAATAATCATTAGGTTAAAAAAATGTCAGCACAAATATATTCTATTAATCTTATTGCTAATGAACACATGCTGCTCCTTAAGAATGATCTAAATATTGGATCATGGAAAGAAACGGCCACATCTGCGGGTAGGTCAGGGAGACCTACCTGAACACAATGTGGAGCTTCAGAAATAGAGAAATTAAATACATACATACATACATACATACACACACATGTAACATACACACAAATCCTGACTGCATGAAAACAATCATAAATTCTATGAAAGTTAATAAATCAACTAGAATAAAATACCCCAAATTAAATAAACAGTCTAATGTCATCAGAAAATATCCAAAATACAATTTCTATGTGAACACAAATATGTACTTCACTGACTTACTCATGAGAATACAAGATTGTGATAAAAGGCAAAAATTACTTAAAATTTTTATGGGACATTATTAAATAACATCATTCAATAAAATAGATATAATTGAAACCTAGTTATCAAAAAAATGAAAATGAATGAAAAGAATAGGTCAAATAGTATGGCTTAAACCAAGGATGTACACCTACTTTAGTGTAGAGTAATCGAATTCTTACCAGAGTCTCCACTTTCCTACAAAACAACAATTACCATGGTCTTCCTTATGCTATGAGGTTTTCCAAACCAATTCTTTGTTTAATCTTCTCTTTGTCTCTTAGTGAGTTATTTCAATCTGCACAGTGTCTGCATCAAATTTTATGGTTTTTATATTCTAATACAAATAAGATAAATTACCTCAATTTATGATATTTATGCTTCTATCATAGTTTATTCGATATATGACTATATTATATTGGTTTCCATCCTTCATCATTATTTGAGAAAGTAACATGTCATTGTGAAAAGAATATTGTGTAGGAATCAGTCTTCCTAAGTTTAAGACATGACTCTCATCAATAAATAGTTTGTGTCCCAAGGAAAGATATTTCATTTCACAGCACTTCAGGTTTCTTGGCTTTAACTTTCAAAGGATCATGTTTGTTCTCAATCTTGGTTGTATGTTACCTGACTACATGTTACTTAAGAAGCACTTAAAAACTCCCAGTGCCTGCCACACTTTAGATATAAGAAATCAGAATTAGACTTTGGGACTAATGCTGTGCTTTATTAAAAAAAAAAAAAAATCTTAGGTAATTCTGTGTTCAGGTTTGATTAAAAACCACTGTTTTTAGAAATTATTTTTGATGTTCCTGAGTAAGGTTAGACCAAGCCTGTAAGACTTCTGAGTGTCAAAGGCATACGAAACTATTTTGAAGATGGTATAATGATTTTTACGAATACTGTGCCATCCACATGTCAGCTAAAAGAAGCCTTGTTAAAACACAATTCCTTAAAATTTGATGCTTACCTGCTGAGATTAAAAGTGTCATTTTGATGAATAATTATAAAATACATGTAAAATATAAAGGATTTAACTTGATGATGAAAGTATTATCTGGTACAGAAATAACAATCTATAAATATATGACTCCTTTAAATGAAGCAAAAATTACACTTTTTAAGTGAGTTTTTCCAATTACTGTCCTGACATATTGTGTGAAATAAACAAGAAATATTTTTGAAGCCAAATCCAATGATTCTGCTTCATTGGTGCTCTTCCAGTAAATTCTACATTCTACTTAATGAAGTATATTTGATAAGAACTCTGTTAGCTGTCATCTTCAAAGTATCTGTAATATATAAGCCAATCTTAATTAGTTTTAAGCCTCTGTGCATTATTTTTAATTTGGTCAAATTGATGAAAATTTCAAAGTACCATTTAAAGACATACAAAGAGCCCCAAAATTTCAAATATAAAAATGGTCTTACTAAAAAATTTTTAAAATTATTTAGCTTTTCTCACTGTGCAATTATTGACCTAAGGACCCTTGAGTTTGACTATTTATGTGCAGATGATGTTAAATATGATTATATGATGATGCTGATGATGGTAATAGTGATGGTAGAGATGATGATGATGGCTCTTTCCTTTCACATTGACTGTGAAAGTCCTGTCACAGGACAAAATACAAAATATTGTATCAGATACAACAACAGGAAACTTAGTTATGCTTTACAATTATCTTCTCTTTCTATTCTGCAAAACTTTTTGGATGTTTTTAAAAGTCTGTAAAATTGGATCTTTATATTTTATAAATCATACTCCATACACTAGAAAGTAAAAATTTTATATTAAAATATTCTTCGGGGATAACAATTTGGCATAAAGGTTTCAAGTATAAACTTTAGATATTAATGAAATTTTTCTTCTGTTAAAAGCCAGCTTAAGTATATGAGGCAGGAGGAGCAATTGGATAAGAAAAGCTTGATCCACACAAGCTGCCAAAAACAGCCTGTATGTCCAGAGCAGAGTAAACAAGGTGCAGATTTTGGTGAGTGGGAAGATAGGCACGGCCTTGTGTTGGATTTTATTTAAAGTGCAAGTTATTAAAGGATTTTTAGTAGGAAAGAGACATAATTTTATTCTTTAAAAAAAATATCTCTAGCTGAAGACAGATAAAAGTGGATGGATTCAAGACATATTTGGAATTAAAATAATCAAAAGTTTCTGTGAGGTTTTTGTGAAGAAACTAAGAGATGAGGAAAACAGAAGATAAGTGTTTAAACCAGTTTTCTTGCTTAAATAATTTATGAATTGGAGTCATTTACTGAAATGGGCCCATCTTAGTAAAATACAGATTTTTTTTTTTTTTTGGTCATTTTAAAATTTGTGGAAATCCTTGATATGCTGTGCACGATTGTGGCTTCACCAGGCACTGTGTGCTTTGGAATCTCTTCACTTTCCAAAAATAGTAGAAATGAAAAACAGAATGACATATGTCTTTCATATCAACTATAAAAAATGGGAAATGACTCCATTGGTGTGATGGTCTTGCCAATTTAATAAATAATGAAAGAAAGAAATAACATTACTCAAAGCATCACTACTTCATATTTTATTAGAGTTTTCATAGATATATTTTATAACCATAAAGCAACTAAGTTTCCTAAGCCACCATGGATCTCTAATTGCCTGTATTGAGGGGTCTCAGAAGAGGCAGGAGAGTTCTTGCACTCTAGGAAACATATCTGGAGAAAGATACACAATAGATATGGAACATGCAAGGCAGAGAAGCACAAATCCTAAGAGAGTTGGAACTGGCATTGATATGCAAAGTAATAGAAAAGGAGTTAAAATGCAGACAAACTAGATGCTTAAATGGAGGGGTTAGCATTTGACAAAGCATAAAGGTATTTGTGTGAAAATTAAGTGGAGAGAAGGGAAAAGAGAAGTGAAAGGAACAGAATGAGCAATGAGTTAAATTTTAAAAAGTGGTTATGTTTAAATTATAAGTCTTCCATTTTTGCTAGACATGGTGATTAAAAAAAAAAAATGTGTCCAGGTGTAGAGGAAATTAATATAACACTAAGAACTTTGGCCCTATGCTATATGCAATAAAGACCCATTATTGGTTTTTGAGCAATTCAGAACATTTTTCAAAGCTTTTTTTTCCCCCAGTGATTATAGATCATAAATAGATATTCCCTTGTTTTCTACCTCTTGCAGTTTTCTTTTTTAACTAAATTTATTAGGGTGACATTGGTTAATAAAGTTATATGTTTCAAGTATACAATTTAATAATACATCATATGTATATTGCATTGTGTGTTCATTTTCTATCTTCCAGTTTTCTATTGTTCTAACCATAATCTTGTAATATATTATCTTTTTTACTCATGTATTCTTTCTCTTGTCTTTCTCCATTGTTTCAGATGTAAACTTTAGAATAAAAAATTATGGGTGAGATAAAACCCAATATAATTGAATAATTATAGATATAGAAATCAATTTGAATAAGTAATGGATTGACTTTTGTTTTAAAGTAGCAGCTATAGAATTAATGTAACATACAGCAAAGTAGAAAGGATATACAAAAGTCTATATAACATATTTATTATATAATTAAAATAAAAATTATATATATAACTAGGTAACTTATTAAATGGATTATTTGAAAAATGAGTAAAGAACTTAAATAGTCTAAAAGAAGAGCAGATAAAATAATGTAGTAATTTTTTTTTTTTCTATTGGGAGGTCCAGTTG
This sequence comes from Macroglossus sobrinus, assembly GCA_004027375.1. Taxonomy (NCBI): domain Eukaryota; kingdom Metazoa; phylum Chordata; class Mammalia; order Chiroptera; family Pteropodidae; genus Macroglossus; species Macroglossus sobrinus. The sequence goes on from PVKZ01000841.1 coordinate 435,016, forward strand.
CATTTTTTCTTCCTTTTACTGTCTGCTCCTGACTTAATAGTCTCCATAGAGCCTACTGATCATAAATTTTCTATGCATTTTTTTCTTAATACTTTTCAGGTCAAATGTTGATATACTATTTCTATTTCTGATTCTCAATCTAGAAGTCCTGAATGAAATTTTAAAAGCTATCATTAAGCAACTTCTGGAATCCACATATTGTCTAGACTCCCCAAGTTATAATTCAGTTTCTATGTTCTACCTCTATAAATCCTGAGGAAAGGAGAAAAATAGTTAGAATATAGAAAGAGAGTTAGTAAATAATGAGAGTCAAAATACACATGTGGGCTGAGAAATTTGCTTTTATATAATAGACAATAAATGTATTTATAATGCTTTGATAATTATTAAGCCAATATACTACTTTGAAATGAAAATTTAATAAAAATGTGTTTAAGTGTATAATCATATATGTAAAGTAATTTATGATTAATGACAGAGAATCAGATTGAACCATTTCTAGAATTTTTCATAGAAAATAGATTGATACTACTTTTAGATAGAAGAAATTATTTAAGTGTTAAATTACTGACTTCTTTATAAGGAACATTTTAAGAAGTTGTCTTTTTTTTTTTTCTGCCTTAAAACATAGTTCTGGAGGCTAGGGGTCCAAAATCCAGGTGTCAGCAGGACTGAACTCCCAAGGAAGGCTCTTAGGGGAAAATCCTTGCTTGCCTCTTCCAGCTTCTGATGGCTCCAGGAGTTCATGGTTTGTGGCCACATAATTCTAGTCTCTGCATCTGTCTTCACATGGTCTTCTATCTTTGCTCCAAATCCTTCTCTGCCTTTTCTCTTATAGAGATCCTTATCATTGGATTTAGTGCCCAACTAGATAACCCAAGATGAGATGATTTCATCCTGAGATCTTTAATTACATCTGCAAAGGCCCTATTTCCAACATTCATAGTTTCCAGGTGAATATCTCTTCATAGGGGAGAAAGACCACTCTTCAGCTCACTACTAGCCCACATTTCTAAGACCTAGCCCTTGGCTGTGAAGGACATCTTTCCCACAGCCTCTCGAGAGACCCTAGATTCAGGGAGGAGATAGATTGGGTTTGCCCAGTATGCACTGCATGGACTTGGGGTAATTCTGTTCTCTTTGCCCTGGGCAGTTAAATACTTCTTTCTACAGAGAGAATTGCTGCTCTAGATCGAGTTTCACATGCTAGAAATCTACAGTAGTGTAAGGTAGGGAACAGAATCCATCTCACTTGACTTTTTCATCTACCTCAGCAGAATGGGAATTTTAACTCTCTCTTCTCTTGCCTTCCCTGGAATTTGTACATAAGACGACATGATGGCATTTTCCAAACCATCATTTGTGGTAGCTCTTATACACAGATCCCATGCTCAGATGTGCTGGTGTGCAGTTTGGATGCTTTTTGTTGAGTTTTAAATGTTCAGCTTATTGTTATTTCAAGAGGAGAGATCTGGGGACATCTCTCACTATTCCATGTTTCTGATGTCCTGTCTATTTTTTTTTGACATAAATATTTTAGTCCCCTTAAGAGGTAGCTGTTCTATGTCTGTGCTTACACATAAGCAGCACATTATTTGAGCAGATGAGAATGGTTACTTGTGTTGAATGACACATTTGATTACTGGTCATTCATTTCGTTTACTAGTTCCACTGAGTATAAAGTAAAAATAGAAATAATTTTATATTCTTAACTAGATATAAATATTTTAATTTTTACATAACACCCAAGACTAATACTAGTTATAAAGAAAATGTTTCTATCCTATGACTTTCACATTTCATTTGAGAGACTTTCAGAGTGCCCTCTGAAATCATCATGACTATGTTAATAAATGATACAAATTACTACATTAGTGCTAAAAAGAATTTGATGCTGAGCTTTTAAAAATTGATTTCTGTTGAGATATTAGTTGGTATAATGGAAAGTGAATAGGCTTCGGAGCAAAAAGGCTTAACCCAGCACTGTGACTTTTTAGCCTTGTGGTATTTGGCTGTGAGCCTTGGTTTCCTCATCTATTAATGAAAAAAAAAAAGCAGAACTTAGCTTACAAAATTGTTATGAGGATTAAAGATAATAGTCTGTGAAGCATGCTTGACAGATGCATCGTAGGCAGTACATAAATGCTTGCTATCTGAGTTCTCTTTTCTTTAGATGTATCCAGGGAACCACTGTTATCACATCCACTCAGAATTTCTTGAGCTGGGAGGGCTTTACAAACCATGCTCTAGAAAATGATCTGGTAAAGAAGTATATGAGCTTCTCCAGGCTAAGCCTCAAGGGAATCTAGTAACTTGGCAGGGTTCAGACAGAGTTAATCTTCCTCAGATATGTAAGTCCAAAGCCTCAGATTTAATTCATCTGCAGGAGACTGATCAATATTAACAGATCGTTTAAATAGTTCCCAATGGCAAAATACCTGAAATGATAACAGAATATTCTATCTCCTAAGAGAATATCTATCTACTCAATAGTCTAGATCAACTAATTTCATGGTGAGAAAAGTGAGGTAAAGCAAGTCTAACAAAACTATGATATCTGTTGACTTGTACAAATATATTTTTGAAATGTGCTTTTATTTTAAATACCAAAAATTGTATTGTGACAAACTACAGATTTATAAATTAGATTTTTACAAAATATACCCATCATTAGTTTGTAAAATTAATCATATCATTAGGCCTTTTCTCACTCTTTTAATACTAGGTGTTCTGTAAGTAAGCTAAAAGACTATGTGAAATTCAGAGTAAATGCTTAAGGTCTGTTTTATTGATTCTTATTGATAAATGATCATCTGATTTACTATAAAACGTAGTCCTCTAAGAGAAAATATTTATTTAATAGTTATTTGTTTTAGTATGTTTCATGACAACCAAAATGTCTGCATCAGGATATTCTAAAAATTCTTTTTATCAAACAAAAGTAGACCAGCTTTAGAAAGCCCCCAGCTTGTTTTTCTATTTTATCTATTTTACCTTTTTTCCCTCCAACTTCAAAAGACAGCAGTAGGCATAAAAAATAATAATAAATATTATAGTCTCACCATATCTCTGTCTTTTTCAGAACTATTCCTAAGGTATTGTTTATGGATATGAAGACATCCCCAGAGAAATGTAAAGAGGAAACAGTAAATTTAGCTGTCAGAAGCTATCAGAGAGTAGGCTATTTGATGTGACTAAGGCAAATGATTTAAATGATGTATAATGTCTTACTTATGTAGTTGGGGTCCAAATGAACGTGGGCTTCAAGATTGGTGGAGTCACTGGTTTAACAGTGTAAGTAAGGACTCTGGTCATCTCCACCCTCTTGTTCAGTGATCAACAGCAGCATCTACTTCATTCTGGTGCCATAAGACTACTTCCAGGAGCCTTTAGAGCTGCCTGAGCCCTTGATGAAATCCCACAGCAGTGTGAGACTGCCCATACCTCTCAATAGTGATGAGTAAAATACCTGTCAAAAGACGATTTTCCATGAGTCTCATGTTTTTGCACATTTTCTGGAAGAAAAAGGCATAAATAGTTAATCTGTTGTTTGAAAAAAATTTTCAATGTTATTTGTATAGCAAATGGTCTTAGTAGATAGAGACTGTGTCTTTCTGAGCAAGGGGTGATTTGTCTCCCGACCCAGGGTAACAAATATAATATTTCCCACCAGAGCAAAGATGGTGTAAGATTGCTGATGGCTCCTTAATAAGATTATGGATTTTCTGAAATCTGCATTTCTTAGCTGTGACACAGACCCACTGTGGGTGTGGCATTCAACTGAGACCAGCTCCACATCTCCCTCATAAAGTTTAGGATGCAAGAGGGACAGATAGGAACAGGAACTTTATACTGTCTACTGTCTGCTGCTTCATACTCAATAAACTCCTTTGCCTCTGGCCTAGGGAGTCTCCACATCTTCTGGCAACATCTGAAAAAAAAAAAAAAAAAAAAGCTGTGGCAGGCTAACTTTTCTATTGTAAGTAGAGTAAAATCTCAGACCTTTTGCAGTTCTTTTCAGATTCTAAAAACATTCCTAGCAAACTTCTCTCAGGAAACTAGACAATATTGGGTCACATGTCATTTCCAAACCAATTTTCAGTAATAAGAATGGATCATGATTCGATGCAGCCCCAGACCTTAAGGTGAGGCCAATTCTGACTATAGTTCTATTATTCAGTAATTGAAGAAGAGTGGATTAGAATTTGGAGACTCAGATAACATATTAGGCTAGAGTTTCATACCCATATAATGATGGCATCAAGAAAGACTTTATATAAGAAAAACGTGGGAGTAAAGGCAATTACCATGACAATTATATGGCTGGTGAGACAGTCCCCAAAAAGAGTGCTCTTCTGTGTTCTGTGTTCCTAAGCCAGTTAGTAAAACCAGTTTTAAGAAAATATGCTGATTGTTATACTCTAACACTTGATTCTGTTATTTTAATATATGTAGCACCTATATCATATCTTCTGTGTATCTCATTTTATGCAGTTAATTCCTTGTTATTTTTAAAGATTTTTCTAGCCACAGGAATAATAAATAAATAAAATCTTCAGCTTTCAGAATTGGCAAAAAGACGCTATTTCCCCTTTTTTATAAATCATTTTTATAACTAGATTTATACTAGTATATAAGTATAAGTTCAGATTATTTTTTGTGTTTTCTTAATAAATTTAAAAAAGTCTTCTAAAACAATAAATGAATTTCACAATGTTAATAAATTAAAATAATTACTAAATCATATTCTTCATTTATTTTTTATTACCCACTGACTTTAGTATAATACCAGAAGATTTTCCTGAGAGTGTTGAAAATCAATGATACTTGACATTTAAATTTACTATGTGAGTAAAGTAACATTACAGGGAACTGTTAACATGTTGGCCAGAGTTACAGAACTTTCTCATCTGCACGAATGCTAAGTAGCACATGACAAGCACTGAAACTTCCCAGAAAGGAGGATTCTGTCTGAATCTTTAATTAGATAAAATTAAGATGCAAAACTATCAGTTTGTTTCTCTTACGTTCTTTTAGAATGGCATAAGGTGTTATAAGTAACGACTTATTAGAAAATTAAAATTACTGCCTGATACAAAGGCAAGAGCAAAATTTTGTAACAATTTTAAAAATTGGTACACGTCTCCAAAAAAAGTGTAGAAAAATGTTAATTTGGGAAATGCAAATCAAAACCATAATGAGATGACATTTCACATCCACAAGGATGGATTTATTTTATTAATTTCTTTTGGTGGAAAATAACAAGTGTTAGCAAAGATGTGGAGAAATTTTAACTCTTGTACATTGTTGTTTAGAATTCATTACATTTCAGTCACTGTAGAAAAAGTTCAGCTATCCCTCAAAAAGTTAAACTTGAAGTTACCATATAACCCAGCAGTTGCACTCCTAGGTGTATGCCCAAGATATTTGAAGATGAGTGTCCCGACCCGTGGGACCTAGTTATTCGTGGGGGCGAGGAGGATCCAACCTGAGAAAAACGGGCGAGAAAAAAGAGCGGAGGCAAGACAAAGTTCTGATCAAGCCTCGTTTATTGTAGGTAGGGGTAGAGTATATAAAGGGGAGGATTTGCATAATCAC
>PVKZ01000841.1:440713-576974 GCA_004027375.1 Macroglossus sobrinus
CCCGGGAGAGGAGGGGGCTGCAAGGTCAGATTAGTTTAAGCAAATGGCTCAAGGGGCCCAGGGCAAGTCAGGGCATGTCAGGGCAACTGACTTTAGGCTGTCTATCCTATCAGATAGCACAGGGCGAGGCAGATTCTGTCCCAAGGCAAAGTTGCCTAGATCTCAGGTATGAGAGCCTTGATAAGAACGGCTCCCGACAGATGAGCACTCAAATAAATACATGTACACCATGTTAACAGCAGCATTAATCACAATAGCCCCAAAGTGAAAACAGCCCAAATAACCACAGTCAAATGAATGTCTAAAGGAATAGTGGTGTATACATACAATGGAATATTATTCATCTTTAAAAAGGAATGTAGTACTAATACAAGCTTCTATGTGGATAAGTCTCTAGGACAATATGCTAATTGAAATAAACCAGAACAAAAGGTCACATATTATGTGATTCCATTTAAATGCAGTATTCAGAATAAGTAAATCTTCAGAGTCAGAATGCACATTGGTTGTTGCCAGGGGCTTGTGGGTGGTGGTGGAGGAATGCGGAGTAAAATATTAATAGGTACAGGTTTCCTTTTTGGGTGATAAACATGTTTTGGAACTAGAGGGGGTAGTCGTATGATATTGCAAATGCACAAAATGCCACTGAATTGTTTTAAATGGCTAATTTTATGTTATGTAAAATTTATCTCAATAAAAAAATAAGTTTGGCAATTGTTTAAAAAAGGCACATTATCAGCAATAAGAATATTCACTAGCATACACATGTAGCTTATAACTTATTTTAATGTATTGTATTTTTACAAATCAAATGTAGCTAGATGTTACAACATTTAAAATGCTTAGTTACTGATTATAGATCTCTTAACATAGTTTTAATTTATAACCTTTCAGGAAAAAATAAACATTTTATGATAATATAGTCCTATGTTTATATTCATGCTATTGAAGGATAAAATCCAATGTGAAACATAAGATTTAAACACTTTTCAGGTAAATGCTTAATTGTTAGAAAGGGTGCTTTGGAGTGTCTGGGGTTTTTTTTAATCTGAGCGATAGGACATATATTTCAAAATTATATTGAAACTTCATGCTCCAGGTCCTCTTAGTCTGTTCCACTGAAGAACTATTGCTTTTTTAAAAAATGAGCTTTTTGCAAATAATAAATATTTAATTATTCAACTGTTCTTTTGAGACAAGTAATCAAAATAACTCAAATTCATATGTATTGAGACAGATTTTTCAATACACACCAATCATCTCTGAAAAGATTTGAATTCTTGATTTAAGGACATTTGGGACATCTGTCTCATTAGAAATTCTGCTTTTGATAAGAAAGTTGCTATCAAAGGTTTACATTGTCAGTCCCCTTTAACCTTTACAGTGACAATTTCAAATGAAAAAAAATAACCTTTATATGTCTTGCTCAGACACAATTTAGAGGCTAAAAGTTCATTTTTGACATATTCACGAAGAATAATGGATATCACTGATGGCCTTTGATAATTATGTGACATTAATATGAATGATGAATCACTAAATACTTTTATGCTATTTATTTAACTTGGATGACAGATCTTAACTTTTAAAGTGCTCTTCTGAAAGTTAAAGATTATGTTTGTCCTGTTTTGCCTACTTATGTTGGTGAAATTTTTCGTTATTAAGCTATTTTTTACTATCACCAAGATAAGATACTTTAAGCATTTTTTTTCACTGCTATTCTTTAGAACATATTAATTCTATGTTTTTTCTCCATTATACAAGTCATGATAAAGATGGGCTGGTGATTTAGGCTAGTTTGCCCTTAAAAACATAAAGCTTCTATTTTTTAATTCATGATTAGCGAGGTGAGTGCTGGGTTCTAAGACTGATACAACCTAAGTGCGAAGTGATAAAACTTAAATCCTTGAGTGTTTATGGGGGAAGTATTTGCAAGGGCCTATTATGAGTTGGGGACTGCAGCTTAAAAGAAGTAAGGCATACAAATTCATATAATAAGAAAAGGAAAATATTTGCAGAGGGCAAGGTCATTAAATATTTGTCCATCCTGCGCAAAAAATTCCACCATGAAAAATATGCATTCTCATATTTAATCATTTATTCAGTGAATGTGTGTTGAGCAACCATTTGGCCACAAGCCCAGTTCTCAGCATGGGTATACAGTGGAGAACAAGAGACAAGACCCTTTTAGAGCTTAAAGGGAAATGAGGAGAGAGACATTGAACACTATTTGCATTGAATAGTGCTGATAAATACGTAAGATGCTTGAAATGATATGAAGGCAAATTAAAAGGGTGTGATAAGACAGTACCCATGGAGCTCTAATTTAGGTTACAAAATCTGAGCAAATAATTGCTAAGCAGATAATTGAGGGGTAAATGGGACTCGGGAAGAAGATGATAAACAGAGCATATTCCGAAGAGGTGGAAGAACAGTGGGCATGACCTCAAGTGAAAGTGTTTGCAACTGGGAAGTCCTTTTGAGGAAATGATAGAAAGCGACATCCTTGGAGGGTAGTGAGTGATACAACACAAGACAGGACACAAGCAGTGCATGAGAGATTAAAAAGTTAAAAGGTTCTAAGCTTTTGAAAATTACATTTTAATACTCATAGGTCTAGCTTTAAATCTCAGCAAAAGTTTGACATAAATGCACAGATTCGAGTTGGCAGTATTAGGGCCAAAGCTGATCAAAGTCAAGACGTCTTATTAGCCACATTTTCAGGATGGCTGAGGGTTTCCTCAGTTAAAAATACTTTATAATTTTACTCATTTTGGAATAAAATATCATTTATATGCTTTATGTTATAAAAGATTAATATGATAAAATAGACTTTTTATAAATATCTTAAAGATAGAAGAAGCAATGATGCACAAAGAAAACATCCCTGAACTAAATTTAAACACATAATTGAACAAATAGTTACCTAAAATCTCAGTGCAGTTACATTAAAATCTTATGAATAATAAGCACCAATTGTACCATATAATGCATAAGTAAAGAGTATATAGACCCCACAGAAAACCAAAAAGCACTGTGAATCTAAGAGGCCAATTGCTTGTTTTTCATTAAATCTTTAGATTGTCAAACACACTAGTTCCTTCAGTCATGGTTTCTAGCCCTGTAACAAATAGAGGAGTTTCAGATCAGTGAAGTATTCCTATCCTTGGAAATAACTGCTGATTATAAGCAGAGACAGGATTACCTTCATTGTTCAAGGAGATCGAAGGGTAAAATGTTAAAAGAATACATGCTGAAAGCTTTGCAGACTAATTTATTATTTTTAAATGGTTTCATTAGTCACAGACATGAGCATATTATTTACACTTGAATAAACTTGCCCTTTTAAAATTGAGAAGAGAATTGAATTCAAAAGACTTTATTATATACAACAAAATTTTCCTTTTAGCAAAGTTATTTTTATCTAGCTAAAGATTATGTGTAGTTTGTTTCCTAATTTGGAATTCAGATAACTCGATGATAATAATGATGATAATAATAATAATAATAATAATAATACCTCTTACTCTTACTAAGTTGAAGCAGATGGAAATAGGAAATTCAAGCTGCTATTCAGCATATAATCGCTATGCAAATATTCCAACAGCTTGTACAATTTTTCAAGCTATTATATTGAAAAGGTGAGAAAGACAGCACAGTGAAAAGATGTTATGTATATAGAATTTGGGGCCATTTCTATTCAATTCGACAATGATTAAAATAAATCTACTATTTTTAAAGGATACCAGTAAGAAAACGGAAGCTGGGAGATGATGTTTGGCAACATTTCCTAGATGAGTGTCAGTTGTGTGTGTGTGTGTGTGTGTGTGTGTGTGTGTGTGTGTGTGCACGCGCGCACAATCCTCATGGTTAATTCTCTGGCCTTATCCTCATCACTTAAACATGTTGAATCGCACCTACCTTAAAAAATTCCCAACCCTGTTTCTCCCTGCTACTTCCCTTTCTCTATATTACCCATTACAGCCACATTTCCTGAAAAAAGGGTTAAAAAAGGCTCTTTCAATTTCTCACCTGTCTTACTCTTTAATATCTCTTGCAATTCATCTGTTAGTTCATTTAAAATTTTAATAGAATCTTCTTAATTTACCATGCGCTGAAGATTCAGTGGTTAGTAAATTCAAATATGTTGCCTGTCTCCACAGAACTCCATCTGATGGCGACAGTGAATATCAAATGTCATTACAGGGAAGACAGTAAAGGTTTTCAGTTAAAGTAGTGGTATTTGACCTATCAGGAATTTAAGAAGTGTCATCAGTGAGGAAGAGACCTGCATATAAAATATAAGTTAACTTAGCAGACAGAAGAAGGTTTATTTGAAGAAGAAACGAATGACAAGTAAACATGGAGTGTACATAGGACAAAGATGTGGGTAATGTTGAGAGACATGGAAGGACAAGGGTCGACAGTAGTATATTGAAACCAGCCACGAAGGCCTCAAAGATCAGGTTAAACATTTTTGTCTTATTCTCCAATGCAATAAGAAGCTTTGCTTATGCATTTTAAGAAACCTGGAGCATGATTATATTTGCATTGTTAAGCAATACCTTGGTACACACCACGAAGAAAGATTGGCAGGTGGGGATATAGCCTTTACTCTCCTCTGCTATAGCCCTTGCCTAGGAAATTGGCTAACTTCTCTTTATGAAATCCAAAGGGAACATTTCACTCTCAATCTGACTGGGACACAGTGTTTGTCTTTCTCTTGATTCTTTCCTAGAACTGCTTCCATTGTCATTCTACTCACTGTCTCAAAGATCTCACTTATCCTGTGGCTTCATCTTCCCCTGATATGCTGATGACTGTGAGAAGTACATGCTCAGAAGAAATGTCCTTCCCAGGCACTTCAAATACTGTATGTTCAAAATCAAACCACATACTTTCCCTCAAAGTCAGTGGTTTTTCAGACACTGTTCTAATGACTTCATTGTTCATGTAAACCAGAATTATTCTTGAAACTTTTCTTCCCACATATCTAACCAATCACCTATATCATCCATTCCACTCCTGATTGATTCTCTTTTTAAGTCTTCCACTTCCCTTGGTTTTCATTGTGAGTAACTGTTTTGTTCTACCATCACCTTCCCAGTTAACATAATCGGATAGCATACTACCCTCTACCATTGCCTTCTAGAAACTATTCTACGAGTGGTAGTCCACTCCATGAATAATGAAGAAACCCATTAGTTCTTCTCTGTTTAAGGCTTTTAACAACTTCCTCTGCCATATAACCTAAACTTCTTAACTCAACAGAAGGGCCTTCCCTGACCTCTTCAGTCATATCTTTTGTCACCCATAATCTTTAGTCATACTGAAACAAATGACTTTAAGGTCCCAAATATATAGCGTTCTTTCAAATCTTTGCCCTTGACATAAACTGTTCCTGTTGTTTACCATGTTCTTTCAAAAACTCTCTCTAAGACTGCTAGCCTCGACTTTCAGATCTCAGTACAGAGATTACTCCCATACCTGGCCCCCAAAAGGCTTTCCTAATGCTTGAAATTATGATTTTCTCATAGATGGCATTTGTTTACTCACTTATGTTTATTCTCCAGAAGTCATAAGCCACAAGGTTCTGAAGGTTATGTCTGTATTACTCAGCATTATATACAGCTCTGTTTTTATTCATACCTAACATATTAACTATACAACAAATATTTATTCAAATAAATAATTGACATTCTAATCAATTTCTGATTTAAAAAAGACATATATACACAATATTTTAAAATACATATCACCATTTCCAGCTACTGAGTCAAGCAAATAATAAATGTTCAGGAAACTTTTATTAAATTGAAAATATTAAAAATATGTATTTGTTTGTAGCTGAAAACTCTGAACTATGAGTTAGAAAGCAGAGATAATTATGACATCCTCCTCCTGCTTTTAATTGGACTATTTACCAACAGCACTTGATCATCAGCCCCTAGAAGAGGAGCTAGCCTAGAATAAATATTTAATAAATATTTATTGAATAATTGAATAAACCTATTATTTTTGTCATGTTTATTTCCACAGTATCTTTTGTGTTTCTTCATTATCATATGGGTAAAATAAGAATTATATTTACTTAATAGTATCTTATAGGAATTAATGAATATAGTACAGTGTACAAAAAATGATATTCCAATAATTTTCAATGAGAAAAAAACTCTGTAAATCTTTGTAAACAGGTTATATTTACTTTGAGAGAAAGAGACTATTTTGGTTTGTTATCTTGTTTTAAACAGTAGAAAAGTCCTAATGCATTCTGAAATAAAACTATAGTTTTAGGCTGTGTTGACATACTCAGAAAGACTATTCCTTCAATTTCTAAAGAAACTAGCCATATGCCTCCAAATGGATTCCTCTTTCAGTAACTCAGATGATAGTAAAATTTTAAGAATCTAAAATGACCTTGAAAAGCACCAGTTCAAACCCTTGTCTTTCATATATCACGAATAAAAATGTTGAGAAGCTAAGCAACTTTGAAATGCTAAGGAAATAAAGGGTTTGGGGAAATTTAATCACTAGCTATTTACCCATATAGTTAATGTCATCAAAAGTATCAATAATTTAGATGAAACTATCAATTCAATATATTCTAGATGCAGTAGGGACTTGATTGAATACCTGATTTAATTATATTCTGTTATATTGATGTTTCACTAACATGTGTTACAATGAACACAACAAAATCTCACCCAAACTTGAACTTTTTCCCCATGTTGTTAAAAAACTCCAGTTTAATTATCTCTAATTTAAAGCTAGAGTTTAGAACTGTTGCTCATGGCTGCACATTGATTTCACTTGCATTAAGGAAATCCAGTTACCTTGAATCATTTATACATAATTGTAAATCATGATTTGTATTTTTTTAATATGTGGGACTAGTTATTTCCATGAATGCAAATGTCATCAATATGAAAAGCAAGTTGGGAGATTAAACAAACAAATAGTACCAGAAAATATTTTACAATTGCTTGCAAAATCCATTGTGTCCTTCATAATATTATACCATTTGAAATTGTGCACGGATGCAGATGGCAACATAGTGAGTTTGGGCATTATGTACTAGATAATATAATTTTATTTGCTTCATTTTATTTTAGAGAACTATATCTGCATAGACACATAAACACAAATGTAACTATAGGATAACATCTAGTTTATTTATCTGTTTTGCCAGGCTATCACAGTATTTAAGTGATAGTTCTTAATTTTTTTTCTTTTTATGCGAGGAGAATGATATCAACAGTACCATTAAAATTGTTGCTGAGAGAGGAACATTTAAAAAGCCAGTAATCTGTAATCATGATACCACCTCCAAAGTGTTGTTGCATTAAACATGATCTTACATGTAAAAGGGCTTGACAACACTGGACACATAGTGTGTTCTCATCAAATAGTAGTTATTTTTTTCCTTTACCAATAGAAAGCAAGCTTTGTTGATGTGAATCAATAGCACACTTTATGAAAGAGAAGCTGACCATTGCCTGCTTTAAGTCCCATTACATTCTTTCTTCAAAAAAAATGTGAAAAAAGAATAAAACCTTCTGTAAATTATGGAGAATATGAGAAACTAAGATTTTTTTTTTTTGAAAATAGGTGGACAAAATGAACTTCTAATAGTTTACTTCATTTTAAAAAACTTCTTGAGAATAAGTGGTTGGCCCTTGTTAAAGTCTCTACTGATATCCTTGTTATTAAACAAAACACAGATGAACTCTGTTACACATTCAGCCAGTTGCTACATGAGCCAGAAGATAGAATATCTGTTGTGGAATTTGAAAACTGGTTGAATAATAGAATGTGCATGAAATGACAAGTGCAGTGAAAGAAATTATGACATTAATTATCTTAATTTATTGTCAATTATCAAAAGGCAGTGGTAATAAGCCACTATTTTAGACTGTTTTTCTGACTGTCAGCCAGAACTCTCCTGCAAAAGCAGAGGGATGTGGCCAGTTCTCACTCGCTGCCAATTCAACCTTGGCTAGAAAAACAAATTGTGTTCCAAGGAATGCAGGAAAAAGTGGCAGACTTGGTGGAACGAAACTTTGGTGCTTTGCCTCCCTTTCTCTCACATGAGAGAATACCTTAATTTAGTATGAACTATGACGAGAGTGTGGTATTAGTGAGAAATACTATCTCTTGTGTAATATAAGTGTCTTGCTTACTTAAAGCATTCATGCTTCTAATACTTACAGCTTTTTAAAGCATCATTGGCAGCAAGACCAGTGGTTAAGAATTTTCCAGAGTCTTTGTAATTGTACGGACTTTGCTGGGTCTGCAGATAGGACTAACAGATTCATTTGAGATTGCACCCCAAGATTAAGGTAAATAAATTATAATAGAAAAAGCCAGAAATTAGTGCAATGAGTATTTTTTTATTAAAAAGGAATTGAAAATAAGACTGTTTCAACACAATTCATTGTCTCTACTTTTGAAAAAATATAATCATATTAGTATTGAAATATTGAAATAATACTTTTGTGTATTTTATAATATCCAAATATATATGTATATATAGATGTATATATGGTTTACATATTGATATGTTTTATATGCATGATAAATACATAGATAGATAAATATTACTTTGGGTAGAAAGATTTAAAAATATCTTAATGTGGTACATTATCTCTAAAATAGCAATCTAGATACTTTACTTTGAATCAATATGGTCTGTGATTACCATCTAGTGGCCATACCCTTGAATTGCAAAAATTTAGTGCCAATGAAGAATCGAAGGGGGCTTATTAAGCCAAATCAACCCATTTTCTTGATGCATATATCACAAATATTAACTATTATATACTATCATCGACCACACATACATCTTGTAAAACTCTGCATAAAAACTGGTAGGTTTTTCATGAAAATGATTTGAACAAGGCCAGTTGAAAAAGACTTTGATTTTCATAGATAGCAAAACCAAAATTGGGCTAAGAGGAAAACAATATGTTTAAGTTGAATTAATTTAACAACGATAGAGCATATAACAGAAAGAAGCCTTGTGTAGAGTTTGCAATATAGTTTTTCAGTAGTAAAATTTGTAAGTTTGACTAGATGAGAAATAAGTAAAGTCAGTGTTAAGATCTGAAGGTCAGATTGAATAGCATTAATTTGTGATAAAGAATAAAGGCAATACATTTGTAAATGACATAATAAGAGTACGAAAATGTGCATGTGTTGTTATGTTAGATATCTTGTCATGGTAGAAGATATATTAGGTACTGTTTGTACTAATTTATGAGATATGAACGTTTGTATTTGTGTGGTAGTTGGGGAAATGCAAAATAAAAAAAGAAGAATCTATGAGCTTTGTCAAGAAAGAAGTATAAATACTTAATAAATGTGATGGAGGAGATAAAAGGAAAGAATCTAAAGTTTTGAGCAAGAACTAAGAAATAATAGTGGTGTTTTTTAAAGTATTAGGGAAATTAAGAATAATTATTATAGACCCTTATAATAGGATATCAATCTTATAAAAGTTAGATTGAATTCTAAGGAATTATTCACAATATGTCATTTAATTCTTCTAACCATTCCTCCATGTTTAACCTGGGGTAGGCAGGAGAGAATCAGATCCAAATATTTACATCATTTTCCCAAGACCTTACACCTAATGTGTGGCATCATTGGCATATGATTCCCAGACCCGTGTGATTCAAACAGTATGCACTCTTCTCTCTTCTCTGTGAAACTTTAAAGTTATTTAGCACCTTGACAAAATTTTTTTAAACTAGGTTAATTCAAACATTCTTCAGTATTTACCTCTATTAAAAATTATATAAAGTTTTATGTAATTGTGTTTAGAAATTGTGAAGTTTACTGTGTTTTTTTTTTTCTATATAATGTAGGATATGTTTGTCCTGAATATAAACCTAAAAAAAATTCAAAGTAAAAAATACAGAAAATGTGTATTTATATGCAATAACCCTTTTTTAAATTGCACCCTTGTAATAATTGAAGGTTGATTAGATGTGATCCTCTGGTCTACAATTAAGCAGGGAGTGATAACACATTGACCCAACCTGCCAAATACTCAAGGGAGGAACAGACAGTAGGCTGTGTGTAGAGTGCATAGTGGTCTCCCTCATTCACGCGTATGACTATTTCTAATTATTCCCGTTTGTTGGTAACATGCTTTTTATTATGATTATGATTATTATTTATTTTGAAGTGAAGATCAGTGAACTCCAAAAATATCTTAATGGTCTTAGCTATTCTATAATTATTACTAGTTATACTAATATGTTAATTAGTAATTATTAATTTGTAAAAGGATAATTATTACTATTCTCTCATTTTTAAAAAGACACGGTGGTCTAGTAAAACTTATATACCCTTTTTAGAATGATGTTCTAAAATGCATAACATAAAATATAGAAAATTACATAGGAAAGTAAACATTAAAAGAGTTATTGAAATATATTTAAAAAACAAGTCTGTGATATAGTAATTATTGTGCTCTTTTACTAACTCATTAAATATTAAGATCTAGTTATGTATTTAGCAACTACTATAATTTGAAGAAGGGATGATCAAAGAATATTTTTAAATAACTGCATTACCTGTAACGTGAGATAAAAATATTTGCAATTTCTATTGCTGAAGGATTTGGAAGTCCTGCTAATTCTATAGTTTATGGCCTAGATTCATTCTTGAAGGAAATGCTAATTTTCAGTTTTCTAAAAATTCAGGTATATTTTTTCCTAACCCCTAAATCACATATCCAACTAGCTAAGAACACCTAGGCACACCACGTTGTTGGCTTATACGCCTAACGCTAGAATTGAGCTCCTTAAACTCACGATTTAGTTTTTGTTCTTATATCTTTAGTAACAAGTATAAAGCATAACACATTATACATGATTAATGAATGGATATGTGAATGGTAAATAATAAAGTCAATAAAAAATATTGAGGATGTGAAAAAATTAATCAGAAAAATTACATAATAGCAGACATAGTGTAGAAGTTTCTGGATTAAGGCTTTAGTTAGCAGTGTAATACATAATAACATGGAAACAAATTGAATTTAACATAAACTGAGACTTGTGCTAGAGACTACTTTTGGGGGATAGTTATGGATTTTGATGTCCTAAGTGACTTAAAAAATGGCAGGGGCTGACCCAACGCACAGAATAATGTTTTAGTAATCTCTACAGTATCACAGTGTGGTGAGATTGAGGATATTGAAGCTGGATCAAAGGACCATTCTGACAAAAAGCATTCTGACAAAAGGAAGAGTCTCATTCTTTGTTTCTTATCTCTACCTACTTCTAGTCCTATGCCCAAATTCAGAAGTGCACTCTGAAGGGTTTAGGCAATTTTATCAGAGAAGTTACTCTGCCCCTGTGATGTTTGTTCTTTATGTGGCCATCTTTGTTCTAGAAATTTTTTCACATATTCTCCTTAGGAGCTCTCAGCAGCCCTGCATCTTGATATTTTTGCCCCTCTACCAAGTCTACCATCAGTGGATTAAAATTGTAAGATAGGTAAAAATTAATGCATTTTTGTTTCTCATCTATATATATAGGGCTTTAACTGTAATGCCCAGAGCAAATCAAAACAAAATGCATCCAGAGATTTATTACATAAAGAGAAAAAAATGAAAATGAATTTCTAATTGGAGAACATTTAAGCATCCACTGTTCCAGCTGGGTGTCAACAGAGGTAGATTCTAATTCTGCCTAGATGAGCTCATGTAAATACTCTAGCCCTACACAAGGACAGTTGCATCTGTTCAGCTTGTCAACAGTAGTGATCTGAGAAGAAAACTGTAGTAGAGATAGTAGGAGATCACAGACATAATGAAAGGAGCACACGGTGAGGAAAAGATAAGAGCAGGTGCTCCCCAGATGCTCAAAGTGTTTAATGATAAAACATGTTTGCTTAAAATGCATGTTTCCAACAGTTCTTGATTAGTGGCTATATATATATTCCTTATAACTGTATTAGTAATTTGCATTGACACTGCTAATACCAGGAAGATAAGCTATTTCAGTTAGTGACACATGACAGAAAGAAGATAAAAGAGTGATATGATAGATGGTAACTGAGAGAGGCTACTTTGGAGAAGGTTGTGGGTAGATAGGCATATTTGAATGACACTTGAATGAGACCTGAATGATGAGAAAGAGCCAGTCACATGAACAACTGGGAAAGGAGCATTCCAGGCAGAGGGGTAGCGATGCAAAGATGCCCGGGACCGAGAGAAGCGTTGTATGTTTGTGGAACAGAATATATGTCAGAGCAAACAAAACACATTTTATTAAGTGGTGGAGTCTTACAGAGCCAGGTCATAGGAGCGGGCTAAGCTGAATCATATAGGGTCTCCTAAACTGTGGGAAGCACGATGAGCCAGTGGAATGAATGAATTCTCTAAATGTCTTTAAGTAAAAAGTAAGGATTTGAACTATGTTTTGAAGAGCCTACTTTGGATCTTTGTGGAGAACAGATTCCAGAGGGACAAGAGGGACCACAGGGGAGCCAGGTGGGGATGCCTTTGTCACTCCTGGGAGAGACAGTGAAGGAGTTGGAGGGATGATAATGCCCTTTTCTGAAAAAGCAGGAGGAAATTGATTCCAGAAAGTTGGGGGAAGCTTCCAGAGTTTTGTTTGGAAATGTTAAGTTTTCATCTCAATTTAGGCAACCTTTTCTGATGAGGTTAAGTATTTGCTTCCCATCCCCACCAACTGCCCTGAATAAACCTTTGTCCAGAGCCAGTACATCACCACTTTCTCAGGAGCTGTGTTATGAAGTTGTTAAAAGCAGGCTCTGTATCCAGCCTGCTGGCATATAAACTCTGGCTCTGCCTGTTAGCTGTGTAACCTTGAACACTTACTTGAATTCTCTGTGCCATAGTTTCCTTAAATAAAGGAGAGGATGTTATGGTGTTCTCTGTAATAGAGTTTTCAAAGATTAAGTAAATTAATATAAAACCTTTATAATAAGTCTGGGTACATAGTAAGTGCATGATACACATTAATTCATTAATTTTCTTTTGACTATTCCTAAACTAGAGTGTTTTCTTTTAAAATCCACTGTTTTAGAATACATATCCATTATATATTATTTATAGAATTTTTTCTGCTTGCTATGCTTGTTAAGAGCTTTCTCCAATTATTAAAAGGGACAATTACTCCTTAAGTGAATAAAAGAAGAGTGAGAAGCCAAGTATTTGTGGAAGGCTATAATTAGACAGTTGAATTATGACAGTTTAGTTCTTTATGGAATCCGTACTAATACCGTTTGGAGGTCATGCAGTGAGCTCAAGAGCTCTACAAAGTAGGACCCCTGACCTGCTCATGTTGGAAGTAGAGTTGTCATTGAAGATTCTTCATCTTAAAATGATACTTTTTTTTTCCCAGTAAGTTTAAGGTTATTAAAAATATTCCCTTGTATTCTTTTCCTTTCTTTCTACTTTTAATTAATTTAGTGAATCAATTATCACTTTAAATGTTAAATTATAGAATTATTAGCAGAACTAGAATTTTTGGAATGCAAAAAAGTGATATATACTAAAAATACTAAAAATACTAAGTTTCTAAAGCGTAACTAGATGAAGCAAAATCATTTCATTATGAATCTGTATCACTAAACAAGGCATCTCTTAATTTCAAAGAAGCTAGACATGCTGAAGGAGCCTTCTCACATTTGTATCATTAGATATTTTTCTAAAAAGAACAATGAAAATTTTGATGGTATGTTGTTTATACTCCACAAAGCTGAGAGGCTTTGTAAATTATGTCACCTATAAAACAACAAAATAGAATTATATATTTAAAAACAAAACAGATTATTTGGTGAGAACATAGGGTGTTTGGGGTGACTACTTTGGTAGAATATTGGTCAAGAACAAGAGAGTAAAATTGCCTTTTCCTGGTTGAACACTATCTGGACATCACAGGTGAAGATGGTTGTTAACATAGGGAGACTGAGAAAGATGATGAAATCTCTAATAATCAGATTTGAATAAGAAATGGAAGAACCACTACCTTTTAGTAATTAGAGGGTTGTTATGTGGAAGAACAGATTTAGTATTTTTAGTTTTAGATGAAAATTATAGTACGACATGAAAAGAAAGGGTTTTTCAAGCATAAATAATTGCTCAAAATACATGTGAAGAGTTAGGCTACAGAAATTCAAGTTCTTTTTTCTGCTTTTTTTAAATTTGACTATCTATTCTAGAAGGAGAATATTTGCTCATTTTTGCAGTGATTTCACTTTCTTATACACATATCGAAATTCACAAATAATCTCATATGTTGCAAAATTGCACAAATAAATTCTGATCTAAGCAATTTCTCACAAAGTTAACTATGGGATTTTGCAGCATTCTGAAAATTATCTATCACAAGCTCAGAGTATATAGGTGATACATTAGTCCATTGAAGGATTGATCTTATTTCATCCCCCCCAAAGCATCAGTGTAATATAATTTAAGAGAAATTAAATTTGAAAAATTTTGAATTCTATTTTACTAAGGAAGAAGGATCTAAGGTCATTGGTTAAAAAAATGAAATAGTCCTAGTAAACTAAATATTTAAAAATAATGTTTTTATCATTTTAATACTACATTTTATTGATTTATAACAAGTGTGTACATACGAAAAAAACAAGGACAAACTGACATCCGCCTTCAATCTTTTAATAGATGACCATAATTGTAACTCAATGAAATAAACATACTTTATTCCCTTTTTTATAGACATAATAATAGGATAAAAATAAGGAATTATATTAGTAAGACTGATTCATTTACTTATTCATAAATTTAATGAACTGAGTTTAGAGCTTAATTTTCATTTTATTCAAATTTATGTTTGCCCTACCACAAATTCATTTTGCTGAATGGATTTATTTTTCCTGGTCAAGCTGGAAGAGAGACTTTTTGGTGCATTAGAATTTTAAATGTTATCAAGACAAGTAAGTAAATTAAAATAATTAAAAAGGAATAGTTGTATCATCCTCTAAATACAAACTAGTACTACACAGGGAAAGCCAATGCCATCTTTCCCCATTATTTATCTCACAGGTATTAATAATGTAAACATACATCATAGTAAAGGATGGGAAATATTGACCACAGTGCTGCGAACTGAAAAGACAAGTTTTCACCTAAGGTTGTGGATAGATATAATAATATTAAAAAGTATAAATAGTGTTAAAACTCCAAAATTATTGCTAAAGAAACTTATAGTTATTTTAAAATAAACTTTGTTTTTATAACAATTTTACATTTACAGCAATACTGCAAGGAGTACAGAGTTCTCATAAACCCAAAACACAATTTCTCCTATTATTCACATCTTACATTAGTAGGATTCATTTGTTACAGTTGACGTATTGTTATTAACTAAAGTCCATACTATATTAACATTTTCTTAATTCTTACCTAATGCCTTCTTTTCTGTTGCTGCATGTGTTCTAGAATACAGTATTACATTTAGTCATCATGTCGCCTTAGGCTCCTCTGGTTGTGACAATTTCTAACACTTCTCTTGTTTTTGATGACTTTGACAGTTCTGAGGAATACTAGTTAGGTATTTTGTAAAATGCCCCTCTGTTGATATTCTTTTTCTCAAGAACAGACTGGGATTATGAATTTGGGGAGAGGAAGACCACTGTGGTAAAGTGCCATTTTCATGACATCTGTCAAAGTTATATAATAGCATCATTGTTTATCAATATTGATGTTGATCTTGATCGACTGGCTAAGATCTTATTTGTCGGGTTTCTCCACCCCGTTTTATACCATACTCTTTGGAACAAAATCACTATGCTAGCACTTAAGGAGTGAAGAGTTGTGTTCTACCTACTTAAGGGTGGTATATCTACATAAATTATTTGAAATTCTTTTATACGAAATGTTTTTCTCTTCCTACTTATTTACTTATTTAGTCATCTATTTATATTAGTATGGTCTCATGAACTTTTGCTTAATAAATTGTGTTATAATCTACTATTATCTTCTTTAGTTTGTTGTTCAAATTGTTCAGCTTTGGCTGTTTGAGAACTCTTTTTCAGTTGGTTCTCATGTCCCTTTGAACTATCCCAACCATTATGGGTATTTGTTGTTGATTATTGTTTGTTTGTTTAATTGGTTTGCTTACCTATGCATTTATTCATTCAATTGTGCATTCATTCATTCATTCATTCATTCATTCATTTATCAATAGGCATTATTTATTTATAGTAGTTTTAGGTTCACAGCAAAATTGACAGGAAGGTACAGAGATTTCCTACTCTAACAATCTCTGTCATTTAATTGGCATATGCAGACCACTCATATTTAAAGTGACTGTTGAAACGTTTACCATATTTGTAACTGTTTTCTATCTATTGTGATAATGTCAGATTCCTTTTTCCCTTCTCTTTCTACTTTCTATAGTTTTAATGGATCATTTTATGATTCCATTTGTTTCATCTCTTAGGTAAGAATTCTATTTCTTTTTATATTTTTATTATTTGTCTTACAGTTTGCATTATTAATTTTAAATGTCTGTCTACCTTTAAGTAACAGTACACTGCTCTGCATGTACTGTGGGATCCTTATAACTGACTCTTCCCAATTCTTCCTTCTTTTCCTTTATGATATTGCTACTATTTATTTCCCTTGCTATATGCTATATTCACCCAATACATTGCTATTATTTTAAATAAGTCATTATATTTTAGATTTATTAAGGATTTTTTAAAAAGAGTTCTTTTACCCTGTTTTATTACTACTCTGATGTTCTTCCTTTCCTTATGTAAAACCAGGTTTCTGAACTATATCATGTTCCTTTTCTCTGAAGAACTTCATTTAACATTTCTTGCTAGGCAGGTCTGCTGGCAGTGAATTCCCTCAGTTTTTGTTTGTCTGGAAATGTCATTATTTCTTCTTTATTTTTGAAAAATAAAATAAGTAAATTTGAAGGTATTATGGTTTTATTAAGCATTTTATGAACTGGGCAACTAGAAGGGCTCTCTGAGGGCCTGTACAAAATAGAAGGTTTTTATGGGAAGATGGTTGGAGCAAGATGTTAACAAGGTAAAAGAAAGGTAAAAGACATCTACTTTGGGGTAGGGAAAAATGACAAGAGTTTTTATCAGATAGATTGTCTCTTCTTCCTATGGAGGATGGAGAGGGACCACATGACACATTACCTCATTGGTATTGACCAGAAAATTCTAGACTTTGGAAGTCTGATTTTGGAAGAGGTTGAAACAGCAATTGGGTCAGGCATTAAATCAAGGCTTGATATAGTATGCTTTAGCACAACTAACACTTCTTGGGGCCTGTGGTTTTCTCTTTAACAATTAGCTATTAAGTTTTGGTTTGAAGACATGGCTTAGCAAAAGTGATTTCATTTTGTCTAGTTATCTTTTTTTAAAAAAAACGATTGTTTCTGACAAAAAGTCCTCTGAAAGGCTTATCCTGTTTATCTATAGGTAAGATGTTGCCAGTCACCTTTATGATATTATGACTATAAGAAATATGTTTAGTCATTCAGAAGACCAAAATATATTTCTCATATATATTTGGTTTTCATCCATTGTTCCTGGCTCACAGCTCCTAAATTCTTTGGAACTTCCTGAGTGATAAGAGCAATAGGAGCATCTTTTGTTATAATATTTCATCTCCTATTCTCGGTTTCTAAAATTATTTCAGAGCCATAGAGGTAAAAGGAGTATCTTGTTATTCATAAGTAGGCCCTTTCAACCACTCAGTTGATGTTAATGAGGTGATTTGTGGAAATCCTCTGAAGTTGCCAGTGGAACCAGCCATGGGTAGAGGGTTGGAAATTTAAGCCTCAACCCCTGATTTGCCAGAAGAGAAAAGGGCTGGAGGTAGAATCAATCACCACTGGCCCATGATTTAATCACTCCTGCCAATGTAATGAAGCCTCCAAAAAGTCAGAAAGCCTCCAGGGTAGTGAACCAGAATGCTTTAACTGCCACTGTGCCAAGCTTCCCAAACTCCACAGAAGTAGAAGCTCCTTTGTCTGGGAGCTCACCCTATTTATCTCTTCAACTGGCTGTTGTTTATATACTTTAATATCTTTTGTAATAAATTTTCAAACTGGTGAGTTAAGGGGTTTGATGAGTTCTCTGAGCCACTCTAGCAAATTAATTGAACCCAAGGAAGTGGTCGTGGGAGTTTCTGATTTATAACCAGTCAGTCACAAGCACCTAGGCTTGCAAATGGCATCTGAAGTGAATGATGGTCTTATAGGACTGAGCCCTTAACCTATGGAATCTGATGCTATTTCCAGGTAGATAGTGTCAAAATTAAGTAGAATTGTAAGACACTCGTATTGTGTCAAATAATTGCTTGATGGTATGGGGGAAAACTTCTACATATTGGAATTACATGCAAACCATTACTCTTCATTCCTGCTCTGACTTCTTTCAAAATTTTTCTGTTGTCTTTGGTTTTCTGAAGTTTGAGTATGATATGCCTAGATGTCGGTTTTTGTTCTTGTTTTTTTTTTGTTTGTTTGTTTGTTTTTCCTGCTTATTATTCTATATACTTCTTAGATCTTTGGTTTGGAGTCTATCATTAATTAAAAAAAATTCTCCCATAGTTCTTGGAAGTTCCTTTACTTTTTCTTTTATTTAAAATGATTTTTCTCTTTGAATTTCAATTTGGGAAGTTTCTACTACTTTACTGTTAAGCCCACTGATTCTTTTTTTGACTGTGTTTATTCTATTGATGAAGTTCAAAGACAATTTTTGTTTCTATTAGGTTTTTTTCCCCCACTTTTTAACCTCTTCCTCTGATTCTCTGAGTTTCTGGCTTTACTTATATTTCCCATGTATTCTGGCTTATTGTCTAGTTTTTTTGTTAGACCCCCTTAAAATGATAATTTTGTGTGATAAATTCCAAAATCTATGTTATATCTGAACTTGATTCTCATGTTTGCTTTCTCTTTCCAGATGACAGTGACTTTTTTGTTGTTGTTTTTTATTTTGTATTTTATTTTATTGCATTTAAGTATGCCTTATAATTTTTTTTGTTGAAAGCCAGTCATGATGTATTAGGTAATAAGAACTGCAATAAACCGACCTCTACTTTAAGGTTTGTAATAATCTGGTTAGGAATTGAGCTGTGTTTGATGTCTACTTTAGCTGTACATAGCCGAAACGTCCAGGTGTTTCTAGTGTCTCTGTCTTGGTCTCCCTTCTGCCTTTGGGCATCCCTGAGAACTCTTTAGATAGAGCTTCTGTCTTTCAGTTGTAATCCACTGTTATTATATTGGTGTACTGGTTGTGTGAGGGTAAGGTATGGAGGAGGGGAAGTGTCTGGTGATCTTATGAGTAAATTCCAGTTTTTAATGGACCTTTTCCTGGAAAGCAAACTTCACAAGGGTTTCTTAGCTTCCTCCCTTGCCCATAGATGACCTAGGAAAACTGTGGTAGACTGGAGTCCTCAGAGACTCCCTTTCCCCAAGTTGAGTGAAGCTTTGGTAAAATCTTTCTTTTTCCCTGGAGAGCAGGAATTTGTTATGGAGAACACTGTAGGCATATTTTTAAAAGTTTACTTTTCTGTCCCACTGACAGAAGAACCATAGGGGCTTCTTCTTTGGGTCTTCATCAGGATGACCTGGTATTATTCCTGGAGGTCAAACGGGCAGGGTTGAGGCCTCCCTAACACCACAGCCACAGGAGTTTCTGATTCTCAGGCTAGTCTTTGGCTTGCATTAATTCATCATGATTATCATTTAATTATTACCTATTTATGGCTCCTGCAGCTCTTGCTCCAAGGAAAGAGATCCTAGCTATGACTCTGGATTTGTCTGTCTCTCTAGATTTCTGCTTGATGGTTTCCTATGCAACCTCAGTTCTTTGATGGATCCAAGAAAAGTGGTGGATTTTCAGTTTGGTCACCTTTATTTTTGCTGTAAAGACAAAACTGACAACTGAAACTTTTTTATAGACTGAAGGTGAAAACAAATTGTTTATGGTCATTTTTTTGCAATGCATTTCTAGAGTAGTTATATTAGAAAAACTTTAAAAGTCTAAATGCTCATAGCAATAGGAAAGGCCAGAATATTCAAGACTCTGAAATGATTTATTCCCTTAGGTTCATATAGTTATTTTTTTTTTTAACACAAATTGCTATTCTGTAAAAGATGATTGTGTTTGGCATAGTATTAGCTTTAAAAACTGTGATTGTTAAGTTATATTAAAATTGAAAATTGAAGTTAAATTTTCCATTAGTTGAATATATATGTGTGTGTATTGATGTACATTCATTGTGTGCTAAGTACTATAATGGATGTTTTACAGATAAATCTTATCCTCATCTTAAAACTATGTGACATAAATTTTATTATTTTCATTTTAAAAATTAAGAAAATGAGACATTGACATTTGTACTCTTAACCACTAATTATTTTGCTGCTCTAAAGAATGTAAAATTTACTATTTATTTCAAATAATTGGGACAGTAGAAACATATATTCTAGTTTAGGCAAAGGCAAATGTATAAATTAGATCACTACGCAATCTGAAATAACATCTCAGATTATACAAGTATGTCATAGACACCTATCCTTAAAGCAAGTAGATAAAAGAGTAACCCCGATTATAAAAGTAAAATATTTTATCATATCTTTACACCTCAACATTTCTGTTTATTATTAATATGAAATATATCTTTTATTGATACTTTTCAAGATACCAAAGGCGGTAAAGTAGAATAAATTGCATAGTTATGCAGTTGACATCTTTAACATAGAAATAGTAAACACTACATAGATCTTTATTTATTTCATGTCACAACCAAATACAGAGAATTCTTTTTCAACATTTAATAATATGCTATTCAATCTCATATCTATGTTCTATAAACTATAGTGTTTTAAACTTAGTTCTAATTTTAAAAACTTTTGGACCTCTATAATTATAATAATCAAAGTTACTTTCCCATAAGTAAATTATTTTCAAAGTACAGAGTAGATACCAGGAAAACAGGATGATCTATTGTCTTTTATGTCTATAATTTGTTGAACAAAATACTCTAAATTAGGAGCTTGGAAAACATCTTTGCTGGCATTTGAAATAATTAGCTGTGAAAGTCATGGTCTAAGACCCTTTTAAGATTTAGAATTTAAGTGCTTTCTCTCCCACTTGTCAAGTGTTGACATTTTATCATTTTGTATTTAAAGGAGTGGAGATGTGCCTCCTCCCCTTGAACACTGTAGACAAATTATATTTATGCTAGATAATCAATACTATTAAAAGCAGCCTGGTTTGGATTGTCAAAAGCATTGACACCTCTGCCTGAAAAGATATTTGTTCGCCCACATAAGAACAGGTCTCCATGTTCAGATAAAATACTTTGTGTAAGTAATTTTTTTAAATGAAAGTTTTTAGTGGGAAAGGTATTTTTGCCCATTCATCCAGTAAATTTAGTAACTTAGTAGGAACCCCTTCTTCTAGGTCTTAGGAAACTTAAATTTAATGTGTTCTAGACTCAGCTCACCTCTGTAACACTTTTTTCCCCCACAATACCTAAAATAATAAAGTAAAAGGATACAATTGAAGGTAATATATAGTTTACTTATTTATTGAATATTTGTAATTTCACGTTTCTAAAATGTAAACTCCTCAAGGGCCTGAATCTTTCTCTGCATTAATCACTCATAAATCCCAAGTATCTAGAACAGTTCCAGGCACATAGTAGATGCTCAATTAATATTGGTTTAGTGAATGGGTGTCTCTTTCTTCTAAAATATAAAATCCCTGAGGGTTGCAAATTTGTTTGCCTGTCAGTTATAATTCCAGTGTCAGAGCAGGCATTCAATAAATACCTGGTAGCAGATCAGTTGAATAATGAATCAAATAAACTAATAGCAGAATTAAAATATTGATAGTAGAAGGGAAACATGGTATAAATACCCTCTGCTCTCTATCTCTAAGCAATATATCTGACTTACTAAGGATCCATTTTACATTAATTTCCTTAAGTTGTGATACTCCTGAAAATAAATATTTGTTAAATTCTTGATGAGTTACATTGACTCGATTACCTTTTCACTACATTTTTCTGAAGATTGAATTAGCTTGAAACAAATTCAGCTATTAAGACAGGCAAGCTAAAAAATATTTTCTTTCAGTCTTCTAAGTATAAACTTTGCATTTTAAATTGTCTTTCACTGTTTAGGACAATTTCCTGCAGATAAAAAGGTAAAATTATCACTATAAAAGCCATTTAAAATTCTAATAATACTAAAAGTAGAAAAGTCTCGTCAAAGGTAATATTGAGGTCTCATCTGCATTTTTCTGCATATGGCCAATACACCAATGATTGTAGTTATTGCAAAAATGATAATACCTATAACCAAACTGAGCATATGCTCATACTGTGATGTTTTAGGAATTTGAAACCATTGATTAAACCATGCTATAGTCTAATCATTTTTTAATTATATCCTCAGCTATAATTCTGGGTCTACGGCTATTATATTATTTATTTTGTTCATAGACACATAAAAGCACCTTGATGACATACAACTTGGAGAAAGAACTGACATTCGGTTTGGTTTCTTTGTCACTATCATACATATGACATCTTTGCTTTTTCTCTAAAATCTTCATTTCATCTTTCTGTGTTATATATTTTCCATTAGACATAACACAGTGAACTTAGATTAATAAGAAAATAGAGTCACATTTTAAGATAATATTGATTCTGGAGAATGACTGAGGATGCTATGTTTTTTCCTTGAGGAATTGATAGGGTGGAATTCTAGAGGCACACCGTATGATGTCCTTCTGAAGAAAATTTCAGGGGGGTCAGGAAACCCGATCCTAATATACCCAGAAAATTGCAAGAGTCTGGATTCTTCATCTCGAAGGGGCCTGGTGATACTTGAAGGTTAATATAATATGATTTTTTTGACATGATCTTTCTTTACTTTTAAATTTTCATAGAAATGCTATCTATTTCTATACTAACTTTTCTTTATTGTTTTTGATTTTTTTTTTTTATTTAGGAATCACAAAGAGAATACTTTAAGATGGGAACACTTTACAAAAAATTTGCCATTTTTGTAACACGCTGATCTCCTGGCCATTTCTACAAGGTATGCTGCTGCATAGCAATCAAGGATATAGAGGGCTTTCCTGCTGAGTTAACAAGTTTCCATTGTGATGGAAAAAAGTAAAAATTATAGTAATTTTGAGGGTCAGTAACTATTCTACATCATATGTTCATGTGAAAATATAGTATGCCATCTGGATTACGGCTATTGCTGAGTTCTTAACCCAATTTAACATCAGGGTGGCTTTTTACCAGGTGCTTTTAGTCAAATGTATTTAACTAAAAACTTACTCTTAATAATGTTGTCCTTTATTCATAAAATAATAATTTGCTACTGATTTCTCTGAATACTTATTAACAGAAGATTCTGTTTACTGACAGTGATTCTGGTTATAATATTAAAGAAATGTATGAAGTAACAATATAGAAAAAAAAGAGTTAAAACCATGTGTTTTTTTTTCTTTCTTTTCAGCCACCCAGACATGTGTCTGATGTAAACAGGGAAGAATCTTCAGAAATTCTTCACAAACACCCCAGAAATTATAAAATGAGGGTCACATGACCTTTGTCTATGCAAACAATGGTGTTTAAAGTTTCAGAAATTGGAACAGAAAGCAAGAACTATCAATAGAACTCTCAAATTGTGTGTTCCTTGTATTACATGAATATGGTCATTTAAAATAAAATGGTATTATCATAACATGAGTATGATAGCAGCCTTTTTTGTGTGCAAATAAGTCCCATAGAGAAATATATATAATAAAAGCAACTAGCACTATATGACAAAATTTCATCCTGCAAGTGTGCAGTCAATATAACTGTGTCATCAGAAACAAATGATCTTTTTTTCTGGGATTTTTAACATCAGTTCAGTCAATTGTTTTGTCTTTTTTATGCTTGAAATAAAAACTGAAGCACCATCTAGTTAATACCAGCACTGGGTCCTCCTCCAATTCTCACTTTTGCAGATCTCACCAATACTGCTTCACTGTTGGTCTTTAACTAGTTATAATGATCTACACAGCCACCTCCTAGAGATACTATATGAGATTCAATAAAATTATATGTGAAAAAATCATTCTGTGGTCTCAGGAGTCGAGATACTAAGACAAATACAGGAGATAAATTTGTAAACTCAAGGTTTGGTAATCTCAGTCAAGTTTACACCAGACAAAATACAAAACCATCCATTTCTGTGGTAGGCTGAGTGAATCAGAACCTGGGCTCTGGTTTAGGACTGATGACCACAGCCTTGGTATTTCAAAGACATGATCCTACAATATGTTTTATAAATATTTGAATTTGTTTTAAATGGTAAAATCAAGATAGTTTATATAGCAACCCAGATTCCGTTGAAAAATTTTGACATCTTAAAATGAGAGTCAAACTCCTCATTGCGCCGTCCTACCTGTTTGTTTCATACATCGGATCCTGTTTCCCATACCGTGCTTACAAAGTCAAGAGGATAAGAGGATGGACTGGAGGTTTAAGTGATCAATACCAGCTCAGGGCTTATTTTATTTTATTTTGTTAGTAATGTCATATCTGAGAATTTATACAGAACATAAAGAACAAGACAGTTCTATTCACTAAAAAAGGGATTTTATGTTCTGACATTAAATTATTAATATGTTTTGGGAATATACAAATGCAGGAACTTCTCTGTAGCTTTCTCTAGGCTCATTTGTGCTCCGTCGTTGCATTCAAAGAGGAAGGAAAAGGATGTTAGAACAACAACAACAGCAAAACTAACTTCTGCATGACAGTTAATATATTGCTTTCTAGTTTGAGAGCCTGTAGAGATTCCTTATTACTCAGTAGATAGAATCTAAAGTCCTCTGTATGAATTTTCTGTTTTTGGCTTCATCGTATCTCTGGTTTCTTTCTCTAACATTTACAAATATGACTTCATAGAGTTTGAATATGAATAATGAGAGAATCATAAAAAGTTTTCATGTTCGTTTTTAGTAATTCATAAGATTTAAATGCAGATCAACTTAGTTCAAATTCTAGTTTGCCACTTATTTTTTATGTGGTCTTGAAGACTTTATTAATTATGCAACCTTAACATTTCGGAACTCTTGTTCATCATCTAGCTCTTATTACATAAGAATAAATGTTAGTTATCTTCTTTTTCCCACCAAAGTTATCCATTATGTTGCTTTTTCAGTAGTGTTCTATTTGCTCAGAACATCTCCCAAGTGGCTTCAGTATAAAAGAAACTTAATCACACCCAATATGAGAATTAATCATTATATCCTAGTAACATTAACTCTCATAGAGGTTGGACCACATAATTTATTTGTTTAATATATATGTTTTGTCTCTGCAACTATAACTTTTCAAGGAGAATAGAAATAACTCAAATATACGGAAAAATCGCAGAAATGGTGAAAACAACTGGCATTTATATCGCTTTGTGATAAGCCAAAGGTTTTCACATATTTTTTCTGATTTTACTACTCAAAAAGCCTTGTGAGGTGGATAAGCTAGGTACTATTTTTATTACTCTAACTTCATATATGAGTTAACTGGAGGACCTAGCAGAAATGTAAATTTCCTGCATTTGGTTAAAAGCTTAATTTATGTCTTCTAGTCCTGGATCCAGAGTGCTTTCACTGTATTATATTGTCTTATAAGGAACAAATATAGTAGTAGGTACATGGTTGACTGTGAGTATAAAAGCCCATTGGTTATTGATTTATAGAACTTAAGATAGATTTTAGAATACAGATGATTTTTTTTCTTCAAAGAGATTCACAAACATATCTTTTAAATGTCATTAGCATCTGTACTAAAGATTGTAATAAATAAAGCTGTTCTAATTTAAATAGTCAGGTGTTTTTAGTCACCAGGGGTTTGCAGACTGACAGCTCCTAGGAGTTGTTTTAACATTATTTAAAAATTAATAAGAGTGGTCAGGTAGCCCAAGAGTTTATCACTTCCTAGAATGGTATACCTTAGTTTTTCACCCATTTTATGTCACATCTCTGACATCAAAAGGTATTTGAGTTAGACCTCTGGTAAACAAATCATCTATGAGTAATATTTTATCCTTGGAAACTTTTTTTATGACCCATTCTCAAGTATATTATCTTTTGATAGGCTCTGGGATTCAGCTTTTACATATGGTTTCTACTTAATGGATTCTGTCTCTTCCATCCCTGATATTTTTTCAAGTTAATTATTTGTAGTGACATTACAATGAATAAAAAGTCTGCAAGATGAAAAATAGAAAGGGTACTTACAAATAAAAGGCCAGCCTAATGATGGCTATGAAATATATGCCTCATGAAGGTACAATACTCTTTTTACAAGGTCATAGATAATAGATCTGTACTACTGTAATCATACAGAAGACACATGCAATAACCCAGGAGAGAAGCAAATGGATCTGAGCACTGGAGATTGCTTGTATGAAAGGAAAGGTCAGAATACTGATGAGTCATTTATTAGGTGGTTAAGCTTTCAGAACCAAGGTAGTTCTATACAAATGGACAGGGATTAATTTACATTTATTTACTCACCTTTCTAGCAGATAAAAAGAATGCAAAAAACCTAAGTTTTATATTGGTCATCAGCCTTCAGTGTGAAAGAGTCTTCAGTAGGTCATGGCACATTCTTTGCTGATGAGTCTGACATGTGTTCTTAATGTGACAATAGTGTCACTCTCCTATTCATAGGACTTAATGGTTCTTAAACTTTAGTAAGCCTCAGAGTCACCTGGAGAACTTGTTAAAACAAATTTCTGTGTCTTTTTTTTTCAGTTACTAATTTAACAGGTATGAGTTAGGACCAAGGAATTATATTTCTAACAAATTTCCGGGCGATACTGAGGCTCCTGGTTTGTGAATAGTACTGACATATATAAAAAGAGATATTAATGTAGTAAATCCTCAGGTAGGCTTTATTGAAGTACAGTTTCAGATGATCTGCCTTAACAGTTTCAGATGATAACCAGCAATCACTCGGCTCACTTTATCCTACTTGCAATTTCTGATATCCAAGGACAAGCATGCTAATTTTTTACCTTTATTCTGTTATGGGCTTCCATATTTGTAGATAGCAAGTTTATATTACTGTTCTCTATTTTTTTCGATTATGATTTTATCTGTTCTTTTTCCTATTATATAAAATGTGTATTTAATAATCTTATTTCATTCTTTCAGTTTCTAGTATAGTTATAGCATTAATTTTCATTAAAGCAATATTTAAATAAGAATATTCATATCTCAATCAAATAGTGTGCTGTAATTACACTTTCTTTCATTTTTTCTCAAGTCTTATGAATTGTCCCACTTCACATGTGCTTAAATTTTTATATATGCATCACTGATTCTTCTTGATCTCTTTAGAAGAATTGTAACTCTCCTTTCAATATATATTTTTTTAATAGGCAAGAATAAATTTGTTTTCTTGTTTGTTTGTTTGTTTTTTTGTTTGTTTTCCCACAGAGATATCCTTTCTGGAGCTGATTTTCATTCCCCTTGTGCATTCAGGACTTGATGACCTCTAGGCCAGCTCTTTCATTACCTCCCTTCAATGTTATATCATTTTACCTCTGATTCTCTTTTTTTTTCCTTTGTTCTGTTTGTACTAGGGTTCCTTTGACCTTCATTTTCTCTTAATTATTCTATGCCTGCCATCCCATTTTTACTTTCCAAAAGCTTTTTCTCTGTTCTTTAAGTGTTTCTTTATAAATTTCTGTTTCTATGAAGGAACTTCTTTAAAAATTTTTTGAGGAAATTAAATTTAGATTTTGTAGGGAAATTTTATTATTTTAATAGATTTTTAAATTTTTTTCAATTATAGTTGACATACAATACTATATTAGTTTCAGGTGTGCAACATATTTATTAGACATTTATAAATCTAGTACCCATTTGACACCATACATAATTATTACAATAGTATTAACTATATTCCCTGTGCCATATTTAACATCCACATGACTATTTTCCAACTGCCAGTTTATTCTTCTTAATTCTTTCCCCTTTTTTACCCATTCCTCCAACCTCCCACTCATCTGGTAACCGTCAAAATGTTCTCTGTATCTATGAGTTTGTTTCTGTTTTGTTTGTTTGTTTTGTTTAGATTCCACATGGAAGTGAAATCATATGGTATTTGTCTTTCTCTGACTTTCACTTAGCATAATACTCTGGGTCCCTCCATGTTGCTCCAGATGGCAAGATTTTATTCTTTTTTATGGCTGAGTACTATTTCATTGTATATATGCACCACTTTATCTTTATCTATTCATCCATCGATAGACACTTAGGTTCCGTATCTTGGCTATTGTAAATACTGCTACAATGAACCTATGGATGTGTATCTTTTCAAATTAGTGTTTTGGGTTTCTTTGAATAAATACCCAGAAGTGGAATTACTGGATCCTTTTTTGTCTCTTGTTGTAACTTTTGTTCTAAAGTCTATTCTGTCTGGGATAAATATTGCTATCCCAGATTTCTTTTCTATTTTTATGCAATATCTTTTTCCATTTCTTTGATTTCAGTCTGTGTACACTTTACGATCTAAAATGATATTGTATTCTTTATTTCTTTATGTTTCTTGTCTCCATTTTTATGTTTTCTTTATGTTTTTATCTCCATTTTTATGTTTTCTTTGACTTTGTTCCCACTGAAATTATTGAGCATCCTTTTAACCAGTGTTTTGAACACTGGTAGATTGTTCATCTCCATTTTTTTAGTTCTTTTTCTGAAGCTTTGTTCTGTTCTTTCATTTGGAACATGTTTCTTTGTCTCCTAATTTTGACTCCCTCCCTGTGTGTGTTTCTATATAGAGATACTATGTCTCTACCTAATTAATTGGTAGAATGACCCTATGTAGTAGGTATCCTTTGGGGTTGAGTGGCACAGTCTCCCTGGTTACCTGAGCTGGGTACTCTAGGTATGTCCCTTGTATGGGTTGTATGTGCCCTCCTGTCATAGTTGAGCCTTGATTGCTGTTGGCATGTCAGTGGCTTCTTCTGTATATCTTTAGTTGCATTTAGAATTCCGACTATTCTCAATGATGGTTGTTCTGTAGTTTAGTTGCAATTTTGACGTGGTCATGGGAGAGGCGAGAATAACATTAACCTTACCTCACTGTCTTGGCTAGAAGCTTGGGGGAAGTTTCCTTGTGAGCCTACATTGCCTCTGTTCCTTTCAAATTTATTGTAACTTTTGTTTTTTTGGCCTCTGAATTTTATGTTAAAAACTTTCCCAAATGTCTTATAACCCTTGACTCCTTGATCATACTTATGAGTGAAGTAATGAAAATACTGCTCTAAAGTTCTATGTGTAGAATTGAACTTCCCGTGCAGTTACTGGTGTGAACCTGGGAGCCAGTTCCCATATATTTCTTATTGATTCCCAGTCTTCAGATAGAAATGCATCTATCTTTTGTCTAAGGGATAAGTGGTATATGATAGGCGAGCAGCTTTCTGAGGGAAGATAGCTTTGGTTAATAATACTTGGTATATAAACTCATGTGTAATTCTTCTTTTTGCTACAGCTTGACATCTTTGTTTTTAGTAGCCTGAAAACATACTTCTCTCATTTAAACTCCAATCCTCTATAGGTAGGGAACACAGTGGATGAGCCACAGAAATCACCTAGTGATTGGAATTGATTAAAGAACCCAGGAGATTCTTAAATGCCCCATATAAAAAAATCTCAGTCTTTTTGTTTTCACCTTTAACCCTACCATCAAGAATACCTGATGCCTCCAATTTTAAGTAATTTGAAAGTTCAGTAGCATAAAAAAGTATGTTTCCATTCCAATAATTCTCAGCCATTTACAAAAGTTTATATCAGTTCAACTACCTGCTTTCTTGATTCATCTGATGCTTTAGTGTAATTTTCATAGGGTTTCTGGAGAAAGTGAAGATTAACTCTTGTGAAGTTTGCTATATATTATAAGTTGCTAATAATTCTCTAAAAGAAATCTATCAAAATAAGGAAAATAGAATGTGCTGGTAATGTTGGAGGAGGTCATTGGGTGGACATGACCTCTGGTTGACCTGTTAGCTGGATTCAGGCAGTCAGGGGCTCCTTACACTTTGTCCTGTCCCTGGAATGTACATGGATCCATTACACTGATGACATAGTATTAACATGTGAGGGCTTGCTTCTGCTGCAGGATCCTGCAGGCTTTGCTGGAACATCTGTGAGGCAAAAAATAGGTAGTGAATCCACAGAAAATTCAAAGCCCAGGCACTACTATGAAGTTTTTGAGAATGTTTTGGTTGAATAGGACCCAAATTGTCCAATAAGCTGCGATTGATAAGGTGCAAGCTAATGCAACCCTTAAGGATGTAAAAGAAGTACAAGTCTCTGTTGGGACTTTGGGTTTTTGAAGGACTTTTAGTCCCCATCTGGCACAGTCCTCCATCTCTTATACCACCCGGTAAAGAAAAAGGCATAAGCAGGACTGGGGATCAGAGCAGAAGCCGCCTTTGAGAAGACAAAAATACTAGTGAAATAGATTAAAGCTCTGGGCACATCCCAAGCAGGGCTACCATCTGAATTAGATAACCTTTAACTTTATTAAGTATGAATTGGACACTATGGCAGAGACAACAGAAGGAGAGAGTGCCCCTAGGATTTTGTTCCCAGCTTTAGAAGGGAGTAGAAACCCAACATACTCTCACAGAGAAGCAGCTCCTAGCAGTGTACACAGTGTTCCTCCAGGTAGAGCCTCTCCTAGAGGCACAGCATATCATGGAAAGAACTTGTCTTCCTGTTAGGGGTGGGTTGAGAATAGGTTCCATCCACGCACCATTGCCACAGCTCAAAATCCCACGTTGCCTAAGTGGCAAGCCTGTTTGCAGCAAAGGAACACCATTTGCCAGCCCACAGTTTCCAGATTCTAGGCCCTGTGGGGTATCTAGGTCCTCCAAATGCTGACCCTATACCTGTGGCAGCCCTTGCAGCCTGTAGAGAGGAAGTGGGGGACATTCTCATTGATATTAGCTCCATTTTTATTCTTTCAAAACAAGCTATGGAGGCAGTCTTATAGATAATTTTTATAAGCACAGTAGTTATACTATTTCAAACTAAGATGGCTATAGTCAGGGCAGCCTGCCCACGTGGACTGCAGTCACTATTCAGCTCAACACTGTCACCACTGGAATATAAACAGGAATCACCTGCAGCTGCCAGTTGGTTGAACTCAGAGTGGTTTGGCTGGTGATTCCTCCCTTTGCACTGACAGTTGGGCTGTTCTCTGGTTTGGACAATGGGAAGCTGAGTGGTAGATAATTATGAATAAAGCCTTGCAGAATCAGGATATGTGGAAAGACTTTGGGGTTTGCCTTGAAAGAGCCCGCGGCAATTCTCACTATCTTCCAAGTCCAGGATTATAAGACACTGACACCACCTTGTGATCAAGAAGCTGAAGTCTTAGCTCATGTATGAGGCCTAGCAACTGACCCTTCAGTAGGTACAGCAGAGTGGGTGCTTAGTAGTGCCCAGGTGTGATGGCACATTGCCGAGGATGCTAGATTGCCCTTGAAATAATGATGAGGTTAATGCATTAATGATGTGTTTTATGTTTTCTAAACAATGCCTGAGGCAACTGCCAAAGATGTCTGGGCACATTCACCAAAATTCTCAGCAGGTTGGCAAATGATTATATTGTCCCCCTCCCTCTGAGTGAGGGTTCTAAATATGCTATGTTTTGTGAGGACACTGGCCTAACACAAGCTTTCCTTGTCATCATGCAAATGAGTCTGCCACCAGTATGGATCAGAAAGCTGAGTACCATGTATGAGTATGTACCCTCGTCAAATATGCAGTGGTTGGGGATCACATTTCAAAAGCTATGATGTGCAAGGCTGAGTAAAAGAACCTGACTTTGAATAGAGGTTCTATCTCCCCTATAACCTGCAAGCAGCAGGTTTGGTAGAAAGGAAAAATAGAATATTAAAACAGCAGAATGAATTACTATCAAGGCAAAATGCTTTGGCTGGCTGGACTAAAGTACTATCCCAGGCTTTAAAACATTAGAATGACCAGCCAGTAGGGCTGGTTGCCACATATGCCAGACTGAGAACCCTGCCAATACACTCAAGACCTGAAAAGTATGGAAGTCAAAGAAGACTTCATCATTGAGCAATGTTCCATGTTGCTGAGAGCACCGAGTCCCATTGTGCCTGGGAAAGACACTGTCTACTGGAATTTGCACTGTGACACCCCTCAGGGATGGGCGGGTTACTTCATACCCCTGGGTAAGAGGGAACTACTCAATCTCCAGTAGGACCCCATTGTTCTGCTGCAAACCAGACCTATTACTATGCATTTGACCAGAAATGGAACACACACCATTGAGAGAAAGGAGAATGTGGGAGTCCTGATCTGGCATGTCCTACTCACAGTGCATCTCTTCACACCCTGTCCAACATGGTGGTGTGCACAACCAAGTCAAGCTCTTAAAGGTCCCAACCCTCATTTCCTCAAGGCCAGGTGGGCACATTCTATTTCCCACCAGTGCGATCATTTGGACGACAATTGTCACCTCTATTGCCTTGAGGACACTATAGGACATATAGAAGCCCTTACTTAATTCACCCAGCAAGCTTTGAATGATAGCCAGCAAAGCTTGGCTTTACTGAACACTGAAATGTACTTAATGAGAAAGCTGTCCTCTAAAATAGAATGTCCACAGACATAACTACTACCTCAAAAGGAAGCACCCGTGCCATTATCTAAAGAGAATGTTTTATGTTCCTACCTAAGGAGTCTGCTAATGTGTCATCTTTATTAAACAACATGAAGACACAAGTAAATGCCCTGATTGATCTGACACTCAGCCTAGAAAACTTTGTAAATCAATGGTTTAGATCATGAGATTCCTGGTAGACAAAAATGTTACTTACTTTGAGAATCATTATCTTAATCTGTGTTTCTCTTACATGTGCCCAAATTGCAGTCAGATATCTACCAAAGAGCCACCTCCATGTGAATAAAACCCCTTGCAGATCATGCAGGGTGTGTTGAGGAAGATGGAATGTGGGGGTTTGTAGGTTTGTAAGAGCTAGTGGAGGGGTAAAATGTTGGAGGGAGTCATCAAGAGGATATGACTTCTGGTCTTCCCATGAGCTGGACTCCAGACAATCAGAGGCTCCTTACTCCCTCCCCTCAACCTTGGAATGTATGTCCCACCCACCATTCCCACACTAGGAACTGTTTTCAGAGACATAGACTTCAGAAAGTAAGGTGGTGTTTGACCATCTGGATTGAATAGTGACTGAACCCAGGTAAGACCGCTGCATAAACTTTAGATTCTAGCAGGTGGATGTGGAGATCTGTCTCACGACCTAACAAGACAAACCTTGTGTTTAAGTTCTCTTGTTTATTAAACTTGCCACCTACCAATCTGGAGTGATCTGTGTGTTTCTTTGGTCTGTCCCTGACCTCTGTGTATCAGATCAGCTTGCAAACCACTAGGTAACCAGAAAGAGCTTAATTATTTGGAGTTTACACAACAATATCTCCGTGTTTCATGTCAAAACTTATATTTAAATTATCTGTTTTAAACTAGAAGTGATATTTATAAATTGATATTATCTAAATCAGTGGGATTTTTATTACTGTTCAGTACTTATCATCATAAATGCATGCCTGAGAAAACATGAGTTTTACATTTCAAAGATATTTTACTGTTTAAATCTTCATATAACTGAATTTCGGTAAAATTTCTAATTATAAAGTCAGTATCAATTAGAAAATATGCATATTTATCTAAAGTTTGCTATTATACTCTCAAAATTATTTCTCCCATTTTCTTTTATTTTTACTTTATTCTTTTCTTTTACTTTTCTGTAGTTTTTCTTTCTTATTTCCCTTTTAAATTTTATCTTTATTATCCTTAATATTGTATAAACTCGTCATCCTTGAATATTTATTTCTTTGTTCTTTTTTCTGAACACACTACTGTTATAAACAAATTCCTTCAAATATATAGGTAACAGTCACCTGATTTGGAAAATCTTTCCTTTGATTTTAACTACTTTGTTTTTTTTAATAATAACTCCATTTTCATTCTTTCAAAATCAGTAGATCCTTAAAAGCTATACATATGGACTGAAGGTAGATAATTTTTTATAAGCGCAGTAGTTGTGCTATTTCAAACTAATAAATATGACATTTTATTTGCTTTGGAAGAATAAAATTTCCTCACTGAAATTATTTATCTTTTATTTTACCTAAATCGAAACTTCAAAAAATATTTTTTTACCTTATCCTGTAGCTGTGTTATTTATTTCCAGAAATGAACCAAATAAAAAAATGATATGTGAATATGAAAATATTTATATAAAATTTTATTTAAACCATTTTTTATTATCAAAAATAAATACTATGAAAAAAGAGTAGCTTCAGCAATGTACACAGGAGAAATTTTCAAGTAGACATTATAACATACTGGGTTTTACCAAAGCATTAAACATATGTTGTAACTACAGTTGTTGAATGGGTGATAGTTTCAACTATAAGCATAACCAGGTACCATACTTTAACAGAGATTTAGATTGAAGACAGTATTTACTAGTTTCTAAAACTATAATTTTGGTATTAACAGAATGGGTCCAAGTCTTGACTTTGCCACTGTGGTTTAATTTGTCATTTTAGTTCTCTGGGCCTTATTTAATTGGCAGAAAAATGAAAGTATACAACTAAAGACTATCATAAAAATTGAAAAATCTTTTATATACAGAGTATTTAACATAGTACCTGGCACATAGTGAGCATTCAATGAATGGTTGTTAATGTTATTATCAGGCCATTCAAATATACTTGATCAAAATTAACGAAACTTTACAAATCACAAACAAAATTAATTCCATTTAATACCAAAATTGGTAGCATTACTAGTATTTATACTTTGGGCAAATGAAAACATCTATGCATTTACGCTCAAAGGAGGTAATATACTGAATTATTACTGTCTCCAACTAAAATACAATAGGAAATAATAGGGATTATGGGTAACACATGCTCTTATTTTAAAAGCTGAGAAAAAAAGTTTTTAAAGTGTGTATTAGTCTTGTCACTAGCAATAGCTTTCTTTTCAGTATAGTTGGAAGAATCACTTATTCAACAAATATTCTTTGATTGCCTATTATGTGCCTGGCTGTGTTTACCTACCATGCAAAAGGAAATACCTCCTTTTTATGCTCTGAATACTTTCCTTTTCCACAGACATTTCCACTGGGCCTAGGAGATGGGCAATTCTATGCATGGACAGATGGTTTGAGAAGAAAAGACTGGCATGACTATGAAAGCATTCAAAAAGAGGCTATGCGCGCAGGTATGGAGTTCAGCGTAAGCCAAAGTGCTACTTTACTTACTGCAGTGTCTCATTTGTCACTTACAGGGTCTCTAATTAGTATTTCTTCTGCACACAGTAAGGTATGTCTCATGGGGATACTGGAGGTCAACACCAGACAGAACTAAAACAATTTCAAAATTCAGAGAGAAACAAATGATAAATGGTCTTTACAATATTAATTGAAGAAGAGGTCATTAAAGTTTTAGAAAGCTATAGTATTTTGTATTTCCAATCTGCTTTTTAATAATTTCTGGAGGTATCTTGGAATTTATCAATGAGACTTGACTTAGTAGACATATTATCTTAAACTAGATTCACTCATTAGGCCTGGGGCATGTTTAACCAGCTGTAAAAAGTGCTAAATGGGGACCACGTCCTAGACATCAGCAGGGATACAACAGGTTGCTGTATCACAGGAGCCAAAGACCCAAGGTTGTTGTTACTTGGGCAAACAGACGAGCAGTTAAACATAGTTAAGTAGGTCTGTATATGTGTAGTAGAATTCTCATCTTGAGTTAGAGATGGAGGAAGCATTTTGGAAAAATTAATAGGACAAAGCAAAATTTTCTAGAAGTACTGAAGAATTAGGTTGCTGGAAACAGGATTCAGAAGGCTGAATAAGTATAAATGGAATGAAAGTGAATAACATATGATAGGGAGTCCATGATATATTATTTGACCAAAGGAGCTCTAGTTCTTTTTTTTTTTTTTTTTCATAGTAAGGATGTCACAGAAACAGAAAGGCTGTGTTTGGTAGAGACATCTGAGCAGCCCCGAGATGTTGCATTCCAGGTGAAATCAGCAGCAGAACTACGACCAGCCACAGTGCGAGGTCCTCCTGGTCAGCCTTCTTCATAACTCGTTCTATCAGAAAAACGGGAGTGAGGGCATTTAAACAGTCCTGAGATTGTTCCAGGCTGTGGAATGTTCTGAGCCCTGAGTCAGGTGTGGATGATGTAATTATAACTTTCTTTCATTTTCTTCTCTTATTCCTTTTTTCTAAATCATGCCACCTCCTTCCCTGATGTCATTAAAGCTCCTCTGCCTAAGGATTTTCTCTATTCCTGAGAGAATCATTCTCTTCCAGGTTTCATTGTCTTGCCACCTTGGCCTGACCCCATGAATAGTCACGAAACAGCATCCTCACTTTTGGAGCCCTCTTATCTCTTTTCTCTATTTACTTGACCAGCTGTATATTAATCAAACCATCTGTTCCTCTTTCTAACCACATGATGCTAAAATATTTTGAAGAAGTTTGTATAATCTAACTAACTGAAGCTGCCAAGTGTAAATAATAACAATAATAAAATAAGCTGAAATTTATTGATTAGATGCTTTGTACTAGTGTTTTACATATGTATTTCTATGTATTTCTTTTAAGCCTCATAATGACTCTGATAAGTTTATTATCTATAATCTGTTAAAACACTAAATCTTTAAAAATTTATCTATTAAATTTTATCCAAAGTCAAACAGCTAATGCTTTTCAGAGCTAGATTAAAAGCGAGATCTTATTGTGCTCCATTATACCTCAGTCTTGGATATTGAATAATAATATTTGGGCAACATGAAATAATGACAAGGTCACATAAGCAAGAGAGACACATCTGGGATCATATTCTAGGTTTTCTATATTTGAGCTGGGTTAAGTGAAAGATCAGTTTATCTTTCTGATATTCTACTTTGCAGAATTGCTATAAGGATTAAAGATAATATACCTTAAGTAATTGGCCAAATATCTAGACATATTACAAACTCAACTAAAAATAACTGTCATTGTTTATTCATCGAAGTTACTTTCACTTGACTTGGTATGCCTACACTTTGCTTCTGCTGATGAGTTTTGGTTACAAAATCCAGAACATCACCTTTATTTCTGCTTCATACTACCCTTTCTGCCTCCTTTTATATCCTCATTCTCAGCTGGGTCTAAGAAAATTGACCTCGAAGAAAATTGGCAATGTAACAGATTTTCTAAAGTGCAAATATTCTGTGGGAGTAAAAAGCTTTTTAAATACTACAATGTTATATGGAAGATACATAACAAATACAATGAACTATAATTCATCATTTTTTAAACATTATGAAAATAAAAGAAGGAAACACATATAAACATACATGCAGGTACAGAATCAAAATAAAATCTCTTCTGTTCTCAAAATCTAGGTTAAAAAAAAAAAAAGGATCGTTTGTGCTGTTCTGTCTCCTCCAAGTCTTAAAGTATGTGTTTACTCTTATTTTCCTCTGTAGTAGTTATTTTTTACTACCTATATATCTAGCCCTAAACAAATATGATTACATTTTGCCTGTGATTGGAATTTATCTGAAAATTGAATCATACTGTATGATTTTTTTCTTTCTCTTAAAATTACTTTTGATATTCACTCATGGCAATGTGTATAATTCTAATTAATTTATTTCTACTGCTTAATTTTTTACATTATCCTCTCCATGAACATTTGGGAAGTCCTAGGTTTTGGAACTATATTATGTTCTTATAAGCATTCTTGAGCATGGTTTTGGCATAGAGACAATATTTTCTTAGGGTACCTCTTTAAGAGAAAATTTTGTATGTCTAAGGATTGTACATTTCAGATGGGTCATGTAGCTCATGACAAACTGTTTTCCAAAGTTAATATACTGATTTCACTCCAATAAATATTGGATGGAATTCCCACTATTCTGTGTCCTAGTGAACACTTGATATTGTCCGACTTTTTATTTTTTCCTTATTGGGTTGTATTATATCATCTCTCATCACTTAACTTTGAATTATCCTAATTTCTATTGTAGTTGTTATGTTCCTTATGCTTATGGGCTGCTTGTGCCATTTTTTGTTAATATTTTTATTTTAATTTTTGTTTTTTTTAGTTTATTTCTTTCCTCATTGATCTACGCAGTGCTCTTAATTTATTATAAATAATATCTTTTAGTGGCTATATATGGTGAATATACCTTATACCACATTTTGTAGACTATATTTTAAAAAGTCTTTATGTGTTGTTTAATGAATAAAGTTCTTGATTTTGATGTAGTCAAAATTGGAAATCATTTATTTTAAGAATTGGTCATACTGATGTTCTGTTTTATCCTTTTAAAGCTATAGTATTTTACCTTTTACATTTAGGTTTTAAATCCAATTAGTCTTCATTTTCATCTGATGTGAAATAGAGGTCAAATATTTAGTTTCATCCATTTAGATAACCAATTTCCAGCTCCATTTAATGGAAAATTTATTTTTTTCCTCCATCACTCATCAGTGTTGACTCTATTACATATCAAGTTTTCATATTTGTGTATTCTCTTTCTGGTTTATCAGTTCTGTTCTGTGAGTAAAAATCTCTGAGCTAATACCGTAATATCTTATGTACTATATCTTTAAAATAATTATTGATATCTGGTAATGTTCATTCCACTTTCTTTTCTCTTCTTCCTTGAGAATGTACTGCTATTTTTAACATTATGGCTTTCTTTAAATTTTTCAATTCAGCTTGTCAGATTTCACATAAACATGTGCGGATACACAAAATTTTGAAATTTTAGAATTATCGTATGCCTACATTAGGGGATAAATGACTTTTTTCAGTATTAAATCATCCATTTCATGATAAACATTGTATTTATCTTCTGCTTATTTATTATCATTAGGGACATGTTTGTAATTTTCTTATCAGACATTATTAATGTTATTCTTAGAAAATTAAGGTTATGCAGGTGTTGTACATGTTATTAATG
Source organism: Macroglossus sobrinus (assembly GCA_004027375.1). Lineage (NCBI taxonomy): Eukaryota > Metazoa > Chordata > Mammalia > Chiroptera > Pteropodidae > Macroglossus > Macroglossus sobrinus. The sequence continues at coordinate 479,826 of PVKZ01000841.1, forward strand.
TTTATTGAAATTCTACATTATTTGTAGCTGGTATATAGAAATGTTAATAATTGGATATATTGATTTGAATTTAGAAAACTTGCTAAACTCTTTTATGTATTATAATTATTTACCTATAGGTTATTTTGGATTTGCAAATATAGATATCTACATTGTGATAACTATCCTATAAGATCTACAAGTAATGACAGTGTTTTATCAATATTTTTCTTTACATTCTAGACCTTATAATTTTAGTATTTTTGCTCTGATACTGCACTTGCTAGGATCTCAGTATAATCTTTAACAGTGGGTATTGGTGGCTACTCTTGACTTGTTATGATTCTGACAATAGCAAATTAGACACTTGTGTTAAGATTTTATCTATTTAATGAAAATAATGCACTTTATCATGTTTGCTAGGCCTTCTGGATCTCATATGCTGAGTGTTTGTGAGTTTTACTTTATTTATTTAACCTAAATGAATATTTATTAAAGCTATTTTTGTTTGCATCTATTGAAATAGATAAGATATATATTGTTTGACCTGTTAGTTGAGTAAATTATATCTGTTGATTTTCTAAAGGAAATCAAACTTTTGCAATTTTGAATTTAATGTCTTTTTATTTATTACTGGATCTAGCTTATTTATATTTTGTTTGGTATTTTGAATATTTACTTATTAATAAATATTGGTCCTGAATATTCTTTTTTCTCTCATGGACTACTTGCCAAGTTTTGGTGACAATGTAATGGTAGCTTCATAAAATGACTTAAATAATACTTTCTATTTTCCACAATTTGTAATTACTAGTTGTATATTATAATTATTTATTATTAATTATGGAAATCTTGTGGGTGAACTATCTGAACTTGGACTTCTCTTGGGGCAAAGTTTTTTAACTACTGAATTAAAATGCTCATATTTATTTAAAAATTTCTTTACAATGTTCTCTTAAAGATTTCCTAATGTCTACAATTCTTATTGTTGTTTAGTTTTGTTTTTTTCATTTTTCTTAATCTATTTCACTAGAAATTTGTCAACTTTATTAATCATTTCAAAACCCAATTTTTGACTTGGTTCATATTCTATACTTTTTCTCATTGATTTAGTTTTATATTCATTATTTCTTTTTTCTGACTTCCACCATGTTTTTTTTTTTTATTTTAAAAATTGATTCATAGTGTCTTAAATCTAGTCTTTTCTACTGTGTAATAAGCATTTAGGGCCCTAAATTCCCTCAAGTGCCACTTTAAGTGCCACTTTACACTGCTCTGTGGTCCAGTGTTTGATATTCATTTCTTAATTTTTATTATTTTAATTTTTAGTTGTGTTTTAAAATGTCTAACCTTCTTAATATTGAAATTATCTTAGAAATATGAAAATCCGGAAACTACCTTTGGATGAAATCTCAACAACCTTTGTAAATGTATTTGCATTAAAAAAGCAGCATGTGTTTTATTAAATGGTTTGTTAGTGTTTTTATTAATATTGATATTTCACATTTTGTTTTGACAATTACGTATTTATGGTATATTTGATAATTTTGAAATATCAGGTATGTGAAATAATTTTTAAAATAAGTAAGTGGTATGTAGAGGGAGAGGGGGCAGATGAGTAATGAAGACAAGAAGAGATTGATTCTATCCTTGAAGAAATGGAGATTTCTTGAATTAAGTAAATTGAAAAAGAGCAACTGAAGCCTAGATCCCATGACCTTAGGTGTAGCATTAGGGTGTTTTTTTTTTTTTTCAGTACATATGAGCCTTTACAGTTAGAGCAAATTAAAAGGATTCTTTTCATTTGTTAGAAGAATTCTAACTAATAATCAAAGAATTTTAGAGTTTTTAGTACATCATACTCTTACACTTTTTTTTATTGGGGATTACCACTAACCAAACCAATTTACCTACAGAAGAAGGGTATCCAACATAGCATTTCATGGTCAGGAAGACTTCCTGGAAGAGGTAAACCAAATTTTCAAGGATACAAGTATATCCTGATATTAGATAACCTTTTATTTTCTTCCAATTAATTCTATGATTTCTCTTTCTCATGATTTGTTACTAACACAATTATATATTAGGGATATTTTTTATATATGTGATCCCATTACGTTTCATTTAGTTAGTTGCATGTCATATGAGAACTTATTGACACTAGATTTCAGGTTTAAATGGTTTGAAATTATAAATTACTAAATTTATAATGATTATTCAAATTATAAAAAATTAGATGAAAAGAATTGAATTATCAATTTCTTTGATGTAATATGAAGGACAATGGGTAAATTGGTATTTATCTATTATTCAGTATACACTGGGTATAATTGTTACAGTGAGCAGCTAAAGAGCTATCCAGCTGACATTTCTCTATATACCATTTGAAAAAAATGCCAATATATTTCTGAAATAATGATAAACTCTGCCTGTGGCATTTTCCTGAACTATAGATATAATAACTTGTGCTGAATGTTAAGAAGAAAATGCCATTAGTTTAGATAGCTGTTTCTTAAAATGTGATGTTCTGTAATTCTCATAAAATCTTTTTTTAGTGGTAAAAAAATAATTTTTAAGTCATTCATTTAGAGTGGTAAAGATGTGTGTACCATATGCACATATGCACATTGCACGTGTGATTTATGAAATAATTAAGACAACTGATCTATATTTCTAGGAAGCAGTTATTTTTAGTTTTGAAATTTGAAAACTTGTTTTCAATCCGTCTTTTTATTTTAACTCAGATTTCTGGTGCATTTATCACTGGTTTTAGATTTCAATATGGGTCAACTCGATATAAAAAAAAAGTAGTTTCAAACTCTTGTATTTGATCTATTTCTTTGAAATAGGTTATATCCTCCACTATGAGTTTCAGGAATCCTACACATTTATTACTAACTTTTCATTACTTCCATTTGTCTTAGTTAATCATAATCATAATTTTAAATATCTAAGATTTTTATTGAGACTTGTCATTTTATTCATTTATTATTCACTCATTCAACAAATATTTTAAATGCCACTATAATCCAAATACTGCTCTAAACTCTAGAAGAAAAAATAGACATAAATGAAGTACAGGGCCTCTTGAAAAGCATGCAGCATTGTTGGAGGAACTGTCACTCTTAATGATGCCATTGTCATTGGGATCTAAATCACAATCTATCTAGCCTAAATATTTTCAGTAGCCTCCTAACTGATCTCCTTGCCACATAGTCAGCTGTCCAAATAGCAGCCAGAATGATCTTTTAAAAATAAAAATAAAATCTCTTCACTTGTTTGCTCAAAACCCTACAAAGGCTGGTCATCATATTAAAGTTAAATCCATTCCATGATTATGCGATTCCACATGGTCTACCCCTGACACATGTCTCTGTCCTCATCATCTACTGATTAATGTTCACTCTCTCCACTGGCCACACTGTGCTCTTTGTTTTCCTTCAAGCATGCTAACCAGGTCTCAGTATGTTTCACTAGCTGCCTAGAATACTTGTAATCCATATCTTCACAACCCACTCTCCCCTTCATTAAAATCACCAAACCTTCTTAGATGTGCCTGTCAATCAACAATATTATTGTATACAGAGATAGCTGCTTTCATTCACTCTACCTCTTTACACTGCTTAGCTTTTTTTTTTACTGACAATTTGTGCTTTTTAATCCCTTCATCATTTTCACCCAGCTTCCCAACCCTCAACCCCTTTCCTATCCAGCCATACCATACTTAGTTTTTATAGCAATTCTTTTTCTACCTGTATGTATATACATAGATATTTATTTAATGAGTTAAAAATTTTATGATACCTTGAAATATAACCTCTTGCCCAAGTGCTCTAAGTCACAACATTATCTTGAATCATTTGACTTGGGCTTTTGAATAATGGCACTGCTGTATTAGGAATGTATTGTGAAACCTGAAACAATATGGTTGCTTTTTTTTTTCTGCGATTGCTTTGCAGGCCCTCTTAAACCTCATGATCCAAGTTGCTAAGGGTTCATACTAATTGCTGTTAATTTCCATAGCAAAACATCTAAAGGGTATGAATCAAAACATGATTTGAAAGGTAGGAATGTGCTATTTTTTAAATGATTAACAGTATGCTTTCATAAGTTCCTTAAACAACAGCTCACTTTAGTGCTGATCAGGGACCCATTTTGCTCTTAAATGTCTTTATTCTACATAATTGAACAAGGTTGCCAACCAAACAGAATGAGAAACAGAAATGTGCTCCATTTGGGAGAAACTGTAACTACTTTGCTTTCAGAAAGTGAAAAATGGTTGTTTTGCTCTAACTACAATGGCTCCTGGTCACCTTTTATCGATGCCTTATGTCTCTTAAAAACAGTATCTGGCATCTTTTTCATTACTACCAACAATGAACATTATTTATTACTATTAGTTCAATACAATTTATACATCTATAATGTGCTCTCAATAAATTTTATAATGAGATTTGTTGGGAGGTGGTCAACTCTGGGAAGTGTTACCATAATAACATTCATTATTATTCACTAGATTAAAATGAACTTTTAATGAAATATTCCTTTGACAGTCATTATATAGTAATAAAATGGAAAATGGAAATAAAAAGATTATGAGCATTCTGTTAAGGTATATCATATATTTAATAATAAAACCAAATTTAACCGAAACTGAATTGGATGACAATTATCTAGAAAATAATCTCTTCAATATTATAGTATGAAAATAGAAGTGTTGAAATATCTTAAATTTAAATCAGTTTTTATTCAAAAAAAGTTAACTTTAAAATAATTCAATTTAACTATGTGTTGTAAAACTTGAAATACTTCCCTTAGAAATATCAACTTCCTGTGGGCATGTTTACATGAGATTAATTAGTCTTACTTTTCTTACCAGTAAAATGGGTTTAATGATAACATCTATCATGCAGAGTTATTTTAAGTGTTAAATAGATTACATGATTAAACTATCTGAGCTGTAATATATGCTCAATAAATAGTTATTTGTATAGTCACATAACCCTGGTCCCTACATCTATATGATAATAACTTGAATCACCTGCCAAAATATTTGTCATACCTTCAAATCTAGCTGGTTGACACTAATTCTCTCAGTATTTTTCACTAGTATTTTTCACTATATTTACTTGTGCTTTAAGTAGAGCTACCTGTCTTTACTTTAGGATTCATTATTACAAAACAAATATTTTGTGAGCATCTGCCCCCAAACTGTTTTCCCCTAAGTATTTTATTTCCTTTTGTTAAAAAAAAAATCCCTTTTATATGTTAACAGTGATTTTCAATATTTTTTCTGACTATGAATGTCTGACATTCAGGAGGAGTCCTATGAATAGATAACTCTCAACCATGAAAAAATTAGGAAAATGTTCTACTGAACAAAAATATAAGAACCAAGAAAAAAAAGATGAGAAACACCGAGTAAAGCAGAGTTGAATCTAAATGTATCAAGTAAACTAAGATTAAATTGACTTTATGCCTGCCATTCATTTTCTTGAAGTTTTATACCTAATTTTGTTCTTTCCAGTTTTAACCATTTCCAGATTTTAAGTAAGTGTGACGTATGAAACTGTATTTTCTAGCAGCTTGCCACACAAAAATTCTAATAGCTACTATATTTAATATTTATAGCTCAACATCAATGACAATCTTTCTGCTAATCATAGCTCTGATTTTGAAACTCCGTGAAGTTAAGTTTGCTATTTTTGCTGTGGCTTTGCTTTTTATTTGGAATTAAAGCCATCCTTGCATTTACTGTTACACAATTTAGGTACTTACATAGCCTATAGAAGTTTTAGGAAGAAGAGTATAAGAACTAAAAATAGAGAATACATTTTGATGACTTGTGACTCTGATGTCACCATAATGATGTTAACAAAGTTTTTGTCACATGTTAAAGCTGTGGTGACTGAGAGTTTCCTGTGATTTGGGGGACTGTAATTCATTTGAGCACAATTATCATTAAGGCATTGTATCTTAGGCATAATTCATAGAAATGCAAATGACTATTTGAACCTCCTCCAAAATTCATATTCAGGATCTGACACAAATTTATTAGTAACGAGTTCTGAGCCATCTTGGCTCTATTACCTGATGAGTGCTATAGAGGCAATGTGTGTGTTTTCCCACTAGGGAAGGAAAAGTGCCAGAACCAGACACTAATGGCAATGCTTTCCAGACACAGACTTCAAAACTCTAAATGCCAGTTTGACTTGACTCTCTTTGAGTCACAGTGGTTTTTGAGCAGTCTTCATTCCAGAGGAAAGCAGTCGTGCCTTCTGACACTTTGTAGTCACAGACACATGACATAAATTAGCCTCAGGAATACTAGAAGCTTAATAAGGAAAATATCTCTGCTCAAAAATGTATATAAGAAACTTGTATTATTTATAAAACATAGACATTATGACAATTTAAAAGTAAAATTTAATATATAATAATTTGTTACAGTTTTTGGTTTACTAACATGAAGTGACCAGAGAGCACAAGGGAATTAATATTATCCAGCATTTAAAAATGATTTGACTTTCCATGGTGACCAATGGAGCCTTAGGGATGGAAATTCAATATTGAACTAGAATAACTAAAGTAACTTAATAAATATTGACCTAGATAACAAACTAATAGAATTTAGTAGTATACATTAATTAATATATATATATATATATATCAGTAGTAGAATCAACTCATATATATAATTATTTTATCTTGTTTTAAGGAATAATAATTTTTAAGGAATAACTTTTGAAATGAAAGAAAATGTCTTTTAACATAGACATTATTGGATTTATAATCATTTTTAGTTCTTATGTTTTATAATAAATGTTTCTATGTAACTTAATAAAATATTTTATAAACCCCTGACACATACTCTGCAAATATTTTTATAACCAGAATGAAGACATTAAATATATTATCCAAATTTGGAAAGACAGTGTCATACTTGTGACAAAGACTTAGTAGTATTTTTTACTACAAATTTTATATCATTCTTTTCTTTATGCCACATTTTCCCTCATTTCATTCCGTCCATATGCATAGTACTTTAACATAAGCACAGTGATTTTTTTTGCGCATTGTCTCAATGTTTCTTATAAAGACCCTATAAAGTAAGGATATTCAAATATTATTAATAATATTTTAAAACAAAGATACAAATTTAGAAAAGTCATTCTAAATGTGATTGTGTGATTTTATTCATGTGAGCTTTATACATGTACATGTATATATAATATATATGTATATCAAGTGATTATATATGCATGCTCACACATAAATATACTCAAATTAATGCCATAACTTCAGTGAATTCTGAGACAATCCTGTCTTTGTGCACTGCTTTGTCTTATCTCTTTTTTGACTTTCCTTTGACTATTTGCCCTTTGTAACACATGTAACTTGGATTGCCCTGTGCCTTCCCCACCTGTGTGTGTATAATGGACACCATATTAATAGTAATAACTCAGTTTCTCTGACCTGCTCTCCACTGTATAGAGACCTTCTATTCTCCTCTCTACAACACTTAACCATACGTCCGAGATGTTTGGAAGTCTGCAAGTTTACCAAACACTGATGTCCCCATTCTTTTACTCTGTCCACTGCATTGACAACTGATGGTCAACAGGTACTCCAGGTCAGCATCTCACTGCCACCAGCACTGGGATCCCATCTCCAGTGCTTTCAGAGAAGCACATCATAATATCCCTAAGGCATTCCCTGCATTTTCACAGTCCTCCACCTTTGTTCTATTAAGGCCTTCAACTGATTGGACAAGTCACTCACGTTTGACAGGTATTCTTCACTGAAAGTCCACCATTTTACTTACACAATACATTTGGAATGCTCTTTGGTAATAGTTAAACTATTTGTACCTTTGTCTCTTAATTCCATTTCAAGGGATTTATCATAAGGCAGCAGGTTTTAAACTATGCTCCTTGCAACCATAGCCATTCTGCAGAACTGTCTGTGGGACTGCTAAGGAGGGCATGTATTAGCCATGGTCTGGGGCTATAAGCAAGAAAAGAGAAATTAACACTACCTTTTTTCTATCTCTCCCTCACATCTCTCCTCTATGGCAACCATCAGTTTGTTTTCTGTATCTATAAGTTTGTTTCTATTTAAGTTTGTTTCTATTTTGTTTTTTCATGTCATTTTTTGTTCTTTTTAGATTCTACATATAAGTGAAATTATGCAGTATCTGTCTTTCTCTTTCTGACTCATTTTACTTAGCATATAATACTCTCTAGTCCATTCATGTTGTTGCAAATGAAAAAAAAAGTCTATTATTTGTATTGCTGAGTAATATTCCATTTGTGTGTATGTATATATCACATTGTCTTTATCCTTTTAAATATTGATGATTTAGGTTGTTTCCATACCTCAGCTATTATAAATAATGATTTAGTAAACATAGGAGTGCATATATCTTTTTGAATTAGTGTTTTTTGTTTCTCTGGACAAATACCCAGAAGCAGGATTCCTGAGTCACATGACAACTCCATTTTTAATTTTTTGAGGAATCTCCATATTGTTTTCCATAGCAGCTGCACCCATTTGCAACCCCACCAACAGAGTGTGGGGGTTCGCTTTTCTCCACAATCTCACCAGTGCTTGTTATTTGTTGATTTTCTGGTAATAGTCATTCTGACAGATACTAGGTATAGTATCTCATTGTGGTTTTTATTTGCATTTGCCTGATGATTAGTGATGTTGAGCATCTTTCAATATGTGTCTTGGCCATCTGTATATCATCTTTGGAAAAACATCTATTTAGGCCTTCTGCCTATTTTTTAATTAGATTGTTGTTCTGATGTTAAGCTGAGTTCCTTGTATCATTTGAATATTAACTCTTTATCAGATACATCATATGAGAATATCTTCTGCCTTTCAGTAGGTTGTCTTGTCATTTCATTGATTGTTTTTTTATGTGCAGAAAATTTTTAATTTGATTAGTTTCATTACTTTATTTTTGCTTTTGTTGCCTTTGCCCAGAAAGACATATCTAAAAAGATATTGTTAAGTGGAATGTGAAAGAGTTTACTGTATACATTTTCTTCTAGGAGTTTTGTGGTTTCAGGTTTTCCATTTAAGTCCTTCATTCATTTTGAGTTTATCTTTGTATTTGGTAGAAGAAAGTAGTCTAATTTCATTTTTTACATATATCTCACCCATTTTCCCAACACCGCTTATTTAAGAGACTGTTTTTACCCCATTGTATAACCTTACCTCCTTTGTCATAGATTAAATAGAAGTCTACCATTTAAATATTAATCTCATTCAAAATAAAAGCATCATCCAAAAACATCCAGAATAACTTTTGAGCAAATATCTGAGGACTAAGGCCCAGCCATATTGACACATAAAATTAACCAGCACAAAGCTCTGCTCTGAATGGACACAGCAATTAATGCTATAGGGGCCATGAAAAGTCTACAGACTAGGCTTGTGGGTCCTAAACAAGTGAACGTTTCTTTCCACCACCCAGTACTGGGAGAGGACAAGCCCTTACAATGGACCATTCTAGGAACAGAGACTCTTCAGCAAAAGATACCTCAGCAAAAGACAGGTGATTTAATGATATTTTATCAATTCAGGTATGGCTACTAATGAAGAACAGGTGAACCTAGATTTCAAGAGACAGAAAAACTAAGAGTAAAAAGGAGCATAATAGTCACATAAGGAGGCCAACAGCCAGAGAAAGAAACAAAAGATGGACACTTCAACAAAAGAATTGAAATCTAGTTAAATAGAATTCTAGGTGAAGACAAAAGACAGCCTAAAAAAAAAAATAGAACAATTACAGCAAGAGAGTATTCACAGGGTATCAATTAAGCCATAGAAGAACTTTCTGGAACTAAAAATGTGATTTTCAAGTTAAAACATTTAATGCAGTGTATAAGAAATGAATGATGATTTTAAGACACAGATTAGTGGACAGGAAGATTAAATGTGAAAGTATATCAAAACAGGACAAAAATTAGGAGACAGAAATTATGAGAAGAAAGGTTAAAGCTACAAATAGATGCATGAATTTAAACAAATGAAAAAGAGACAATAATTAAAGATGTATTAAAAGAAAAGGTCATGGATGTCGAGAAATATTTTAGTCCAAAGATTAAAGACATGGCAGAAAGCACTGACAAAAAAAAAAAAAAAAGACACATCTAACCAGACATTAGTAAAATTTCAGAACTTAGGGTAAGGATCATCTTTTTTAAGGCTCCTACAAAAATAAGAAGTTACATATAAAGAAAAGGTAATTAGGCTGGCATTAATATCTTCATCTACAACTCTAGAAATTAGAAGAGTATATAGTCTACCCATATGTATTATTAAATACCTATATAATATATATCTAAATAATATATATAATATAATCTATCTATATTATTAGAAAAATTCAATACTCAATATATGTAGTTTGAGAGATTATCCACATACCCATTCTGAATAAAATCATCTAGAAACAATTCTAACCAAGAAACAAATAAATGAGAATAAAATTTTCAGAATAGGGAAAAATAAAGAAAATCATTGTGGGCCATGTATAGAGAAAATAAAAAGATCTAGGTAAAGAGAGCACTATGTAAACTTTATTTTTTTCCAAATATGCAGTTTTTAAAATGATATTAAAGAAAAAATTAATAATATTCAGTTTAAAATAGCATGCCAATTTACCAAGGATGGAGCAGTTTTCAGAGGGTAATAATGTTCTAAAGGTCCCTTAGGGGAAAAGATGAAATGTGGATAAAGTACGAGATTTCTAAAGGTCATAACTTATTAGAAACAGTGCCATGGTGGCAGGAAGTATTTGGTGTCTTATTTTCATGTAATAGTAGAGAAGTAGGCACATGAATAAGAGTGCCACAAATGGGTTAGTAATGAAAAATTAAGGAGAAAACCACGAGATTATATAACAAGTAGCATCATGTACTGATGAAGGATAAAAGTATACTTAATATTATTTTGAAACTATATGCAGTTGATGCTATCCAAATATTTTTAATATACAGAGGCAGAAATTTCCTAATGTTCAGCTTGATGTTTATGTTCTTGTATGAACATAGAAGTTGACAAAAAGTTTGGAATGATAAAGACATATTCCCAATAAAATAACAAACATTATTTTATTTATATTATCAGAATAAGGTACTGTGTTTCACATTTTAAATTTAAAATGCAAAACAATATGGACCTTACAGAGTGTGTTATAGAAGTTACAAAAATGAAGAAATCAATGTGATATAGAATGATCAGAGAAAGAAAGCATCAGAGAGAGAGATGGAAATTAAATTAGGCCATGAAAAATAACTTGAAGGAAAAAGAAAATTCTAGTTTGGGGGTGAGGAAAGAGACCTAATTAAAAAAGGAGAAACACATTTTAAATGTTGGAATTGATTGTCAAAAGTATGTAATGACCAAAGTGAAAACAGATGAATGTCATAGGCTAATAAGACATGTGATTGGCATATAGAAATTTGGTTTAAACTGAACTAGTCCATTTCACAGTGACAAGCATTTGGGCGGTCTAAAAAGAGGAAATGACAGTGGTGCTTAAACCATGCTATTCTTTTAAACATAACTAAGATCATACTGAATATCAAATGGTACAGTAGGTAGCATTTCCATGTAAGACATCTTGCTCATTCTGCAAGCTTTTGTGTGACTGATAGGTCACATTGTTATCATAAAAGATATTCACGTGAATCCACTTTCTCTTAGAATCCAGCAGAGTAATACATCATATCTGTTTCAAATATGTCATTTTCATGAAGCATAGTTACCAATGAAATACATGTCACTGAACATATTATTTTCTGGCTTCCTTTGAATTTACTTGTTGCAGAAGCTGGTAGAGAGGATTTCTATGGGCATTAAAATGAAAATATGTATTATTTGTGAAGAAAACTATAATTATCTAAATAAGTCTTTATTGATGAACCCAGAAGCAAACATTGATGGACACCTTAATATATTTTTGAATCTATGCATTACCTACCTGAAGCTTTTAAATAACCTATCATTCAAAATAGTCAATGATTATAATTGCAAAACAATGAATAATCAAGAATCTTATTTACTACTATAGATGCCGTGAGACTTCTTTTGACAAGATATCAACATTCTGCTTTAAAGTAGCTTCTATTAATTTATATAGGATATTGGCTGTATTCCCACAAAACGGAATGCCAACTCTTGACGAGGCACGTCTTTCATTTGTATTGAAAAATAACCAGTTGAGAAATGCCAAACTTCGAACATTTTATCCTAAAGTAAAATGAGTATAAATTCCTCAATATACTAGAAATATAAAATATTGTGTATGATAAATTAAATATTAGTGACACCGTCTTTTAACTCACTTCTGCATTTGAAATTCTAATGATACAAACATAGTTTTGCTTTGTCTGGCTCTCTATTCATTCTCTGTTATGGGACAGATAACTTTTTCCTTCTCAGCTTTTAGAAGTTTACCCACACACAACCTAGAAATTTTTAATAGCCCACTAAACATTCTTACCTCTCCCATGAAGTAAAAAATAATGTTTCATGTGAACAATATTTTATACCTGCTTATAAAGAATGGAAGAAAAATAAAAAATTCAGAATAGGAATAACCATGGTATAAAGTATTTAAACTATTTATTCTACTAGTTTATTTTTAAATAACCATATATTTTAGAGTATACTGATTTTTAATTTCAGCAAGAGAAGAGATCAATATTACCAACTTCATATAAATCTGCCTTGTCTGAAGTTAGTCAAACGGCTTAATTATCAATTAAGATATTTTCTTATATCTTTCAGTTTGGACTTTTTACTGTTTAGATGGGATTGCATATTAATTGTGCTTTTGTTTATATATCCATATTCTCGATTGGTTTGGGAGTTAGCCGTTTAATAAAATTTGTTAAAATATATTATGGCGAAAGTGATTTATAGAAATTCAAACATAATAGAAATTTGTTTAATTTGTTTTTATAAGACATCTCCAAACAGCTATAGAGTCTTATTTCTTAAAGAGGTAATTTTATATTTTAAACAATTGTTTAATGTCACAAGAGGATGTGAGATGTGTTTTCCTCAGAGTTCGTATTTGAGTCACAATTTTTCTGCAAAGAGACAAAATGTTAGACATTTTGTTAGACTCTGACAAAAATATTAGAGTATTGCTTAATTTCTTTCTCACTGACTGGACAGCCCTCCAATTCTTTAAGTCATTAGTGATCACAATTTGATGTGTAAATTCATGAAGATGATTTCATTGGCACTCACTTTTTACATCACTATACTGAAGTAAATGGTAAATTCATTAATGAAGCCTGTTCAGTTAGCTGAAAGAACTAAAGATAATAGTGGTTTGCTAATATTGTAAAGATAGAAAGTAAATATTTTCAAATATATGTTATTTTAATAGTGGAAAATTAATTCTATTGACCTCCAAGTAGACCATAATTTGGGCCTTTATTCCACAAAAGAAATTGGTTACTTCTCAATATATCTAATAATTAATGCCTCTTTTCTTTTATCTTTCTCTTTCTACCTACAACCTGGTACACACCATGATTTGATTTCTATTCTAAATAAATGCATGTATATACACATACATGTGTACATAAGTATATCTGGGTGATTGTGGGATATGGGTAATTTTTATTCTTTGTGCTTTGATATTTTTTCGGGTATTCTGTGACAACTACATTTTGCTTTTCTAATTAAAATTATAAATATACTGTCTAGTTATTTTAAATTAAAAAGATAATAAAGAAAATGGGAAACTGGGTAAATAATTTTTTAAAAAGTGAAGATAATAAACAGTATTCACTCATTTAACTAATATACCAGTGGCTATATGCCATATATAACTACTATGTGTAGGCAGTTTTAGTGCACAGTCTTCCAATTCTATGCATATGCATATAAGTGGAATATTATTATAACAGCATTGAAATTATAAAGTACATATTAATTTAAGAGTGCTTTTAGTCTACGGCCATGCCACCCTGAACAAGTCCGATACTGTCTGATCTCGGAAACTAAGCAGGGTCGGGCCTGGTTAGTACTTGGGTGGGAGACCACCTAAGAAGACCAGGTGCTGTAGGTGTAAAAAAATAAAATAAATAAAAATTTAAAAATAAGGGATTGTAAACTGACAAGGTCCTTGCAATCTGTGAGGTCAACCAAGGGTTGCCTCACCTATAAAATAAAATAAAAAAATTAAAAGTGATTTTATTTAACAATATATTGTGATAAATTTGCCAATTTTACTAAATATTTCACAGATGCCAAAATCTTCCATTCCAGTAAAAAGCACCATCTTCTCTCTGCCTTCTCAAGCCTAAATTTGAGAGTTACTCCTGATTTCACTCTTTCATTTACCATTTCTTCTACAAATTCAATCCATCTGCAGCGACTATCATCGCTACCTCTATTTATGAATCTGTCCATTTCCCTTCATCTCTACTAATCCTAACCTCTTCCCAGGTCCAAACTTCCATCATCGTGCATCTGAATTCCTAAAGTAGCTTCCTGACTGGCTTAACATATATTTCACTCTTTCCTTTACAATTCATTATTCCTGCAGTAACCAGAGAGTTATTTTTTAAGCATAAATTAAATTATGTCATTTCTCTACTTAAATCCTTTCAATTAGCATTAATTGGTATAAATGTATATAAAATCCAAACTTCTTAACCTGGCTTATAAAATCTGGCTGTGTTTTCTCTTATCTCCTGTATTACCTTATCCTCTTTCTACCCACAGCACTAAATTCTAGCTAAACATACCCATTTGAACTCCTAAAATTCTCCATGTTTCGTTTCTCAGTTTTTGATCTTTTCAGTAGGTGTTTTCACCCAGAATATTTCCCCTCAGTCTTCCCATCTGGCTATGTCTTGTCATTCAATTGGTAGCCAAAATGTCACTGTCACATTAATTCTCTATAGAGGACTTGTTGCCACTTGATACTTTTCTAGTAGGCATTAACTGAGAGATTGATTAGATTGGTTGTGTCTTTATTCACACTAGAATGTAAATTCTGTGAAAGTTGTGCTTTATTGGTTCATTCACCTCTGTATTCCCAGTGGAAAATAGACATTCTTATGCTGCAGTTGAGGAAACATTCTCAAGCAGTCTGTTTTGCTATGCTGCCAAATTTTAATGTTTTGTTTTTAACACAAATTAGCTCACTTGCAGTTGGTAAAGAGGGAAATGATGTCAGTATAATGCAGAAGTTGTCAGTTTATTCACATCCCCACCCCCAGGAGATTAATACTTTAATTGATCAGGGTGAGCTTTCTCAGAATTAAAGAGAAATCCCAGCCAATATCTGAAGTCCTTAATTAATGAATAAATAATATTCTGAAGAAATACTCTCCTTTATTTTAAGAAGTGGTTTGTTCAGTGACATCGAGATTTGCTACACTTGGCACTCCATTTACCATCTGAGAGAATGCAGACAAAGGGGCAACAAATATATCACCATTTCCCATCCTCCAACCTTAAAAATGATGAATGAAAAACGTTTATGCTCTTACTCAGATTTTTAGTTTCTACGAAATTGGTCTTTATTATAGTGACTGTCTCTAAGACTAGACTCCTTGAAGGAGGAAGCATGAGTTTCAGAATTTAAGTCATCTAAGAATTGACTGTTTCTAAGTGCACACAGAGTGGTGATTTTACTGTGCCAGTGTTTTTATTAGGGTCGTTATTCTTTTGAATGGGGCCCTGGTTACAAAATTCCATGGGTTTTGAGAGGTCTTTTGCATCCCTGTTTCTTCTTATTATTTTATTGAGTAGTTTTGAAGAAAACAAAGATATTGGTAATGTATGTTTGGCTTTAGAGCAGAAATCATTGATATTCAATAATGTTCATTTGTATGATGTTTGAGGTTTGGTATAGGTCATAAAAATGATAAAACAGAAAATATCTTTCATTCAGCCTGAAATATATAGCCTAGCAGAAAACCTTATTTTCTAGACATTATGATGTACTAATTTATATACAATGAATTGTGAATTGGAACATATCTGAGATCATTTATATGTGTACTATTGATTTTCTAATAGGATTATGCCTCATATGAAATACATTTATATAGTTTATACATTATCCATTCATATATTTATTTACTCTGTAAATATTTGCTGATCACCTTCCTAAATCGAGGCCCTGTGCAACAACCTCAGTATTCAATTGTGAATAAGGTAGTTTCTACCTTCAAGGAGTTTTAAGTTGAAACCCTAAAATCACTTTAGCTCTGAATTAATGTATACTTTTTGTTTCAGGAATATCCTGGACAAAAAGTAATTTTAAAATTTCTTATTGACTTAATGTGTAGCTTTTTAGGGCATCTTTATTCAAAAGACATATTTGACACTATGCCTAGAATTATCCATGATGCCAAAAGCAAATTTGTCTTTTCTTTGTATTGTTGCTGTTAGGAGTTCCTCCATAGGATATTTGTTATGTTCTCTGTTTGGATTGTAAAGTTCCACCCAGATGTTTCTAGGTATAGATACAGTTTTATCTGTTCTTCTGAGCTAGTGTTCCTGAGTTGAAGATTATATTTTTCATAATTCTAGAAAACTCACTTGTTATCACTTTGAACATCTCCTATTCTCTCCCTTCTTCTGGAATTCCAATTTACATATATCTTCTCTTATAAGTAGATTCATAAGCTGTTCGAAATCTGCTTTTTAATTTATCTACTTAAATTTCAATTTCAATGAGAATTTCTATTTCTAGAAGTTCTATCTTTTTCAAATATTCATTATTCACATTTATATAGTGTTTCTTCTTTCTCACATTTAAATTCTTTAGTTAAATGACTCATAATTTTAATTTTTTATTTGACAGCTTCTATTGAAAATTCTATTAACTGAATTTCTTAGGAGTCTAATCTGTGTGTGTGTGTGTGTGTGTGTGTGTGTGTGTGTGTGTGTGTGTGTGAGTGTTTGTGCTTGAGCCCACTTATGCATTACCTCTACTTGTGGAGAAATATTTCTCCCTTGCTTTGTAATTTTGGGCTATGAGCTCTTGTTTGGTGGGGGCTTTATCTGTGAGACCTCTATGAAAGTTGAGTTGAGAATAATAATGTGTATCTCCAAACCAGTTTTACTTTTGCTTCTGTAGGCTAGCCACGGGGAAGCAATGGCCCCAGACCTTTTACGTTAATCTCTTGCTTTGTAATTCTCAGTCCATGTTAGAAATATAAATGTGGATCCAGCTAAGAGAGAAACAGAAAAAGCCCAGGAATGTGAAAAACCAAAGGAGACATTTTTATGCCACCATATCCAAAATTAAGACCAAAAAAACATTCTTGTCATTCTCTTGGAACCTGGGAAGACTTTTTCTTCCTCTTTACCCTGCCTCAAAGGTTTTGACTCTAAGGGTCTCAGCTTCAGGCAGATGTCTCATTTCTACTCCCAATTCTTGAGCCCAAGGTCTCATCTGCTGTATAAAAGTCAACTACATATTACCCCTCAACCACCACTCTGACAGCTGCAGAAGTTTGCCAGTCTCCTTTTCAGTTCTCTTAATTTCAGCCCTTAAGATTTCTATAACATGAAATCTAAGCTGTACATTAAAAAAAAAAATGCTGGGTATACGTAAAAAGGCTTAATAGTTTTCCTGGTTCCATCACCAAATTCATACAGTTCAACCAGAAGAGGGAAATAAATGGGGGCTACAACTCTGATCATCAGATAACATCCAGATACAATACTGAAACAAACCAATACTGAAAAACTGACATTGTTATTAATGATAATTTCTGCCTATTGTTTTTTGAAAACAGGGAACTGCTACTTTTAGCTGCCCAATAAACAAACAAATGAACAAACAAACAAGCAAACAGTTCCCTTCATATATTGCTGGTCTCAAGAGTGCTTCTTCAGTTGCTTCTATAACTTTAAAATTTAAGAATGGATGGTGACATAGGCTGTATTTCAAGGAACAACAGGAACTTTATAATTATAAATAAACATGACAGTGCATGAGAGGTGTTACAAAAATAAGATAACACAATACAGAATTTGACAAAAGAATTAATGCTCCATTTTTTATTTCTTATTGGCCTAATAATCAGTCGAAGGAGAAGGAAGTCTTATGTTCGACACTCCAAAGTGAGCTGCTAGTTTCTAAATTTGAAAGCAGAAAGTAGAAAAGGGAAGAATAGTAAGCATTAAAATGGGTTTATCAGACTACTACATAAATTAAACTATTTGTTAAAGAATATTTCCCACATACAAAATATTGAGTACTGTTTTCACATAGTTTAAGAATTTATCTTTACATTGTGTTGTCACACTCAATTGATCTAAGACCAAAACAGAAAGTTCTAATGTCATTAAACAAAACTTTTATGACGTGTTGCCTGGAATTCATAACCTGTAGAAATTCGTCTAAAGAAAGACACTTCATTTTTTTTCCAAACCTTGAGATACAAATACATAGACTTCATAACCACTGTAGTAGCATAAAAAAGCAGATTCAAATTTTAGAATACTATATATCAGTTAACCAAAACTTAGTATATTTATATTTCTTCTCCAAACCAGAGACTATTCAGGTATATTAGAGACTGCGTTGTGACTTAGTGCTCAGAATTGTCTGGGGGGTTGGGGGTTTGTGAACTTCTAAAGTAAAGTAAAACATATATTTTTCTATACTGTTTTCTACCTTAAAATTTATCTTTCTGCTAATGGCCACACTTTAGAATCATTTGGGAGAGCTTGAAAAGTAACAATGAAAATAGTGTTTAGCTTTCACCCCAGAGCAGTTAAAGCAGAATCTCTGAGTGAAAACTAAATATTGATATGATTTTAAACATTCTCCAGATAATTTCACTCTAGTTGGATTAGGAACTGCAGATACTTGTTATGGTTGTGAGCAGAGCCGTGTGGGTTCAGGAGCATGAAGGGGTGGAGCAGATCATGATTTCTCAACCTGAGAAGGCTGCTTTGGGGATAAAGGTAGCTGGAGGAAGACCGATCACAGTTCATAGGTTGCTTGTTTGACTGCTCTTTACAAAGCATTTGGGAGATTTGCCTGAGGAAATTAATGCTTCAAGTTATAAATACACGTTTCTAAATTCCCTCAAGTTTACTACTTAGAACCTACTGAAGGTGTGGTTTATATAGTTAAGTTGATTCTGCTTGTATTTCAGCAACTTAAAAATTGACTGAAGATTAGAGACTATTTATAAGTAGATGAAATCATTCTTATTACATTATGCCTAAGAAGAATAGCTATAAATGTAGCTGTGAAACATTCATTAAAATATGCTAATATATTAAATACTAGTTTGCCTTTTATAAATTATTGCTTGTTTTCTAAAACAGATATAAATATTATCACAATAAATATAGAAATGATTTTAAGATTACTTAGCTATTTCAATTTTTAGTAATCTATATTTAGTAAAGACAGTGTAAGATCTCAATCTATCTCCAATCCCCCTTCAGTTGAGTCAAAAGTTTCCAATTTACTTCTCTTAAAATGAGAATAATTTATATAATGTGAATATTTAAAGTTAACCTATATAATAGCTTATGGCATGTAGTAGTTGTTCAATAAATAGTGGATATTACCTATTTTTTACTTTATAGGAATTGAAATTTCTCATTGTCCCACACCTTAAGAATCTGATAAATATTTTGAACAAAAACATTTATTTATGTATTTATTTATTTATTTATTTTTGATGGTTAATAATATCAAATAGGTTTCAAGTGTACAATTCAATAACATGTCATATGTATATTGCACAATATTAAAATCCAACATTTAATGGTTTAAATTTTTTTTTTATTTCTCAATATTGACATAGAAATTTAAAGTAAAACTGTTTATAAATAGTGACTTGGCAACAAATATACTAAAGATTAGTGAGACCTTTAAGATGACCAAATAACAATGGCTATGAAAGGATGTATGTATGAGGTTTTATGTAACTTTCTATTTTTACCACATTGATTGCTTAAATTAATCTTTAGGGCATTTACATGAACTACTTTATTATCAGTGGGAAATGTAAATGATGGAAGAACCTGAATTCATGTTTCCTGTGGATTAAAAATAAAACATGACAAAATAAACACAAATATCCTGCAACAGTGGAAGTTTATGTGAAATTCTGCCTGCAGATTCCCATTTAATGGGTTGAAGTCATTATTACCTGTGCTTAGGAACTGTCCTGATAATGCATCTGTTGCTATGGAAGCAAGTTTAATCCAGGTTATACTTGGTAGCCCCATGAATAGTTTCACATGACTTTTTTCATGAACATTAGGGGAAAAAATAACAATCCCAAAAATAAAAAACATAGTAACAGTAGAATAATCTGAAGTCCAAGTAAGCATCACTTGTTTTCAAATAATTCAGCCTTGCAGAGAATATGAAATGTCAAAAATTAGAAACTGTTTTTCTTTTTGTCCCATAATAATATTACCAACAACTAATTCAGCAAAGTCTTATTTGCATCATTCTCCACACTGACAAGTGTTAATGTTTGCTCTGTATGGCTGCATCTGCCTAGAGCAAAGTCGATATGGTATTTGGTCTGTTTCCTTGGTAAGCTGTCTTATTTTCTGAATGTGGAAAAATAGAATTCTGCCCTTGAATGTTGTGGATTTGTTAAACCCTACTTGCACATGCTGCTTTTATCAGTCCTCATTAATTTTAGCTTTTAAATATAGAAGGACAAATTTAAAATATTTTAAGGTTTTCTAATTGCAAATGGGGTAGAAGTACATAATTAGAATATAAAAATGGTAATAAATACTTAACATTAAAACAAAACTCAATACCACTTTCTTCCTTTCTCATTATTATAGATGTAACACTCTCAACTCTATTTCTGCTGAAATTTATCTCCCCATTAAAAAAAAAAACAGTGAATACTGCTATTTCTTGATTCATTGATTTATATTATCATCCATTAACTTCCTATTATTGCAGATTGTATTTTTATCTCTCTTATGTCCTCTCTTTTCATCTTCTATTTTCTATTTTTATTACAATTTTTTATTGTTATAATTATTTGATTGTTTTAAGTAGAGACAAATGGTTTAATAAGATAGTATTTCCTTTTTTGTGAAACTTTATGTTTGATCTAGACTTAATAAGTGCCTCTTTGGTTTTCATTTGTTTAGTTTCCTGTACTTCTCTGTCTAAGTCTTCACATACTGTTTTTAATAACTATAAATTGCCCATCAAAATAACTTCAACATATCTATCTTGTCTGATGATCTCTTTGTTCTGTTTCTTTCCTTACTAGGACCTCTTGTCATCCACTTCTAATATGATCTGATTATCTTTAAACCTGCTATATCATCCTGGGTCTCCCCTTTATTATCATCTTGAGAATTCCCTTTGCCTCTGTCCTCTGTTAGATCAAGGGTCCCCTGGATCCTGTCTTATACTTTTGTTTACCATCTTTTTGGTTAGAGAACTCTTCCAGTAACTTCCTGAGAATGAGAGGTAAATATTTGAAGTTTCATCTAAAAATATTTTTATGCTTACTTTTGATTGTTTGGAAGTGGAATTCTGTGTTGAAAATAGTCTGGCCCTGAATAGCCAATTGGTCTTGGAAAAGAAGAATAAATTGGAAGTCTCATACTTACTGACCTTGAAATTTATTACAAAGCTATAGTAATCAAATCAGCATGGTACTGGCATAAAGACAGACAATGGAATATATATGATCAAATTATTTATGACAAGGTGCCAAGACTAATCAATGGAGAAAGAATAGTCTTTTCAACAAATGGTTTTGGGAAAACTATATCTACATGCAAAAGAATGATGTTGTACCCTTACCTTATACTATATACAAATATTAACTCAGAATGTATCAAGACTGGAATGTAAGACTTAGACTGATTAAAATATAAAAAGAACACATAGGGAAAAGTGTCATGATGTTGTATTTGAAAATAATTTCTTGGGTATGACACCAAAGGCATAGGCAACAAAAGTAAAAAATAAATAAATAGGATTATAGAAAATTAAAAGCTTCTCTGCATCAAATAATTAAAAATAGAATTACTACATGATTCAGCAATTTCACCTTTGAGTATATATTCAAAAAAATTGAAAGCAGTGTCTCAAAGAGATATTTGTACACTCATGATTTTAATAGCATTCTTCACAATAGTCAAGAGGTGAAAGTGACACAAATGTCTATAGACATTTTCCCGTAGATAAATGGATAAAGAAAGTGTGGTATGTACCTACAATGAAATATTATGCAGCCATAAAAAGAAATGAAATCCTGTTACATAGTACAGAATGGATGGCCCTTGAGAACATTTTCCTAAATTAAATAGGCTAGTCACAAAAAGTCAAATACTGTGTGATTCTACTTATTTAAGTTATCTAGAGCAATCAAATTCATAGAAACAGAAAGTAGAATGTTGCTTGCCAGGGGTCTGGGGTAGATGAAGATGGGAAGTTATTAATGTGAATAGAGTTTGTCTTGCAAGATGAAAAAAGTTCTGGAGTTTGATTGTACAACATTGTGGCTATAATTAATACCACTGAACTCCACATTTAAAAAATGGTAAAAATGGTAAATTTTTTGTTATGTGTATTTTTCCACAATTAATTTTTTAAATGCAAAATATATTCTAAAGACAATGCTCAGTTTAATAAATTAGAATGTGCATAGACCTTTCCCTGAACCACATAACATCTTCCATTTAAATGTTAGCTGTATTGTCATTATTATTATTATCTTTTCCCTCCAGTATTACTTTTAAGAAGTCCAAAGTTATTCTGATCTCCCGTGCTTTGTACAAGTGCCTTATGCCTTCTGTTGGTACTTACCCACTCCCTGAACTTCTTAGCTCTTCTCTGAGGCTGAAAGCCTAGAATTTGTGTTTCCCAAACACACTTGCCCACAGATCTGGTTTAGATTCCATCAAAGGAAAGGACTTCTGCCAGACCAAGAAGGCAGAAGAGAGCCAGAAGTATTATCTACTCCACATCTTCAGGCAGGCACAAGAGCTTCAGCAGAGGGCAGCTGTGAGTTTTTGGGACAACACCTGGGTATGCTCCTGCCCTTTATGGACTTTGGTGCTGCAGACAGCAGAGATCATCAATGGTGTTTTTATAAGTTTTTCACATTTTAATTTTTTTCTAGAGGCTTTATAAGCAAGTGGCACTCTATATTAAGTCTTTTTGTGCCAGAAACTCTTAAAGTAA
Source organism: Macroglossus sobrinus (assembly GCA_004027375.1). Taxonomy (NCBI): domain Eukaryota; kingdom Metazoa; phylum Chordata; class Mammalia; order Chiroptera; family Pteropodidae; genus Macroglossus; species Macroglossus sobrinus. Next base: position 503,014 of record PVKZ01000841.1, read on the forward strand.
TTTCTCTTTTCCTGTAGAATTCCAAACAAATACAAGGATATGGTTACCATATCCCCAAAAAATCTAAAAAAAAGAAACTTTAAAAAAATAAAATAAAAGGAGGGACAAGAGAGCATTAGCTTAGTAGTTATGGGGTGGGTTTGAGGAATCTGATACTGGAAATGGAACAGTGGATGACACCTGTTATGCAGAAGTAAATGTTTGATAATATTTGGCTAACTTGGAAGAAAGACATCTTCTAAGAATCTGAGTCTTTGTGTGTTGACTCCTGTTGGTTGTATGGTGGACATGAACTGAGCTCAAGGGGCATTGGTTGATTTGCAAATAGAAATGTAAAAGAAAAGAGAGTCCAAAAATGGGGGAAAATTGAAAAGTTGGTATAATGTTATTTCCCATTCTCTAAAGACATTGGACCTTTTTGGAGTCTCCATTTCTTTTCTTTTTCAAATGTGCATGTGCATTGACTCTTGTTTCTTTTTATTATAGAGTACATATTGTGTGAGGAAGAAAAATCATTTTTAGTTATTAGTTCTTTGATCCTAGAGCGTCACATCCAGATTTGTGAACTGCCCAGAGTCCAGGCTTCAAATGATTATTTTAATTGATGCTATGTATTAACTTTTAAAGCTATTATTGAACAAGTGAATTTAAAATATATTTGTGTGCATCACAGATTAAAATATTTTATAATCAATATGTCTGTTAAAAGAACAATTAATATGAGGATTGTTTTTATCTCCAAATGCTAGGGAAAACATTAAGGACTAAACATTCTTTACATATGATATTTTTATTCCCTTGAATAGATAAGAATTTGAAATTTGCCCTTAAAGTATGCCATCTTATCACTTAAATTCATTGTAGGCACTTTTATTCCCCTATAACTTACTAACTTTAAGTAAAAAAACTTCTGATATAATTCTTTTTCTTTAGGGTTATTCTTTAAACACAGATCTTAGCTGACAGACATTTTAGTAATATAATATCCAAGGATTTTCTTTTTATTCTATCATATTTACAGAATATAAATTAAACAACCTTATTATAGTCACATTTTATGATTTTAAATTAAATGTAAATATTCAAAATATTTTTAAAGTAGTCCTTGAATTTCAAAGTGTTTAGTCTTTGAAATAGATTCTAAATACTTAAGTAAAACAAATAGATAAAATCTCCTACATTCTTATTTGATTTTCTCATACACAAAACTAAATAAATGAGCAATAACATATTTTGTTTTGTTTTCTACAGCATGCTTTTTTTAGCACCAATGAAGAGTATTGTATAGCTTTTCTTTATTAAATAGTATTATATAGTTGTTCAGTACTATAAAGCTGTTCAACAGATCATGTGTATATGTGTATTTTATTTCTTATAAATTTGTGAATAGTAGCCAATTGTTTTAGCAATCTATAATGAAGAGGATTAGAATGATGGTGATGGATCTGGAAAGAAGCAGATGGATTCAAAATATGTATTAGAGGCATATCAAATAACGATGGGTTATTTGGGGGCCAGGAGTTGTGGGGGGAAAAAACAGGAAGAATAAAGGTGTGTTCTAATTGGTGGGGTTGAGCCATTGGGAGAGTGATCTGATTTGTCCAATTATTAAGAAGGAAAGAAATCTAATGTACTCTACAGCTCATGACTTTTGTCTTTCTACTTGATGGACTGACTTTTTGTCTCCCATTCATTTACCATTATATATAGTTGGGATCTGGTTCAATGAGAAGGCATGTCAAAGAGAAAGCAGTTTCTTTAAGTAGATAATCCAATAGCCAAGAGAGTTTGGTTTTTAAGAAAACTAAAGAAGAGATAGCAAAAGAGAGAGAAAGAGATAGAGACAGAAAGAAGAAGAAGAAGAAGAAGAAGAAGAAGAAGAAGAAGAAGAAGAAGAAGGAGGAGGAGGAGGAGGAGGAGGAGGAGGAGGACGACGACGACGACGACGACGACGACAGAGGGAAGGAGGGAGGGAGGGAAGGAAGGAAGGAAGGAAGGAAGGAAGGAAGGAAGGAAGGAGAGAGAGAGAGAGTGGGAGGAAGAAAGGGAGGACGGAAAGGAGAAGGAAAGAAAGGTAGGTCAACTCAAATTGGGTCAAGAGTCAAAGCAAGATAAGGATTCAAATAAACCTATCATATGAAGAGGTCTGTATGACTGTCCATAATATTGGTGAAAACAGACTCAGTAAACAGAAAATACAAGCCAGATAGCAGAGATTTAAGGTGTGAGTGTTAAGGGAAGAAACAGGAGGAGAGGAATCAAATGCTGGTTTTGTTAACCTAAAAATAAAAAGCCAAGGTGAGAGGCAAACAAACATTTATTTGAAATCTAAAAGAAAGCTATTCTGGAAGCAGTGATTCAGGTGGAAACCCAAATTGTGTTCCTATTAGGAGGTCAAGACAAGGGGTATTTATGAGAAAGGGGAGGGGAATAATTACATGAGTAGAAGGAAGGAATTTCTGTGAGTATCAATAAGCTAAGGAAGAACTTTCTATAGGTACAGATAAGTTAACATAGTGGTGCTAATTCTAAAAATGCCTTTAATTTTCAGTCAGGTAATTTTAGCATCTGCTCCCCTGTTAGCTTTACAAACAGTTGTATGGAATACAGTACTGCTTTAGGCCTAGTCCAAAGGTTATTTTGCCAAGTTTTAATATGCCAAAGGTTTGAGGAATTCAGGACTGCAAGACAGTTCCCCTGTGATGGCAGCTTCAACCCCATTTCGAAGTGGCTCTGTTTATAATACTTTTACAGTTTGGAAAGACAGAGAGAATAAAGTGAAAACAGGAGGGAGATGATGGATAAGAAGAAAGGAGTGTCAGTGCACTGAGGGTTTTAATGGGGTGCAAGGACAGGCATAAAGGAAATCAGCAGATGAGCAAACTTGAAGGGTAGGAGATTTTATTCTAGTGGTGATCAGTGGCGGATTAGTTTTGGGTAAGAGCAATGCCAACATGTGACCATGAGCTGATGACTGAGATAGAATACGAAGGTCATATAGAAAGAACAGTACATTGATGAGCTATCCATGTGGAAAATGAAATCACAAAGGATAATGGCAAGACTATAGTAGACTTGGAAACTATATGTTGTGTGCTAAAATATCTATTGAATTATGGGGAATTAAAATTGAGATCGAAAAGATGACAGCAACAAGGACAAGAATATCGTTTTACAGCCAAAGTTTGTGGGTAGTAGCAGATTGTTTAAGGTGTGCAAAAATTCACTTTCTGACCAGAGATTTTTAGAGATTGAAAGGAAGATCAGTGTCTGCCTCCGATTGCTGTAAATAAAGCTGCATATTCAGAGGATAAACAGATTTTCTTTGAGGGTGCAGTGAAGAGGATGAGGCTGTATGGAATTCTGTTAATGGGAGATCCTAAGAGAATAATCTGAAATGAAAAGGCAGGTAGTTTTCAGAGTCCGAGGAGAGGAAGCACATAGTAAAATGAGGACAAGAGAGATTTATCATTTGCCTGAAGGCTGAGAGTTTGGTGGATCGGCCTTAGCAGCATTTCTAAACACTCAGACTTCACCAGATCCAACTGCAGGTTGGAAGGAGGCCAGGCATCTGGGTGTATCTGAGCCTGCAGAGTTGGGGGTGACATCAAACCACTGGTGCTTTTTTTATTCAGTGAGTTTATCCAGGAGACAGAGCCTTGATGCCATCAGGCTGGTCCCCTTGGGAGTCAGGGCACTATATACAGAGCAGCCTTCCTTTAGTCACTACCATTACGTTGAGATAAAGCTTATCTAGCTTTCTTGCTCAGTCTCTTTTCTTCAGAATGGATATTTTTAGATGATGATGATGTGATGCTGTTTTAAAAAATGCTTCATTTTCCTCTCTGTTATTTTGAATTAGAAGAGCTTACATTTTCTGAGTACAAAATGGTAGAGGAATAATTGCCATCTGGCTCTTTGGATGAAAACCTGACAAAATCCAGAAGTCCGCCTCAGTTCTCCCTGGCCACTAGCCCATAAAACCAGAGCTGATGACCACAGCTAATAGGCCTCATGCTGAGTGCATGCCCACAGTGGATGGACTTCAAAACTTCTGACTTGAACCATTAATTAAAACCACTTTTACTAAGTAAATATCTGACCGATTGCCCGAGGAGATCTACAAAATAGGTAGTTATCGGTACCAATAGCTATAGATATAAACACACATTATAATCACAACAAAATTGTTAACAAAATTAGCTTCTACAAGGATGCCTTATTAACCTAAGAAATAACTACTACAGCAATAGAGGAAAAAGTACTTTCCAAACCTTAAACATTTAGTTATTCTACTACATGTGCTCAGATTAAGTCTCTTTCCTAGAAGAGTTAGAATGATAACTGATCCTAATGAAACCTAAAAGGGCCTGAGTGTGAGCCAGGAGACAGAACAGAGGTACACACTTCATGCGGAACTTCCTTGTAGTGGTAATGAGTTTTGAGCTTCAGAAGTATATGGAAGCTTCTAGAACCTTGGAGAATGAAGAACTGTAAAAACCAAAAGGATCAGCATTCTCAAGCACTGCAGACAGGGAGAGCTCACTGGTCCAGTCTTATAAGAGCAAGTGGGTTTGCTCTCAGGGCACTGAAATGGCCTCAGAATAATTCAGGATCTAGTGTTTCTCCTTTTTTTCTGACCTCACAAATCACAACTGAGTCAGAAACAGGAGAAACACAAGACCCTGCATTATTCTGCTGTTTCCTGATGTACATGCAATAATGAAGCTTGAGAGAACTGCTTCTTTTAAAGAAAAAAAAGATAATGATTTTCTGGTTAAAAGTAAATAAATAGTAAATTACCCAGATAAAAGATAAAATATTTTAAAATTTTTAGAAAAGGGAAGAATTATTTAATTAGAAATTTTCTTACTACTTAAACACTTTACCTTCTATTTCCCTAGTTCTGTAATATCCATGAGGCTGGAACCGTGTATATTTTTATGTCTGTTTTTCATGTCCTAATAGTTTCTAGCACAAAACAGGCATGTAATAAATATTTGTTAAATGAGTGATCTATGAACACTTTTCCTCAGAACATTCTTGAAGACTGACTTTTTTTATAATAAATTGTAACTCAAGGATTAGCTAAACTAGACATAGAACTCACATAAAATATATTGGTCAAACATTAATTGATCAGGTTATAAAAATCCAAGGATTATATCATCTATAATTAAAATGCCCATTTCAATTCTATTTGCATTTCCTTTTCTTTATTCTGTTCACTACCTCTGGGGGGATAATTTTCCATTTACACTATTTAAAAACTTTTCAAAGGCAGAGGCTTTAGCTATCCTGTAATGGCCCTGTGGTTACCTTTCATGAATTACTATATTTGTGTAAAAATATTGCCATGTATAGGGTGCTTTGGAAAAAATGCTTCTAATATGTGCATAGTTTTACTGTTCTTTGTGATTTTTCTTTTAATCACTAATTAAAATTGGAAAATCAAAATTAGGTTGACAATAGAATAAGATGTGTTATGAAGTAAAATGAAGATTATCTTCTGAATTTTTTGTTTCCTTTTGATAGACTCATTCTCTCATTATGCAGTGATATCGTGGTGAACTCTTTCTCCTCATTCTTTAATTGTTTTCTAACTATACTCTAAGCGACCTTCTCTAATGAGTTTCTCTATTGAGGATCATTTTCTCCTCACATTTGAAAATATCATAGTGTTTTAATTATTATTTTGTTATTCCATAATATCTAGTAATTATCACTATTTGCCTTCCTGACATTTTTAAAAAGATATTTTTCTCATAACACATTATTTTCTTTGTGACAATAATTGTTTTGGAAAGAAATTATGTGTGAATTATGAAATGATTGACATCTCCAAAACGTATTCTTTTGACATCCTCAAAACTGACTTAAAATTACCTGAAAAGCTATAGCTCCTGAGGGCTGGCACAAACCTGGCAAAGATTCACTCTCAAAGAGGCCTGTGCAAAAGGACAGTCTAAGCTGACCATGAGTTATTCGGTGAGATATTCATTTCATGGGTACTTTGGGTGATAAGTCATGTGATAAGTAATATGCCAATGGTTCTTGACTCAAAGATACAAAGACACTGTCCCATCCCTCAATGATCATACAGATTATTATATGCATGTTTTATATCATAAAGACCTGTTCTTAATTTTTTCTCTTCAAAGGCAGTAACTGTGATATTTATCATTTAATTCTCAGACCCTGTGTCTCAGAGTAGATGTTTAATAGGTGGATTTGAATAAATAAATGAATATCTTTATTTCCATTGGGTAAGAAGCCCAAATCCTATTGCATCAAAGTATTAAGCATCTGCTCTATGGTGGGTACTCTTTTAGGTTCTGAGGATATTATGAGGAAAAGCAAAAGTTACTTATAAGAAAGCTTAATTACCTTAAACTGACAGTCACTATAATTTTTTTTTTGACAAAACCTGGTTTTTGAGATCTCAATCTATGTAGGTAGGTTAATTAATTATTTTTCAAATAGCATGTTTCAAAATTCTTATCTATACAAATTCATTCACCTAATTCTTTTTTATTTAGTTTCTCCAGCCCTAGACATTCTAAAACAATGTAAATCCTCCGCTATCCTTCAAGGTTGACTTGAAGATTCACTTTTTGTAGTTGGAGTTTTCAAACCATACAAACTTCCTCAGTTTGACATGATTTTGAACCTTTTATAGGGTTTATTGTTCAGTTCATTTACTTCCACAAATACCACGTATCCTTTTCACAACTGTTTTACAGTTTTGCCGTCGTAGTCCATTAGGGCTGCTGTAACAAAATGCCACAGACTAGGTGGTTAATAAACAACAGAATTGTATATTTCTTAGTTCTGGAGACTGAGGAGTTTAAGATCAAGGCACTGGTACATGTGATATCTGATAAGGTCCCACATCCTGGGATGCCTGTCTTAGACGGTCGTCTTACTTATTTCATAGATGACTGTCTTACTACTTCCTCACAGGGAGCTTTCTGGGGGCTCTTTTATGAGGGTGCATTCCCATCCATGAATTCTAATCCCTTATGGTCTAGTCACTTCCCAAAGCTCCCACCTCCAAATGCCCACACACTGAGTTAAGATTTCAGCACGTGAATTTTGCAGGGACACAAACAGTCATTCTAAAACATTCTACATATTCTTATTCAGAGTATATTTCTAACTTTTTACAGGCCTGTGGTCATACTACACACATTTTCACTTTCATTATCTGGTAGCACACATAGTAAGTAATCAATATACATTAAAAAAAAAAATGAGAGTTGTACCAATCTATAAAAGTGCCAGACTAGTTAAAATGTCATTTTATCTGCAGGATAAATAACAGATGCACTATGAGAAAATTAATGTAATTTCCATGTTAAATTCAGCTGTATGTCTTGAATAAACATAGTGTGAGAGACATATTTGTGAGATTTAGCAATTTTCACCTTGATACCTATACATTTAGATATGACATTTAATTTTTATATTTTGATTCTTTAAAATATTTTTCTATTCTCATACTATTTTAACATAGCAGACAGTAAACTATTTCTTAAATGCCTGATTTAAATCTAAAATTGATAACAATGAGGTATATTAGAATTTTTAAATGTTAAATAGGTAAATCTGTAGACTAATAATCACTTTATAGACCTTCGAATAATATTATTTTTCAACATTCGCTTTTTGTTTGTTTGAAGTTTTTTACATTGTTTTGTTTTGCTTTATTACAAAAGAAATGTCAAACCATATGACGTGATAGACCCTGATGCTCTGCATACTAAAAATGAATATTTTAAAAATAAAAATTTCTTAAAGAAAGTAAAGATTACTATGCATTATGATTTTATCTCAGATAGGATTATGAAGTGGCCTATAGTTCCAGTTTACACCAGACAATATATAAGGACAAAAGATATTTTCTAGTTGATTTGGCCACTCATTGGAGAGAGATTTATTAGATCTTTAAAAGTTTCCCAGTTATGATGGCCAAGTGATGATTGTGGAAATATTTATTGAAATGTTAGTCTCTCTTTCATTTACTTACTTTTAACATTGGTATAATAGTGTTTATTTCATAGTGTTGAGCAAAAGTGCATATAAAATGATTTAACATGGTATTTTGTATACAGTGGATACTCAACATTAGTTGTAATGCAAATAAAATTTCTCACTGATTTATTTTCCATTTGAATTGAAAAAACCAAGAGGCATTTCTTCTAAGAAAACAAAACAGAACAGGCAAGATCCATTGTTTTCTTTTTTTTATGCCAAAAGTGAAACACTTAAATTACTTTTTGTTTCTTTCCATTAAAATTGTTTCTGGAGCATATAATTCCTTATCAATTCTGATCTTGGCTGTCAGCTCTATTGAGGTTAATGTTATTAGGGCAGAAGCTAAAAGCTGAAAAAAAAAGTTTTTATTTATATGAGAAAGTACTGATATGAAAGCCAAATTGCCTAACAAGAAAATGAATTTCAACAATTAAAAACAAATAAAATATTGCAAAACTAAAGGTTAATAAAATTTTGAGAAATTTTATATTTTCTATTCATGGAAAAATTACCTTTAGTTAATAGATACTTGAATGATTCTTAATATGATAAATTATAAACACACACACACATACACAAACTCAGAAACATATCTAGTACTCAGCTTACATTGCAATGTTTAGCAGCAATCACACTGAAGTGATTACGTGATTAAAATCTGTCTACACCAATGTTATTTATTGTTAACTGTTGAATTAAACAAATCTAATATGAGGTACCCATGAAGAAGACGGTAAGAGGTGGAAATAAGTATTATTACTTTAAATAAAGTGAGGTGCACCTTGAAACCACCTTAGATAAAAATATATAATTTTTAGAAAAAGAGAAGTTCAGTAAGGTGACTAGCTAACAAATAAGTAAATAATAATAATAATAATTTTAATGTATACCATTTAGAAAAAATAGTGGAAGAAAGGATACTACTTATAGTATAGTGAAGAAAAACACATGCTTAGAAAAACTTAACCAAAAATGCATAAGACTAAAATAAAGAAAACTGTGTAAACTTTACTAACATCTAAGGGAAGAAGCCTTGAAAAATTAAGATATATGAAAATATCACATTTCCAAGAATAAACTGATAAATCAATATAATCACAAAACAAAATCCAAAATGTCCATTTTATTAAATAATAAAATGAGTCTAAAGTTCACATAGAAAAATAAATGTGATATTAGTCTATAAAAGAATATGATGAGTAAAAAATGACTATACCAAATATTAAAGTGTGTTACTGCCACAGTGTTACTATGTAAGATTGAGAGAACAGAGGAACATTATGGATGTACTTAAAAATGCACAGAAATGTGCAAAATTTTGTATGTGGCATTTCAAAGCAGGATAGAAAAAGATGCTTTTCATTAAATGCCATTCCTACAACTATCTCACCATTTGTGAAAAAAAAAATATGATACTTTCCTCATTTCTCACCAAAACAAGTTCAGGATGTTTAAAAATTTTAATGGATAAAACAAAAGTAAAATGTTAATAAAACTGAATTTATGAATGAATTTTAAAATATAATATTGAAATAGTAAAAAAATTATTTATATATAAAAAGTAAATAAATAAGAAACTATGAAAGGAAAAATATAATCATTTGAAAGGAAAACATCTTAAATTAGATTTATTTTGGTCAATTCTAACAACTTCTGTCTTTTAATTGGTGCATTTATACCATGCACATTCTAAGTGACTATTGATACTATTTAATATCTATCATATTTTGTTACTGTTTTCTACTTGTTGCCTTGTTCTTTGTTCCATTTTGTATTTCACTTTTTTCTGACTTTTACAGTTTTAATTGAGCATTTTATACAATTCTATTTTCTATCCTTTCTTTGCATATCAATTACATGTTTTTACTTTTTTAAGTTATTGTCCTTTTCAAATAATGTCACATAACTTCACAGGTAGTGTAAGTACCTTACATTAAAAAATTCGCCCCATTTCCTTCTTCCTATTTCTTGTATCCTTGCTGTCATTCATTTCACTTTTATATAAGTGAATGAGTGCATGTATACATATGATATTTACATAAGCATATATATTCTAGTATAATGTTGTTATTACATTTTGAACAGTTATATCAATAAGATTAACTTAAATAACTTACTCTTCCTAATTTCTTCTGTATGCTTTACCTTCTTTATGCAGATCCAAGATTCTAACCAAAATCAGTTCTCTTCTCTCTAAAAAACTTCATTTAACATTTCTTACATAGTATGTCTACTAGCAACAAATTCCCTCAATAATTGTCTACAAAAGGTTTGATTTCTCTTTTACTTTTGAAGAATACTTTTGCAGGGTACAGAATTCTATGTTAGTGGTTTCTTTTGTCCCGACCCGCGGGACAGTCAACGAGGGCCCCAAGCACTGAAAGAGAAGGGGGACAAGAAACGCGAAGAATGGAGACAAGACAGACTTTCTGATCAAGTCTCGTTTATTGTAGGTAGGGATAGAGTATATAAAGGGGAGGAGGATTTGCATAAACACGGTTGCCTTGGATACTGAACCGCAGAACATTCCATTTCCTTATATGACCAAAAAATGCAGAAGGGTCCCGGGAGAGGAGGGAGCTGCAAGGTCAGATTAGTTTAAGCAAATGGCTCAAGGGGCCCAGGGCTTGTCAGGGCAACTGACTTTATGCTGTCTATCCTATCAAATAGCACAGGGCGAGGCAGACCCTGTCCCAAGGTGAAGTTGCCTAGATCACAGGTATGAGAGCCTTGATAAGTACGGCTCCCCACATTCTTTCTCTCAACTATTTAAATATTTCAGTTCACTCTTCTCTTGCTTGCATTTTTCTGAGGAGAAGTTAGATGTAATTCTTATATTTGTTCCTCTATAGATAAGATGTTTTCTCCTTTGGTATCTTTCAGTATTTATTTTTGATTTTCTTTCATTTAAAAGTGATATGCCTAGGTGTAGTTTTGTTTTTGCTACTGCTGCTGCTGTTTGTTATGTTGTTTGCCATTTATCATGCTTGGTGTTTAAGCTTCTTCGATCTGTGGTTTGGTGTCTGACATTTATACGAATAAATTCCAAGTGTTGTTCCAATATTTCTTCTGTTTCTGTTTCTTCTTCTCTTTCTTCCCCTTCTGTTATTCCCATTATGTGTAGGTTGCATCTTTTGTAGTTATCCTATGGTCCTTGGATATATCGTTTCACTTTTTTCAGTGTTTCTTCTGTTTGTTTTTTGGTTTTGAAGCTATATATTGATATATCCTCAAGCTCTGTCCACAGCTGTGTCCAGTCTTCTAACAAGCCCATTGAAGACATTCTTCATTTCTATTACAATATTTTCACCAGTAGCATTTTTTTGTTCTTTCACAGAATTTCCATCTTTCTTATGTTTCTTATCTCTGGACTCTGAATTTCATAACATTTTCTCAGGTTATTTTTTTTTTCTTCTTTGGTTATACTGTATGGCTAGAGTAGGCTGGGTTTGGGTATTTCCCTTCCCCCACCTCAATTAAGCTCTGAAAATGCCCCAGCAGGTGAGGCTCTGATTAACTAATTTCCCTTGACAACAGACTTTATTAAGAGTTGCAGTGTGCTCTGATGTATTTCAAAATGGTTCCTTTTCTCCTTCCCTTGCTGGAAGCACAAGAGGATTTTTCTTTGATATTTACTCTGGGAAACTAGTTGGGCTTCTGGAAGTAAATCTCACAAAATTTTGGAGCTTCCCTGTGATTAGGTCCCTCCCCTTAGAGTTTTTAACTCTCAAACTTGTCTGCACTGTTTTCAGCAATTTGCCAATTACAAGTCAGGTTTTCCTATCCCTGCACTGGTTCCCAGGTGGTTTTCGCTGGTAAGTTCCTGCTCTGGTAAACCTCAATTCCCTGTATTCTCCTCTCTTTTCAGTCTTGTGGGCAGCAGTTTGCCCTGTATCCTCTCCTCTCTTGCAGGTTCAAGAAGATTTGATTTTTCAGTCTGTTCAGCTTCTTATTTGTTGTCAGGATGGAGTGGCAATCTTCTTGCATACGGGACTGGAAAGTAGAAGTCTTAGATTTAAATGAACTAAATTTAGATAATATTTACAACATGTATAATTAACAAAACTTTAATAGATGTAGTATGTAAATTTTTTAAAACATGAAAATAATTTCTTAAGAACTCTGAACAATAATTTTGCAACATAATACAAGTGATAAATGTATATGAAGTTATTAATTTCATTAGTAATCAAGAGAAGGTAAAGTATGAATAATATATATATTTCACCAATAAATATTAAAGTATCCAATGCTTCTGAGGATGTATGAAAACTATCACACTTACTCTAAAGATATTCTAGCAATTCTATTTGTAGTAATTATCCTCCCCCTTCCAAAAACACATAACTTGGAATATATAAGCAGATATGTTCATTTCAATATTGTTTTTAAGGCAAAATTATTAGGGCAAGATTAGGGAAATTTAGAATTAAAAACATCTTCAATGAAATAGTGTAAAATGAGATATAATAAAATAATATCAATCATTGGAAGTAAATAAAAATAACTTTTATACAATTATATTGAGTAAATTATAAAGCAGTTTGTATATTAGAATCTGCATAAAAATGTTAGGAAACAGACACTAAAATCTTAGTGGTTCTCTGAAAGGTGAGATTATACTTTCTGTGTTACTTTTTATTATGAGTATATTTTTTAAATGAAATCATTAATATAAGATAATAAAATATTATTGCAAGAGCTAATTAATAGGTGACTAAAGAAATAAAACTTTCAAGTCTTTTTTTTGGCATGGGGGAGACGATGGAATAATTTTTATACAGATGATAATTTCATTTTGTTTTCTCCTGCTAGGGAAAGGTGAACATGGGAAACCTTATCCCCTCACTGAAGAGGACCATGATGACTCAGCTTACAGGGAAAACGGTTTCAATATTTTTGTCAGCAACAATATTGCTCTAGAGAGATCCCTGCCAGATATTCGCCATGCAAAGTAAGTGTCATCAAGCCCCATGTGCAGAGTAATTTTGTTTTGTCTGTCTGTTTTATTTTGTATATTACAGTGAATATTACAGTGAGATATATAACTAAACATTTTGCCCTAATAATTTCATTAAAAACTTTTATGTTTTATAATTTTAAATGTTTGATTGTAATTGAAATAACTTTTAAAATTGTAAAAGAATAACTACTTTTGGGAGAAGAGTTTTCACTTTGTTTTTGTGTAGTTTGCATTCACTCGAGATTACAAATAACTTGATTTGGGGAGAAAAGAGGAGCTTTACATAACTCGTTGGCAATTAACAATGTTTTGGGGTCCTTTATTTGGCAAGGATTGTTGATAAAACTATTTTTGGAAGATATATGTAACTGCCCTTTAAATCAAAGGGTAACAGGAGAATAGAAATGTAAATTTAGGCATGGACCCAGACCCCTAATAACTGGCACTGATGGAATGTTCCATTGGCCAAGTGTCCCATTGAAATTTATATTTGCAAAAGGTACTGATCATGGACAGCTCTGTTACGACAGTATAGTCTTTGAACCTGAGAGATTCAGAGACCCTTTCAGAATGCTTGTGAGGTGAAAAATTGTCGTAATGAAACTAAGATGTTACTTTGTCTTTTTTTACTATTATCAAGTAAATGGGATTTTCTAACTACATAACAGAAAGCGGAAGCCCACGAGAACCTAGATTTTTTTTTAAAGATGTCCATTTCTGATGTATTTATTTTATAATAAAGATAACTACATAAAAAATAAAAAGAATAGCCACTTTCTAAAACTTAATATACTTTTTTATTATTGAGTTGACTCTGTTTTTCCCATTTAAAATGAAATGGTTTATATCCATACTTTTGCATTTGATCATGTAGATTGTAAAGCAAACCTTTTTTATGGTAATTAGTGCTGTTACAATGTCTACATATAAATGCTTTATCAACTTAATACACCAGCCAGAGTCAGTGCTATTACAGGTATATCTTCCATGAAGCATGCCTAAAATGAATGTATTTGTAATCCAAAGGTAATGGAGGTTGCTCACATTATGAATTACTTGTTGACAGTAAGTTTTGACAATGAGTTCAGTTTTAACTAAATCATAGTTAAATATTAGAGTGTAAATAGAAACAAGGATAATATTACATTTAGTTTCTGGAAATTCCTCTCTTCTCTACTCCTAACATTGCTTAATGTTTTCCTAGCCTGTTATGGTTTTCTTGTTAGCATATGCAATGCCAAAAGTATGCCAAGAACATATAATGTGATCCATGTGTATTTTAGAAGTCTATCCAACTATACTAAAACATTTATTCCTCTTCACCTTACTCTTCCCTTGGAAACAAGTATGAGAGAAAGAAAATCAGAGAAAATAAGGGTGACTAATCAAAATAGGATTAAGAATCTGAATTAAACCAGTAATGTACAATAAATAAAACTTAATTTTGTGCAAAAATATTAACTCTTTAGAAAAAAATTAGTAAATTCTGATTTAGTTACCCTATTGTGTCTTTATAAATTTATTTTAAAATATAAAATAATTCTTGTGTTTTTCCTCAGGTTTAATGTAAACTTGCATTTCCCAGTGTGGTTAAATAGAGGATTCATGTGAAGGATAACTCAATTTTTCCCTAAATTGAATGCTTTATATACTGGTCTAGGTCTTCTAGCTAGCCAAATTATTCCCAGGTTACTTGAAATTATCTATAGTAATTCCCACTGACCAAGAACATTTCTAGTTATGAGAAATTTTAGACCTAATTGCACACCATCAAAGATGCATTAAATTGCATTGTTGGCATAATAAATGTGCTCAGAGAATAATTTCCATCCACTTCCTCTCCCACCCTCACATTTCCAATCTTTTAATGTATGTTCAGGTGGAAAGTATTGCAGTTGAAGACAGTGAAGAAAATCACTGAAGTCAAAAGGTGGTCGATATTCTCATTTTTCTCAAAGTATTTTTAGTGTAACTATTACCTTTTGAGAAAAGGTATTCTTAGGCAATGATGGAAAATAAAATTTAAAAATGGAAAGAAAAATAATTTGAAAACTTTATTAGAATCACAGAATTTACAGTATCAGAAGGCATTATTCTAAATGTTAGGGAAGAAAAATGTGACTAAAATAAAATATGGTCTGTGACTATATTCTTTTTCACTGAAGCTGGATGTCTATTAGGACAAATAGTCACCTAGTAGAATAGTACTGAAAAAAAATAAAGAGGAAACCCTAACAGAGAATTGGAGATGGACAATAGCAATGAGACTACCAGAATAATACTTTACCTTGGTTAGTCCAGTATCTGACTCTCAGTGACATAAAGCAATCCAGTGTTGCCTCTGCTTTTGTCAATGTCCTACCAGCATAAAACCAAGAGCTAAAGAAAGTCTGGCAGAGATTCCACTGTTTAAAGCCCTATAATTTTGACCTCTTCTGTGATTATGCAAATGCAGGCACAGATAACTAAAGAGTGTGTATCTCTGTGTAAGTAGTACTTGAAATTATAAAAGCAACTTGACACCTATTTTAGTAGTATCATTTTAAGTAGGCTGTAGATAGTTGACCATAGCTTGTTCATATTGATGGTATCCATGGAAAAGAATGCAAAATTTGTATGGCTTGCAAGTGCTCTCTATTCATTCATATCTTCACATTTACCAAAAAAAATAAAATCATGGTTTTAAGTGTTTTGATATGTGTAGTGCATATGCTAGTTCACTGTAAAGAATTTTCAAAAGTCCCAATCCAGTAAACACTTTTTTTTTTACTTGTCCTTTCTTCTGCACTAGCATAAAAGTGTACTGCTTTTTCTTTTTTGACTTTATTATTTCATTGAGTCACTAATAGATTCCCATTAAGTAGGAGTCATAGATAAAGGAAAGTCAGTTGGCGTCTGTGCAATAATTTGATTATTCTTACTTACATCCTAATAATAAATTCCAAGTTTTTTATTTAAATTTCTTATATTTTTCCAAATATTTTTGACGTCTCCCAATCATGTGCATTACATTTTAGTTTTTTACTCTATCTGTGTGGAGGCATTGTCAAATTTTCCACCTCTTCTTTCATGATCATAGCCCTACTCTTTTTGTTGACTTTTGCACTTTTTTGAAGACATATCTACATATTTTAAATATTCCCTTTTTTAGTTATTACCTAATTATGTCTATAGAACCTAGGCTCAACCTGAGATGTGTTCATAGAACATAACATCTTTAAATTTTATTTAATTTGTTGTTGATAAGAATTTTACTGTGAGAACTTTTATATAACCAATGTCCAGTCAGTAGATATCTGGCTGGTCTGGATTTATTTTACCACACTTCAATTTTCCCCCAATTTTATATTCATTCTGCATTTTCTTTTTATTCAGTCAGCCATCTGGGAAGCCGCATCTTTGTATGCTATAAAACATATTTTGACCTCCAATTTAAGATAAGAAATATAAAACTTTTATTTAGAATACAAAATACATATAAAATAAGAAAATATAAAGCCATGAAGAATAGATGGCTTGCATAGTAAAACAACTGATGTTTATGCATGAATATATTGTTAGCAAGATGATTATTGAGCAAATATTACTCCCTAGATATGAATAAAATAATTAGTGTTACCACATATACACTTAAATACATGGTATAATTATATGTGTAAGATGAAATTATCTCTATTAAAAGAGGAAATGCTTGAGATTAGGACACAACATAGTCATGTGTAAAAAGAGCTGGTGTAAGCTTTGCAGAGGATTCGTAAATTCATCAGTGATATGAAGTTCATGTTTTTTGCTGTTATAAAAAAATACATGTTTATGCAGATACAAACTGATGCACATGCACATTAATTAGATGCATTTATGTGGTGGCTCAGTAGCTGGGATTTCTTTAATTAAAATTACTCTGAATTGTGGCTTTTCTATTTAATTTAATTTTTTCTTTACATTTCAATTATAGTCCCAAGATAGGGATAGTTTACTCTATGGCTTTGACAATAAATAAGATATTAATGTTAAGAGAAATTTTCGTATTATCTCAACTCGAGAAAATATAGGAGAATCTTTACATTCTCTTGAATTATAAGATTGCTTTCAGTAGTGTTACAGTTATATTAGACTAGTACAGTCGACCCTTGAACAATGCAGGAGTTAGGGGCACTCACCCTCTGCAAAAATCCACATATAACTTTGACTGCCCCCAAACTTAACTACTAATAGTTTACTGTTTACTGGAAACCTTATAGATTTTACAAATAAAATAAAGTCAATTAACATATCTTTTTATGTTCTATGTATTATGTACTCTACTCTTACACTAAAATAAGCTAGAGGAAAAATGTTATTAAGAAAATCATGAGGAAGGGAAAATACATTTATAGTACTGCATATCTTTACTGAAAAAAATTCTATTTATAAGTGGACCTGCACAGTTGAAACCTATATTGTTTGATGGTCAACTGTTTATCACACCCTGCCCCATGTTTAATTTCAGAGCCAAATGGGAGATTATCCTGGAATGATTTGGAATTAAAATATTACCTTTATTACTGATAAGATTCTATTGATGGGCATGATTTAAATGTGATTTCTAATTCTAAACTCCAGGATGTATAACAATGTATAGAAGGTAGAGTTAGATGCCTGTTCTTTGCAAACAAGCAGATTCCAAAGCAGAAAATTGAAGGAGGAGCTCAGCCAAGCATGGTAAGCTCCATAACTCAAATTCATCAATTGCTTGTCTTTGTTTCTCCTCGAAAGAATGTATGAGAAGATGGAGAGAGCCTAAAAGTGTTAATCTAATAATTGCTGTTCTCCTACCTAGGAGGATATATTGAAAGGAAAAAAGTCTGCTCTCTAGATGAATAGTGCATAATATCTAATTTGTACATGAGGAGAAAAAGCAATTTTCAACATACACAGACTTTCGAGGAAATTTAAAAATTTTCAGTTCCTTAGAGTCTAAACAGTCCCATCTTCTGGAAATTATGTTGAATATGAAGTTGAAAAGTTGACTTCCATGACTAGCACTATAGTGTTGAACAAGTCGTTTTGTGGTTTTGAATTCCTGTTAACCTACTTTGAAGGTGAACTGCACCTTTCTTTGCCTCTCTTCATGTATTGAGATTATTGAAGTTGAGTCCAGGTTTACCAGATGGCTGCAGCATGACTTGTTTGGTTAATTTTTCCTTTCTGATGATAATCTTTCTGATTTCCTTTCATCTTTTCCAATTATATCATGAACACATAAATTATAAGTAGATCAAGTGAAATATAATTCTACATTTTTAATTTAAAAACAATTAAAATTTTTAGTCAATTTTGAATTCAAGGAAAAATAATTGTGTGTGTCTACTTTTAATTATGAATTAGTATGTTAGAAATGATATTTTAATTTTATGTGAAATAGAAAAGAGTTAATGGTTTTGACTTTTGTCCATTGAATGCTAGGACACATTCACAGAAATGTTAGAGTTTAACCATCCAAATATATGCAGGGTTAAAGTTCAATTTCAGAAGCTACATAGAAATTTGGGAGGTAGTGGCTTCCTTTCATGTTATTTTTATTATTTACCTGTGAAGTTGATGAAGTATCATCTTTCACCAAGTTTACAAGTGAATTTGGAGCAAATTAAACTAAAATGACTGTCATGTACTTTAATTAAATGTGAATACTGCCACAGAGAGAGATAGAAAGTTTCTTTTGAATCAAATGCTAGTTCTAGCCTAGAGTATGTTTAAATATGACTGAAAAAAGGAAAACAGTTATATCATAAGCAGTAGATTGGGGGAGGGATAATCAGGAACAACAGGTAAGAAATAATCTTTCAAAATTGTTTTTCAAGTGAGTATTCTTAAGTTGTTGCTGTAAGCTAGCTTATGCAGACTAGTATAGACATTTGTACATTAGTATGTTTCTAAGGTCTCTACCTACCCTTTTAGTAATTCTGCCTCTAAAATGTAGTATCAAAATGTGTTTCAAATGCATGCACTTCCCTTAATCTCAACTACATCCACTTTCATCTCTTAATTGGAATTTTAGATTAACCTCATCATTAGACCTCCCACAATCCATCTTGCTCCAATGCAGTATATTCAGTAGAGTGAGTGACAGTGAGCCTTAAGAACTAAGGCAGATCATTACATCCCCCCATCATCTAAAATACTTAAAAGACTCCTTGTTGCATTAAAAATAATACCTCAGAAAACACCAACCAAGATGTCCACATATATCTGATCCCTGCCTAACTCCATCTCCTCTTCCTCTTCCCTGTGTTCACCATGTTCCTGCCACGGTAGACACACAGCTGCATGAATACAACACACTCATCTCCTTTCATACAGACATAAAATATCATATTACATTAAAGTGTTAATTATATCACCTTATTAAATATTAATTTACTAGTAACCTCCTATGTACTAGGTGACCAAATAAATAAATAAATAAATAATGGTGATTACCCCCGACCCCAACACGCTGTGCACACTCAAACACACATCTATTCAGCAGTCCAAACTAATTTTTCAAGCCTGTCAAAGCAAAATAAATTACTAGTTATCACTGATTTATCAAATCCAACTGACATGGCAAGATTAGAACAGAAAAACAGTGTGACTAAAGCCAGCCATTGAAAATTGAATGCGCTGACATTAAAACAATTACTATGTAAATTGGTGCTTGGAAATGACTTATACAGATAAGCTCTATAGTATGTTTGTCACTAGCAAGATGCCAAGTTGACATTTTATTCTGCTGCTTTTGAGAATGGGGCCAAGAGAACTTTAGCTGAACCAAAACGGTTTGGCAAGAAATCATATAATGACAAAAAGTTAAAAGAAAATAATTTTCTCTCCTTTCTGAACATGAGTGGCTCCTTTGAGAAGATTTTTGTTCACTAACAATAATATACTTAGCTATTCTGATAATCTTGTTTAGGAAATCTTTTTGAAAGGGACTTCACAGAATTCTTACTACCTGAAATATCATCTATTAGTAAAGCCATTTTATCAGGCTTTTCATGGACTAAAAGGCAATAAATTTATTATTTAGTTAATTAATTAATTGGGGGAGTGTCCCACTGACACTAGCACTTGTACATGTATCAAAAGATGGTCAAAACATACCCCCAAATACCATTTTTGCTGTAGCCATGAAGTCAAACAAACTATAGTATTTTGAATTGGTTTCCCTCCCACATATACTCTAATAAAACTGATCCTAATGAAACTGACTGAAACTGAATTGGCACTTTGTCACCACTTTAGAGAATTATCATCGTTATTACAAAATGGCACAAAATCATAACCGTTTAGAATGTGGGCTCTAATGCAAGCTTAAAATATAATCCCCTGCCTGTTTATTATCATCATTATTATTATGTAATGGCATTTTAACACAGCATTATCTGAAATATGTTCCAAGTTTCATATGTTTCACATGAGCTATATTTATATATGTACATATATTTATTTCTCATGTAGTCTGAAATATGTTAATATAATTAATCAATCTTTAAAAGCATACTGTCACTCCATTCTTTAGATTATTTCATCAGGAAAGATATAGTGAGTAATGTTGTTGCAGATGTTAATATTATTTAAACCTATTTACAAATATTAAAAACATATATTTGTCAAATAAGATAAAGGAAAGATGTTGCTTTTCTTGATATTACTTTAAATAGAAAAAGTAACACATAGATTCGCTTAATTTTGAGGCCTCTCAACATAGTGACTTTAAGTATTAAGCTTAAATTTTACTTTTTGAAAAAGTGGCTTTAAATAAATATACTTTTTGGATATTTAACAGTTCTTTCTCAGTAAATGAATTAAGAGTACCAAAAAATTTAATTGAGATATAGAAGATTTAAACAAGATTATCAATAAATTGGCTTAATTTGTTTATTTATATTTATTAAATATTATATTAAATAATTGCATAATAAACTTTTTTTAACTGCACATGGAATATTTACCCAAGTAGACAGTATGCTAGTATATAAACAATTCTCAATAAATTTCATTGGATTGAATTAATACTGAGTATATTCTCTAACTAAACTTGAATTAAATTAGAAATCAATAAAAATAATAGATACAGAAAAGATGCAAATATTTATAAATTAAATAACATATGAGTAGCTCACAGGTCAAATGTTAAACTAAAAAAATATATATTTCAAGTGGAGATAGTGAAAATACATCCCAAAGTTTGTTTATAAGCTTTACATACAAAGCAGATCTTATAGGTAACACATAGCTTTAAGATTTGAAATTAGGCAAGAACAATCATCAAATTATTTAGGTAAAGATAAGCATGAAAATGGAAATTAATAAATTAATGACTTGGTCAAAAGATAAAAAAAATTATAAAATCAAAATTTAGTATTTTGTTTGGATTAATAATATTACTAAAGCCCCAGCAAATATTTCTACAGATAAACAAAAAGAGAGAAACCACCAATTACCATTATCAATATGAAAGAGTAAATATCATAAAACTTCCAACAGACATTTAAATCATAATGAAGAAATATTATAAACATCATCATGGCAAAAAGTTGACGCTGAAACAAAATATAGAATTTTCTTTAAAATTGAACTGACACTGTCACATAATGAAGCAGAAAATCTGAATATCCCTAGAGCTATAAAATATTTGCAATTTAAAGCCTGCAGACAGCATTCTCGTTTCTGGGTAAAATGGAATAAATATTTGCCACTCACATTCCACTGAACTTAACTATAAAAACTAGACAGATGTTAACTTAGAATTCTGAAAAATAGCAATAGGTGGAGGAGGGATGGACATGAGAATTCAAAATAGCACTGAAAGAATGCTGAGTTCTCATGTTCCTTAAAGCATATTAGATGGTTGAAAGCAAAAATATTTTCTGATATGATTTTCAATGAACATAGACATATCAGAAAATTCTAATATCAAAGAGAAAGTATAAAGGAACCTATCTAGTAATAAGATTTTTGTATTAATACTGAAGTCATATAATATTAATTATATATACTGGAAAAATAAATATTTATTTTGTAATCCCTAAAGCAAACACCAAAATATTATGCAAAGATAGCATCAAAAACAAAATGGATACACTGAAATAGAATACTAAAAAATGTATAAATAACCCAACGAATGTAGAAAAAGAGAAACATTTAAAAAAAGAAAAACACACAGAATACTCCACCCAGCAATAGCAGAATACATATTCTTGTCAATTATACATGAAACATTCGTCAAGACAGACCTTTTTCTGGGTTATAAAACAAATACTACAAGTATTAAAAAATTGAAATCTTACAAAGTATATCCTCTGACAATAATACAATTAAATTAAATATTAACAGAAAATAGCAAAACAATCTACAAACACTTAGAAATTAAAAACATATTCTTCAGTAATCAGTGTGTCAGAAGGCAGATTCAAGAGAAATTTTAAAATATTTAGATCTGGCCAAAGATAAAGATAAATATTTAAAATTTTTGATGTATTTCAAGCAATTTATAGAATGATCATTCAAATCTGTCATCTAATACTTATTTTTTTAAAAAGGCTACAAATCAATAATCTAAGCCTTTACGTTAAGAAACTGGAAAAAGAAGAGCAAAATAAATGTAAAGAGTAAATTCCGTGCTATAATTGTGAAATTATCATTATTTTCTTGCAGTGCTATCAACTTTTGCTTTATATATTTAGAAATTCTGTTATTAGGAGCATAAATATTTTGTTTTGTTTTGTCCTCTTGTTGAATTGATCTCTATATAAAGAAATGAACTATAGATGTAGAACTTTAAATTTTATAATTTGTTTATGAAAAAATTGAATCTTGTTAGTTTTTTACTAAATGTCTTCTAACAGAAAGTTTTTCTTTTTTCCTTTTTTATTTGAAAGAAAGCAATAGGCTAAACTGGCTGCATTCACTAGTTTTGTGTGCCAAAATTTTCTGACGATATTTCTTCTGGATCATGTAAGATAGCATTTCTTGGGTCATACACTGTGTGACTAATTCTGACCAACTTTTAAGCAGAAAGCAATATGTCAGTTTAGAGACAAACTACTTAATTACTAGCTTCAGACCCAGTAGTTTTCTCATTTACCACTGGCAGTGTAACTGACAAGTCAAAATATTGGCTGTTTGGACTGACTACAGTGAACAGAGACCCTCCTGCCAAGCAGTGATGAACAAGTAGAAGAGTCAAAGAGACTATTCATTGTTTTGAGCCACTGGGATTTTGAGCCATTTGACATAGTTTATGAGCACAACATAACATCCTGACTGATATACTTAAGAAGATAGGGAAAAAATTCAGTCAAACAAAAAAATAAAGCCATATATTTGATAAGCTAACAGAAAGATCTAAGGATTAAAATATGCAAATACTCCCATCCAAACATTTTACTCAAGTTTTTCAATCTAAGAGTTTTAATTTTTTAAATGTAGCTTTTCAACTTGTATTTAAAACTCACCTTCAGTCTTTGAATAAGAAAAAATGTTCAGCTTACAGTAAGAATATGGAGGTCTTAAGAATCTCAGACACAAGTTTAACTAAATGACCACAGTATAAATGTTGACATTGTTGTATAAATAATAAAATATCTCTTTAGACAAAAGAAATATCAATGTATTATAAATAAGTCTGGTACTATATATATATATATATATATATATATATATACACACATACACACACACACACACACATATATATATCTGTAATTAAATATGTCTGTAATTAAAAATATAAATAATTTTATATATATATATAATTAAAATTTATTTTGACCTATTCCTATTGTTAAAAGAACCACCTACTTATGTTCTGTGAAACTAATGACATTATAAAGATAAATTAATAATAACTGAAAGGGATGACAAATAAGTATGTTTAAAATAAAAAATGCTGTTAAATTAAATGTATTTTTTAAATATCTCAGTTTAGCATATACCAATAGAGAATATTAGAAAATATGTGTACATTCTGTTCTGGGACAACGAAGAGTATGAGAAATTTTCTATTGCCATTTATTTTCATTATTATTAATGGTTTAGCAGAATGTTTGCAGACCAATTTTTTTTTTGTCAACTTTTAAAATGCCTTCAGGGTTTGTCATTTCTCACAAGTAACTTTTTAAAAAAATATAAATTATTTTGTCTCTCTGGTTCATTTAAAATTTGATTTTTTTAATCCATTTAGTTAAATTGTTATTTAACAAAGAGCTATCTTCATCTCTGAGCCATTCCTAAACTCTAAGCTAATTTCATGCAAATGCTTACTTTAAAATAACACAGCAGTATGAAATGAAATGATTACAGTCATTTTTATTCATCTTCTATAAACTTAATGCAGTGCACATTTTAACCTGTCCCCATTTTCTCTTTTTAATTTGCTGCATATCTGTAACCATAAACATATAAATTGTTTTAGTTTATTTTACTCATTTCTTCCGTGTTGTTATATTGTTCTTACTTTTTACGAATTTCCATTCTCAATCTGATTTGAGATTAAACCTAAAATACATAGGTGTCAGATTCTTAATAAAGCCCTAGATGTACTTCAGGATTTCTAGTAATGCTGAGAAGCAGTCATCTGGACCACAACTTCATGAATCCCATGGCTGAGTTTAGGAGTGAATTCAATATATTCTTTGGAGCAAGTTAAGTGATAGAATGACTAAATATAATTGGATCAGATTAAATACTGTCATGAAAAGTCTGGTTTTTCTTAAAGTAAAACCTCCTTCATTATTTTTTGCCAGAAATATTACAGTCCCTCTTCTTTCTGCCTGTAGTTCCTTTTGTCTTCAGTGCATCGTCTGCCCTTCTGCCAGAGGAATATATAAACATTGTCCTGTCTTCCTCATCATTAACAATGTATGAAATACTTCACGTTGACTGCAGGCTAACGTCCAAATTCCTTAGAATCACTTTCAAGATCCTACATGATCTGTTCTCGACATACAGACTCATCTTTAAAGACTTTCCTAATTCTTTCAGACAAAGTTAGTTATACTTCCTTTGGGCTCTCGTTGCCTCTGTGCCATTTATTATGTCACTTGTCTCATTTGAGTCTAATCATTTTATGTATCTGTCCACTGGTCTGTGAATCCTTAAGGGAAGAAACCTTAGTTCATTCATCATTGTATCCTAAGTGTCTCTGACTTTCCCTCCTGCAGTTCCTGTCTCTCGTAGTTTCTTACCTCCTTCCACAGAGGACTTGACAGGTAAAATAACAACAAAACAACAACAATCATAGCAACAACAACAACAATGACAGTACTTATCAAACCCTTGCTATTATCAGATGTAATACTGTACTGTGCTTTACATAGATTACCTTATTTAATTCTTATTAACATTACGAAAAAAATTTTTTTCCCCACTACTGGGCCCCACATGAGAAAACTAGACTACTTTCATAAAAGTTAAATAACTTGCCATTGTCACAGGGTAGAAAGTGGCAAAACCATCATTTGAACCTTTGTAGTTTGATATATAAATTGTGATTTTTCAATATCTGAGAATTATCAGGACAAGCTATCAGTCAGTTTTTAATGTGGTCTGTTTAAAAAATAAGTTATAGACATTTATAGAAGGTAAGTAGTCTACTACTTACTAGTAGTCAAGTAATTAGGATAAGACCATTTTTCTATGTATACTGTGTAAAGTCCTGATAGTTGTACTTCTTAGGCATAGAGGAGACTGAACAGAGCATCAATAATAACTAAAACGTTGAAAGAAAGAGCACTTAGAGAGGTGTAACAAACTGTACTTTCCTTGACTCAACAAAAATAATAGTTTCTTAAAGATTTTTGACCATCACTTTGTATTCAAGAGACTGTTCTTGCCAAGTGAAGTATAACCACTATGACTGTATCAAAGATTGGGTAGCTCTAGAAGCAGACAAAAATTTGACTGCAATAGTTTTGAGGAGGAATCACAGAAAGTATCTGGGGAGGCAGAGTGAAGAAATAATAAGACAAGGAGGGAAAAGTAACCAGTAGTGGTGCATTGTCAAGATGCTTATCCCTGTTGGGCAACCAAGGCTCAGTCTTGCAGGGAAACTCTGAAAAACCATATGGAAGAGCACAGACTTATCCAGCTATGCTATAAAACTGTTTGTTCTCCAACTATCCTTGACCTGAGGGAATGAGTGGTTACTTTTACATCTCATCTGTGGTAGTAATTTAAGCTTACATAGATAGAAATTATTGAAATCATTGAAAACATTTTTATGAGTCTTCAGTCTTGTCTTTTTTTATGTCTGCCTTTTTCTGAATGGATTGCATATAGCTGTTAAACTGTAAAGTCATAAGTCTAATGATTGCTTATAGGATATTACTCTGAATGCAGTTATTATTTAATTAATATGCAAGTTATATGTACAATGTCTTATCTTAATGTTTAAAAAATAACTTGCCTTTTGGGGAATATCAATTATATTCCCAGAGCATGATCGGGTATGATGGTTTGCAGAAGATGGTGTAGTTATCCTGATATTGATACAAAGAAGCACAATTATCTTGAGCCTTTGGTTTTGTTGAGAGGAATGTATGGCTCCATATAAGTATGACAGATGTGTTGAATTACTTTAGCACTCTTTTCCAGATTTGTGCATTATATGTGAAAGCATCTATGTCACTACACTCCTTTGGAAATCACTGACAGATCTGTTTCATGAATTACCTTTTCTTTCTTCTTTCTTTCTTTTTTTTTTCTTTTACCATTTTATGTTATGCTAAAATGTACTTCAGGTTTTTTTCCTAGAATTTAATGCTCAGTTCATGATATCATTTTGATGGTTTTTCAACTCTTTTCATTGTATTTGCAAACATCAAAATCTACTTGTTTTGTAAATATTGTTACAAATAAGAATTCCTGAGATTAAATAATTGATAAAGGGACAGGATAAAAAATAAAATGTTTATATTTGTATATTTAAATAATTTGTCTAAGATATTTAATTTTATTTCATCTTCTATATAGTTAAGTTTTTTTGGTTTTAATTACATTTTGCCATATCTTCCCAAGCTGTAAGGCAATATCTCTTGATTTAGATCCATAGCAATATTTAATGTATCCTATTGAGATCATAGTAAAATTAAATATCAAAATGACTGAAAAAAACATTTCAAGTAATTGACTGGAAAAAACATTTCAAATAATGTTTTGAATATTCTGGTACATTTCTATGTATCTTGGTAGAATATATCACATTTTAATATCCTGCTATGTTTTGTTTTCTCACCTAGACTAAATATTATCCTGTGTTCTGACAGAAGATGAAGCATTACATGTTCCTTCATTAAAATAGAAATTCTGTTTCTAGATTTCCACTCTCATTTTTGTTTTCAGGTTATCTGTACCAGGAAAAATACAGAATTTGATAATAGATTAAAATTTTACCCTATTTTAGTTTTGAAGTAGCTCAAAGAATTCACAAACTTAAATAAATTAATGTGCCTTAATAAACTTTGGGTAACTATGCCCAATGCTGAGATAGTAATTAAATGAGATTTGAGACAAGGTCCCTGCCCTTGTGTGGATTATAAATTAATCACAGATATGCAAAAATAGCAATTACATGTATTAAACTGCTTTTAACTACACCTAAAGTTAAAGCCCACTTCTTTTTTTAGAATCAGTTTGTTTCACAGCGAGGAAATCAACATTTCTTTTTATAATTTCCATTAAGGATGTGATAATGTCTTGGTTTGGATCTCAATGTAATCTTATTATGTGATTGTACCAGTATGTGGTTATTTAAGATTATATCTTCATGTATTTCATTGTAAGACTGTTTTTCCCCTAGAGCTGTGTGTTATACAGCCATTGAAACATATCACAACCAAAACTGATTAAAGAAATTGAACTTCCAAAACTTTCCAAGGAAACTCATCTAAACCTTAACCTAAACAATTTTAATGCATAAAATTTATCCTTATTACTATTAGATAACAATAGAAACATTTTAAGTTAACAAGAACAACATTTCAGTATAATTCTTACCCAGTATTTGAGCCCTTGCTACAAAAGAGGTTAAATAATTATTGTTTTTAAGTATGAGTGTGAAAGAAGATTATTAATTAATTATATGAATGAGTAGAGTAACTATTATGATGTATAAGCTCTGGTTGGGAGAGTATTAAACAGAGTCTAGTTTTCACATTTGTGTGATAACATAATACAGAAATAGTAATATAAGATATACTTCAGTTTTGAATTTGACCTGGCTTCTTTCTTCCTTTATTATCTCCAGTTGTAAGCACAAGATGTACCTGGAAAGACTGCCAAACACCAGCATCATTATCCCATTTCATAATGAAGGTTGGACTTCACTGCTGCGTACCATACACAGTATAATTAACCGAACCCCGGAGAGTCTGATAGCAGAAATCATTCTAGTAGATGACTTCAGTGATAGAGGTAAGGTGCATTTAATAATACTTTATCTGATGCTGTTATCACTTACATAAACATTGCAGCTTTACAAGGAGGCAGAGGATTATTGCAATGTTTCTTTCTGATTCTATCTGAAAGGTGATTATGAAGTTTTGTTGTGATTTCATAAAATGTTGGCCAAATGTAAAAGAAACTGAATGAGAAGTTATTGGTGTCATTTGAAGAGCTATAAGAAATTTGTATTACACTCCTGTTGTAAATTAGACAAGTGTTGGCAAGATGCCTCAAATTCTGCTTTCAGCTTCAGGACAAACACTGAAAAAATATGTTATCATAAGTACATATAAGTGGTAAAATATTCTAGTAGAATTGTAAAATCTGTTTCTGTTTATGAAAAGTATCCATTATTTACAAGTATGATGCTTTCTCCAGGCTGTGCTTGTGTTACTTCATAAATACTAGAAATTATAAGTAACACAAATAAATATTTTAACTTGGCAATTCTAGCAATTTTATCATATCTGAACAGTAACAAAAAATCTGATGTAACAGTGTTTTTAGAAAATTTGACATAAGTTTTAATATTTTAGCATTCTGACAAACACAATTGATTTTATAATATGAGGATAAAATAGAAAGTTTCCTAAGATTAGGACTTCATTAATTATATTTGATTTGAATGTGGGAACTGTTGATACTACAGGGAAAGTAAAGTCCCTCTTTCTTGACTGATGTGAGTGGAGAGGAGAAAACCTTTTCTAATGATTTTCATCTGTTTGGGAATATAATTTTCTACCTTATATTTCACTGCACAAAGAATCTCTACTTTATAATGCTGTGTATCTGTAAGAAAGAATGGCAGTAAAGTAGTTGGATTGCATATTATTCTTATATTTTACAGGAAAATACATTTGAAATCATATAAGTTAATTGAAGTTTTGAAATTTTTGTTTGCAGCAAAAATGTCATTTTCTTCATAGTATTCAGAAATTCTGTAAAAATAAAACTTTAGTGTGTCCATTTTGAGGTTTCTTTAAAAGAGAGTTCTAGTCTTCGATGATTCACTTCAATGATTCACTGATTCAGGGTTTGCCTAATATTAATATGTGTTGACGTTTATATGGCAAAAGTAATGTTGTCTAACATCATTCTGTTAAAATAATAAACTACCAACTTGGTGATTTATGTTGATTTCAAAACAGTTTTGCCTTATGTTGCTTAGGAAGATGTGTGTTCAATACTACCTAAGAATATAAGCCAGTATCTAAAATTGATATTTATTATTTAAAAATTAATTTATATAACATGTTGATTTTTTTTAACTGAGTATTCATTATTACCTTAGGTTAAAAATAGGCATTTAAAGTGTAAAGGCTAAAACTTTATTTTTAAATAAAAAAATGAAAAAGAGACCAAAGATCTTGGGCTGCGTGTTGCCAAATCTTCTTTGGTTGACTGATACTAAGAGAAATCAGACAGTGTATCTGTGGAGAATTTTCTACATAATTAACTTCGTCATGGTAAACTATTGATTACAGCAGAATTCTGACCTGGGGGTAACACAGTAGGAAATGCGTGGTAGCATAAAACTGTGGTTTGTAGAACATTTTTTTGCTGAATATCTCTCAGAGGTGTTTTCGATTGAAAGTCTTTAAAGAGAAAAAAAAATAGTAGCATTCTCATTCGTCTTGACTTCAAATCACTGTCATCTTTTGTGAAGCGGTAACTCTGATGGACCGTCCTTCTGCATATGTTACCTGGGAAGTGTCTTCCAGAGACCGTCGTCAATGTCATTACTGTTAGTTTCATAGTACAAAAGGGAAAGAATTATTTGGGATAGTAATTTTGCTTTTCTATGGACATTCTTAAGAATAATAATTATTTTAAGGTTTTGGTAAATCTTTGATATTCTATTTCTATGAACTCTCAAGTTGAAAAGATATTATATAATCATTAAATTTTCAAAAGGTTAATTTTTTGAATATTGCTTTTTATTATGTTGATGCATCTATACATGTAAAAGTAAACTTTGAAAAAATAAGGGATAAAAATACTTATATTATCTTTTAGAATACTTTGTAATTCTAAATTTTGCACAGAATAGGAAAAACTCTTCTTCCAAATTTGTCTGAAATTACAAAATCTCATCTGATACAATATTAGAATACAGATAGACTAAGAGCTATCACTCCTGCTTTCTGAATAATGGGAAATATAGAAAATTAATATGAGAAACACAGGTTAGAATCCCAGCCCAAACTATTAACCATATGACACTGGATAAATTAACTTCCCTATGCTTTATATATTTTTTTAATCAAATGGGGATAAGTAAACTCCTTAGTTATCTAAGCAACTTCTCATAGAGAGGTTATGCTGGAGAGCAGCTTTGGATGCTTGAGTGAGTTGTGAACTACTCAGGAGAGTAATTGCTATCAACTACTGATTACTACTCACCAAATACTCTCCTATTATTATATTATAAATAACTTCCATAACTGAGGAGATGCTCTCAGTTTAAGTAGATCTAGTCACAAAAATTTATCTGTCTGTCTGTCTGTCTGTCTCTATCTATCATCTATCTATCTATCTATCTATCTATCTATCTATCTATCTATCTATCTATCATCTATCTGTCTACCATCTATCTGTCTTCAGAAGCAACAACAGTCAGAGTGCATGTGAAGACAAATTGTGGTAATTCATAATATGTTGGAAAATCATGACTGAATTCACATTTTTAAAAATCTCAAAGTTTACTAATAAGCAGGTAATTTACTACATATACTGAGTGTTTATCAAAATCCCTTTTAAGATTATTTTTACTATTACAAGAAAAGGAAAGTATCACAAGGTGTCTCTTGTTCACAGGGTGTCTAAGACAGAAATGGAAGTTTTTTCTGCTCCTTTTATTCTGATATTATGTATAGCCATGATCTTAAAAACTATTATACCTTATACTTTAAAGTGTACTTACACTTTTTTTTTTGGATAACTCAGAAACTGTAAGCCTGTAACAATTCTTTAAAATCAAATTGACTAGGTTAGAAAAAATTTAAAGTACAAAAGAAAATGCAATTTTTATTTTAGCTTCCTTTAGGAAATTATTTCTGAAATGTTACACTTTATATTTATTTTCACGAATATATTCCAATCCAAAGTCTGTTCAGTATGCATCTTAATGTCTTTGCACTATAATCCTCTTGGATATTCTGCAATATCCTTTGGCCAAGGGCAATAAAATTTTGACAAGACTTAATCAAATATTACTGCCTTATATCTTATATCCTTCTAGTCAACATGTTAGCCACGTTAATGACACAAGGTTTTTATCATCTGGAATTCATAGTTTCAAAAAATGTAAACATTACAGTGACTGGGGAAATTCTGTAGAAGTTAATAGGAATAGAGAAAGAAAATACAAAAATAATGTGTAATTGAATAATTATAAATATTGCAGTGATTTTTAAAAATCTGCTTAAATAGGTTTGACCCAGTTATCAAAATGTTTGGGGGGAAAAAAGTCACTATCCCATCTAGCAGTTCTCACTTTAGATATTCTTCCTCAACCAAGCTTGATAAACAGATTGTTTTTGTAGCCTCAGAACATAACCCTACTGTCTATACAAAATATGAAGGTACAGGCCTGCAGGTAAGTTTCTAACAACAGCACTAAGTTTTTTGCTATCCGAAGAGTACCAAAGGTAGTGAATGTGGTTATATATTTTTAGTAAGCTCTCAGAAATACATTTAACAACTTAACTTGAGGGCTATAACAAGGCTTTAAGATGACTTTAAAGCAGGGTTAATCCTGGACTTATCTCCAAACTCCAGGCAACCTTAACAGCATCCACATGGAAAATGTTGAAATGTGTGAAATAAGCTCGGGCTTAACCTCAGAGATAGGATATATTTGAACCTGACAATTCCCTAAACTCTGTATACTCAGATGAATGCAAGTTCAAATTGAGGATAGTCACAGGAGAGTTGCTGACACATTCTCCTAAATGCAAGTATGAAGGTATTGTCATGCACTGGATACACACACACACACACACATACACACACACACTCACTCACTCACTCACTCACTCACTCACTCACTCTTGCCCTGATTGTTTTAAACTTCCCAATCAAGAAAAGTAAGTAGTTAAGTTTTTGAGTTTCACAAAGACCTATTATGCCCATGTACTAGTTAGAGGAAAAATTAGAGACTTAAAACTATCCTTCCAACCTAGAAAAGCCACTAACTTTAAAGAAATCCAGTTTACTTTTCTGCCTATAACATAGATTTTTGTTACCTAAAGTGTGGTCCACAGACTAGCAGCTTCAGCATCACATTAAAGCTTATTAGAAATTCAGAATTTCAGACCCCATCCAGATATATCACAATCATCATTTTAAGCAGATCTGTGTGTAATTTTTATGTAAATCAAAGTTTCAGAATATGTTTCAAATTGGAGTTGGAGCTTCAGTGAGTAATATGGATGCATAAATAACATAACTTCAAAAAACTCCTGTTTCTTATACTTGTAATTATGAAATAATTTTTTTCTATTTGTTTTTTGTGTAATTGATGTTTATTGTGTAATCGATGTTACATTTATAAATCTGTAAAGACTGGAATCGAATTTCTAAAGCAATATCTCTCCATTATTTTATATATTATACATTTATTATTACACTTCGACAGATTTTGGCATTTTTATAAATTTGTAGACATTTGTACTGTCTTTTTATAAACTCATTTTATAATATTTTATACTTAATTTCAAGTTACTGCGATTACTTCCTCCCTCACCAATTTTTCTTCTTTGTTGTACAAATACCTTCCAACATTTTATAGATCTATTTTGCTTTGGAATCATTTAATAATTATCATGCCAAGTTGAAAAAGAGAAATGTGTGTATGTATGTGTGTGTATAAAGCAATTTCTTT
This sequence comes from Macroglossus sobrinus, assembly GCA_004027375.1. NCBI lineage: Eukaryota > Metazoa > Chordata > Mammalia > Chiroptera > Pteropodidae > Macroglossus > Macroglossus sobrinus. The sequence goes on from PVKZ01000841.1 coordinate 536,364, forward strand.
AAAGGTCCATATTACCATAAAAATCTTAGACTCTTTACATGGTTGAGTGTGTAAAAATCTTTAAAATGTTTTAAATCAATTCACAAATGATCTGAGTCTTGAGTTTCAGGTTCTATTTTACTCAAATAGTCTCCAAGTATATATTAAGGAAAGTTTTCATAAGCAGACAAATCAGCACAAGTTTTATAACCATTCAGAGTTGGAAGATATCATCAGTTTGAAAAGGTTGTAAAATAGGTGAAGAATGGTAGTGCATTTTTATTTTATATGATAAAATACTAACACTAGAGTGCATATAAAGATTCTAAGATGACAGTCAACAAAAATGTTTTAGTGCTGTATTCTATCAGGTACTCCACTAGATTATGAGTGAGCAATTTTTATGTCTTGGATTTATTGAGAGCTAGTCACCGTAAATGAATCTTAGAATTGTTTTGATTTATTATTCGTATATATTTTAAATTGTAAAGATAATTATATTTTAAAATCAAGATAATATGAAATACTAATAGCAGAAACTAAGAAAATGTTATAAAAGACAACTGCGTACTTTTCTATTTAGTAATTTAGCATCATCTGCTAAAGAATTGAAAGAAAGCTGTTTCATTTTTCTGATAATAAATTTATATATCATGTTGCATAATGGTCAAATGGGTCGTTTAATAAAATAGTTCTATTTTACCAATTAGTTTAGCATTTGCAGTCAAATGGGAGTCTTAGACACAGAGTGGCACTGTTTCCTAGGGTCGTAAATATGAATTTAAAACAGTAATGTGTTCTCAAGTTCAGAGAAAAACAAGGCTACCACCTACAAAAGTAAGTTTTGGAAGTTACAGCATTAACTCATAAAAAGTCTCTTTGCATTCATAAAATATAACCATCAGTTGCAGAATACATTTCAAGTAGGATCTGTCTCAGAAGGCAAAACACTTTTGGGATTTCTCCACCTCTATTTTTAAATTAAAATTTGAATCTCACATGGTATAGATGCCTATGTAAACCAAAGAATTTATCTGACAAAAATCTTGAGAGTTATGGATCCTTGTTGAGCTTTCCCTTTGCCCTGATGTTTGGAGTAGCATTTTGTTATATTCTCAGTTTCCTCTACAGAGCTAATGTGAGCAATCTCTCCAATTTTCAAGTGTTACTGAGGGTTACACACACATTTACAATCCTCATGATTACTACTAGAATGCTTTATTTAGTCCAGTACAAACCTTTTTTTAAGTCAGTGCTTGTTTTACTACTTAGTATAAAGGATCTTGATATAAACGTATATGTACTTTGAATTAATTGTGTTTTAAATTAGCCTTTATTATACTGGCACCGATAGTTTCAGAGCACTGCCAAAAAATTCTTATGGAAATTTTATTCTTCTGTCTTCTCAAGAAAGTAATTATATCTAAATTCAATAAAATTAATTTTAGTTTCAGATAAGATTCAGTGGGATTTATATTTGATTCATAAAGATACATTTGTTGAAACTTCCATACAAAGACATTCTAATGTAGTTAGTTTTAGTAAAAACTCCTTTTAAATGTTCTAATGCAGAATGTGAATATGTAGTTTGAGAGAATGTAGTTACCAAAATGAAATGCTTTTAGGCTAATTTTGAACACAAAAATAAGTATTTTGTAAAACTTGTAATAGAATGAAGAGGCAGAGCCTCAGTTCCAGTGTCTAGTTGGCCTGTATGTTAGATGTCGTGTATAATATTAGAGCAAATTTCAAAGTTGGAAAATTTTATTATTTTCTTTTTCTTTGTCATTTAAAAAATATTTTGTACTTAAATGAATGAAATCAACAAATTAAAATGTACCGTACCTCTTTTGTGAGGTATCTTTTAAAACTGCCTGTGTAGAGTAGTCAGTCAAATTGTGGTTAAAATATTTATGTTTGACCAATAAGTTGTTTCTAAAGTGTTTTTGTCTAATATTTTTGTTTTAAAGAGATAATAAGTCTCATCTAATTGTCATTTTTCTAACTAACATTTTGCTCATTTGCTGTTTTGTTCTCTGCTTACATATTGATTTGAACCATGTGAAATTGATTTTTCATAGGACATTAAATGGATGAGTGGCAATTTCATATATTTCTTCCTTCATAACAAGCATCTTAAAACCTATTTATCTTTGGATACAACAATGACTTAGTGCTCTATTTTAAATCAGTTTTTTTTTTTTTTTTAAGACAGAATGGTAGCCCCCATCATCAGGTGGTAGATAAGCTGATTGGGCATTCCAGTTGCCTTCTCTAAAGAAAAATTTCACATGGTTGAATTAATATGAGTGTAGCATAGAAGGAGATGCTTCTTTTCTAAGCAAAACTGTTACAGTTCACCAATGCCACAAGGGCATGACTTCCTCAAGAAAAATAAATTGTGCATTTTATTTTATGGCAGATTAAATTCCATTTATTTTCTTTGCAGACAGCTGTTTTGAGTAGGGTGTCACTTGTACGAACCATTTTATGGATGTTGGGCTTCAGATCTTAGAAAGGCATAACTTTCTCTGATGAAATGAAAGGTTATGTTTTATGATTATTCCTCATGTCAGCAAACCTCAGCTGTGAGCATTAATAATACAGTGTTCAGTATTTCAAGCAGCTCTTTTTGAAGTCTAAATATGCCCATATGCTCTTAATTTTAAAAAAATAATTGCATTGACACTGCAAAAAACACAAATATTTTCTTCTTTATCCTGAATTATAACACTTACTTAGAAAATTATCAGTCTCTCATCAGTCAAGTTTTTTGATGAGCTGTCAAGTTTTAACCATCAATTTCCTCTGTGCTTATGAAACATATTTTAACAAAATGCTTCTTAAAATAATTAAATGTTTTATGTCAAGTGGGTAACAATTTCACAATAGAATAGTAGATAGTATCTTTAAGATGAGGCATTTATAGGTGACATCATACATTTCTAAGATTTTATAGATGAATAAAAGGAGACTCTGAAAGGCAACCTCCTCAGTCACACACTAGGTCAATTTTACATGCTTAGATAAAATTTTTAATTTTTTAAACTAGGTATGCAGGGTTCCCTTTCTCTGTAGTTTATTCAGACATCTAATTCTGAGAAATTGAAACCATTCTGATAACTATGTTGAATTTAATAAAACCATAGTACAATTATATAGACACTTTAGATAATTGAATATAATTTAGTACCCATTTTTTGTCTTAGACTCAGGATTGAAATAGAAACCATCATTTCTCTGTGTATATACAAGTATTGGAATAGAGGATTAATGAGAATTATAAAAACTTGATTCCAGTATCCATAATGGCCTTCTAAGACTGCAGGGGGCCAATCAGAGCCTTTTTCCTGGAGCAAACAAAGTTTCTAACTTTCTGAAAGGCTCACAAAATAATAAAATTGCTCATAAAACATAGTTAAACATGTTCATGTAGTTTTACATGCTCATGTAAAGAAAAATTTATTGAAATGAATAGAACTTAGGCTGGCCCCATGTAGCTCATCGGATTCTGTCTTTATTCTGGATGTATCATTCCAGAGTTAGGCAGCCTAAGAAGACTGCTTCATTTCACATAAACCAAGACACTCTTTAGATTGTCCAAGGCCACTCTGATGTAAAATGGCCACAGATAATGAGAGTCGGTCTGGGACAGAGAGGAGCTTGGCTGGGAACAAAGGCAGAGTGACTGAGTACAAAGTAAGCATTCAATACATTTTGGCCATTTTTGTGCTTGATATAAAGAGCTGAAATTGAACTAGCTGACCTCTAATTTTATCTCTGACAACTTTGAGTTCAGATTAGTTTCTATGCTTTATAGGTTATAAAAATTATGAAACAAATAATAGTTTATTTGTTTAAGGACTGTTGCCTTTGAATAGTTGCAGAGTGGTAGGAAGAGCCCTTTACATTTACAAAGAGCGAACACCCTATCTTCAGAGACCTCTGGTGTCCCCATGATTTCGTAAAGTCCCTTCTGAACTTGTGAGACTACCACTAAAACTTGTAACTCTTAGTATTACAGAATCCAGTGAGCTCTTTATATGAGGGTTTATTAACTACTTGGCTTAAGTAAATAATTCATAATTTATTTTTTATTAAACACATGATTTAGGAAATAAAAATAATTTATTTAAAGTATGTAATAATTTAGTATTAGACATTGCTTGAAACCCTCCTTATTACCCTGGGCATTGTTTTACAATCATTCTGGCTTTTCCACAGACTTTTCTTCCTCTCCATTTTCCTTGGACATTGCTGCGTCTCACCACCCACAGCTTATGCTATTGTGTGCACTGTGTTTGAGTGATCAATTCCTACTTTCAATACAATTAAACTCTTCTCTTCTGACCTGAACATGTAACAAACCACTGAATTTCTGGGCTTAAATGATCCACAGATATTTCAAACTTAATGTGTCTAAACTCTCCCAGTTTTAACTATTTCTTCTTAATTTTACATCTGTTTTTGATGACATCATCATCTATCCTAACTAGATACTTGAGAATTATACCTGTGATTTCTCTTTTTTCCTCACTCCCACATCCAGTTAATGAACAAGTCTTGCCAAATTTACCTGCTGAGCACTTTTTAAGTTATCCTCATTTGAAGTTCCATTGTACAGTGGCTTCCGTTCACTTAATTCACTTGTTCTCTCTGCCCCTAGCTTTGTCCCACTGAAATTCATCATCAATTGTCAAACCGATCTTTATAACAAGCACTATTATCCAAAATACCTCTCTTGTTAAAACTTTTTAGGGCTTCTGGAGTCCTAAACAAATCCCCACCCTTAACAGATCAAAGTCCATCAAGAGGCCCTTGATTAGCTCTCTAGCTCATATTTCTCTATATTCTATCTTTATTTGTTATCATTGCAAAACCAAGAAGGCACATTTTTCCTCAACAAACCATTTATTTATCAATCCTATGTTTGTTTATTTGTTTATTTGTTTTTACTTTTTAGGCAATGCAACCTTTAGTTGACCTCACAGATTGCAAGGGCCTTGTCATCTTACAATCTTACAGCACCTGGTCTTCCTAGGTGATCTCCTACCCAAGTACTAACTAGGTCCTACCCTGCTTAGCTTCCAAGATCAGACGAGATCGGGCTTGTTCAGGGCGGCATGGCCATAGACAGTCCTGTGTTTTTTTAAATCCTGTTTTCTCTACCTGAAACATATCTCTATAAAACTTCCATTTTTTTCTGTGCCCCTTATTCTAACTAATCTTTTAAGACTAATATAACACCTTCAGCCCTCCCATATTATGCCTCCTAGGTTATGTCACTAATTGTGAGGCCTTGAAAAGCTTCCTTTAAAACAATAACAACAACAACAAAAACCTGTGACTCAATCTCCCCCAACAGTAAAATGGGAATAATAATGGTGTCCATCTCATAAGATGGTTATTAAGTATTAAAGTGAATCTGTGTAAAGTGCTTGGACAGTAGACAGCCCATAGAAACACATAAACCTTTGGAATTATTTTTTATTTACTACCACGATACTGAGTCAATATCACTGCAATTTTCACATTATTTGGATGTGAGTTTCCATTTATCCCCCCACTACCAGCCAATGAGCTCTTTGAAGAAGAGGATCATCATTTTTTTTTTTTTCTAATTCTGGATCATAGTCAAAAAAAATCATTGTAAATTGAACCAATCTGTATATTTGTTCATTTACTCATTCTGAAAGTAGAAATCATTCACTTCTTCAAAATTAAATGTATAAATAGGTTTTAGCTATTAGAGTTTGTTTCTTCAGTTCCTTTAATTAATTAAAGTGGATGAGAGGTTCCACAAAATAGAAAACTTTGGCAGTGCACAATAATGACATATGTCAGAGATAATGGAACTTCCGGGAACAAACTACACTTCTTTGCAACAATTATTTCTTAATGTTACAAGCTCATGATCTATTAGGTTACCCCATCTGAGAGAGGTTGTTAGTAATATAGGGAATGCTATTAATTATTTTAAGCATGTTATTTGATTTTTCCAGGAAAAGATAATTTCAAGAAATCAGAATATGGTAGATATAATTAAATTAGGATCAGAATTTATTCATGATCAATGTCAAAAGAGTTTTATATTAAATACAAAATAAATTTTATTTATTTTGATTGAAAAACTCTTTGATCTCTAGGAATTTTTAATTCCAATAGCATGAATCTATTTACAGTTGAAAAAAGATACCATTTCTTTAACATTGACTCTCAATGGCAGGATGATATGGGTTGGGAAAAGAATATTTGTTGAATACATTTGACCCAATGTTATATACAAAGATTTAGAATTTTAAATAAAAAGTGTGCAGAGGAATATGTTTCATACCTGATTATCCCTAATCAAAATGAAACTAAAAATATATGATAAGAATGTTCAACTAATGGAAGCAGTAAGATAAATTTATATATATTTTTATATATAACATGTAATATTATATATAAAATAATAATTCATATATGATGAAAACAGGAAATTTTTTAAAATAATTTTTATTCAAATTAAAATAGCATATGTATGGCCCAATCCCCACCTGCGACTATCAGCTCCATGAGGGCAGATGCCGTTGCCTGTTTTTATCACTGCTATATCCTCAATGCCTAGAATACAGAACAGTACATGCTTAATTAATATTTATTAAATTAATTAATAAATCATAAGTGAAAAAGTTCCCTACATTTTCACAGTCAATGAACTAACTCCCTTAGTGCCCACAGTTGCAACACACCTCAGTTTCCATCCTTTTCTTGCTCTTCTTCAGACTCTTTTTTGCTGTAAACTCCAAACTTAATATAGTAAATCTTCTAAGAGAATCATAATGTATGTAGTGCATTCCTCCAAGTTTTAACTTTTAAGTAAGAACAGAAGTTCGTGGAGTCCTATTATTTTTGTAACCCTGCCAAAAATCAGAGACATTTTAAGAGCTTAAAAAGCCTGGCTGACCCACCTTTATACAGAGGGTACAATTGAAGACAATTTCAGCTTCCATTAAGATCTTTGTTATACACAGGCTATGTCAAAAAACTAAGCCTTATATCACTGTGAAAAAAGCAGCAATTCATCTGCATTCATTTCAAATTGAAACAAGATTGTGGAGGATTTGAAATAGATAATTTGACAGCATGTGTTTTGGTGATTGTTAGGGCTCAGGGGGTACTTTTTAATGTTTATTTTCTCCCATTTTTATTACTAAACATCTTATTTATATCCATATTACTTAAGGTTATATAGAACCTATGTGTGTGTGTCTGTGTGTGTGTATGGCTTTCTGTTGACTGTTTTTGCGTAGATCTGGTTAACATATAAAACAATATCAGTTTAATTTAAATTTTAGATAAAACTTCAAATCTAACTTGTGTCCTGTTTTGTTTGCTAAATCTGACAAATTTATGTATAGATACAAAGTACAAAAGTGATTACAACCATTTAAATTCATTAAATTTAGGAATGTGAAAAAATTATTTTGTTGGTAACTGCCATATTAACATAAATGACATATTTTATAGTAGTTCTTTTATAAGACATATAACACTCTTTCTGCTTTCTTAGGATTAAAAAAAATTATTAACAACTTGCCAGATGCTGACTAATTGGTTACTATATGTAGATGAATTGTAGACACATGAAACTTCTCAAGAAGTCACTCAGGAATACATGAAGGCACTCAGGAATTAGAATTAGTTTCTGAGGTTTAAGCTTTAAAATTAACACCTTGTGTGTTCCAATAGAGAGATGCAAAGCCCCTTAAAGAGTCATGATCGTCCCCAAACCTCTAAGATCTGACTGCAACCAGATGGATGTGCCTTTTTTTTTTTAAGACTTCTTATTGTATTGCAAGAGAGGGAGTTCAGTTCACATGGGTATCTAGTATTTTGATTCTTCTAGTATTTGTTTCCATTTCTTGACTAACAAGTTGGCTTGTTATTTCCTTCATATACTAGCCTTATTGAAAGAAAGAAAAGGCATGCTTATGAGGATGTATTTTCATTTCTATGTGCTTACTCTTATTAATAATTAATTTGAGCTTTTGCTGAGATCTGCTGACAGAACTGGGTTTTAGAAGTTGCACAGTTGAGTCATATTAGACCTTGGCAAATTTACCAAATAATGAATTGTCCCATTAAGCCACTAAATGGACAAGTTTTCTGGAGGTGATACTTTTAAGGGTGTAATCTTGTTCTTATTCATATGCCCGCATGTGATATATACTAGAAAAACTACTTTAAACTACATAAAAGAATTCTGGTCCTATATGTTGTTAAGTATATTTTAATTTCATTCAGTTCTAGTTTGTTTGTTTTTTTTTTAATATTGCTGTGTTCTGACTTATGTTCGAGAAATTAGGGTAGGGGTTGTACTAAATCTTTTCTTTAAATGGACATATTAATAATGCAGACATGTTCCATTTTTTACTTTTATAAATGAACAGTCTCCTTGAATTAGTGGTTTAGTTATACCATATAAATCTTAATGCATACATATTTTCTTCCTAAGAAATTTAAATTAATAAATTTAAATATGTACATGTCTCATTAATATGTCTCAGAAACAATATAAATTCACAAAACTCTGAACTTTTAAACTTTTTTGTCAACACAATGCTCTACAAAATGGAAAAGTTTCTAACATTTTTTTCAATATTAACTTGAGGACAAAAAATGATAGTTAAAATATGCCTGAGAAATCCTGTTATCTTTTATTACAAAACTGAAAAACATACCAGCAAAGTATGTCTATAAATAACATGGGTATAATATTATCAGTAAGACAGCTTTAGTTTTTCAATATACCAATAAGTAAGTATTAAATACCTTATGTCACCCTCAGGTACTACTTACCTTCCATAGAAACAGGTCTAGAAATAGTTTTATAATGGTGATTATATAGTCCTTCTAGAAGAGCAGGGATATTGTAAGTACTTTGATTCTGGAATAACTTTTTTAGTCACCCTTAACCGAAAGGGCCACCTGAGTTATATACTATATATTCTGACATAAAGTTCTAATATTGAATTTATGGTCCTTAAGTAATTCTTTATTGCATGTAAAAGAAACACTTGGCTGTTCCAAAGCTTGAGTACAATTCTTAGGACTAGATACCAATGCTTGGAAGCAGCTAAGTAGAATGAGAAAGAGACCTCGACTCAACATCTATTTTATCATCCTCAAAAAATAAATATAATAATGCGTACAGCATTCGAGGGTTACAGAGGAAATGAAGGATCACCTGTTTAGTTTGTAAACTTTTGGTACAAGGTAAATGTTAGTTAATTAAGTAATATCAATTGTGTATTTACCTTAAAATATTATATAAAATATTTTATAAAATTATATAAAATATTATATAAAAATAAATAGTTATTTGATGGAATTCAAATTAATACCTTTTGAAATAAATTATAAATAAATTGGTAGTCAGTATTTCTCAGTTTATACTTAAATAGTTAAAAACTATCATAATTTTAGTAGCTACTCTATCATAGGTTTATTGTAGGTTCCTAGTACTTAATAACATAAATTATGAATTTTATAATATACAAAGTGAATAAAGTACATACACATTGACTTATAAAGTATATATACTACCAGCCAAATTTTTAAAAAATGTATATCTGAGAGACTACATTATGAACTAGATAAAATTAGTGCTTGTCTTTTATCTACATAATTATGATTTTAGATCATTTTATTAAATATTTTGTTACACTTTTTTTTAATGTATTTACCTGAACCCTTTAAGATTAAACTTTAGAATGTTATTTTAGTGGAATTTTACTTTTAGCTTATATATCCTTTTATTTTTTTTTTTTAGTGTGCAAAGATATATACTTAACTTGTGTAGAAAATAATAAAAACTTTGACACTAATATGCAATAATTAACATAAGTAATCTATTTTAATGGGATTTCAGTACAAAGAAAAGCTCTTCCCTTAAAGTTTTTAAAAATGTAATTGTAAGCTGTGAATTATATTCCATATAATTTACCATGAAAGAAAACTAAGTGACAATCTAAATATGGTCACATTTCAATTTTTTTATTTGTTTTTTTCACAATGAAGGCATTTAGAACATCTCATTCTAATTTCAGTTTCTTTGTTAATTTTCAACTTGTCAAATTGTTTATTTCTTTTCTTATCTGCAATAGAATGTTAATGAGAATAAATTTTGTTTTGTGTGAAAATAAATTCATTTTTATAGCAGTTAAATTTAAGAGATACTCCAGTAAATCTGAACATTATCTTAACAGTGTGTGCTCTATTGTACTTTGAACTGTAGATTTTATTTAACTGCCCTCTGTTAGGCAAAATATATGAATTCATACAATTTGCTGAAAGCATTCTAATGTAAGCAGTAATATAAAGGGAAGTTGAATACAGGCATAGTTCAGAGATCTTGTGGGTTTGGTCCAGACCACTGCAATAAAATGAATATTGCAGTAAAGTGAGTCACATGAATTTGTGGGTTTCCCAGTGCATTTAAAAGTTATGTTTACACTATACTGTAATCTAATATGTATGCAATAGCATTATAATTTTTTAAAAAAACAGTATATGTGCCTTTATTTAAAAAATACTTTATTGATAAAAAAAATATGCTAACCATTATCTGAGCTTTTAGGGAGTTGCAGTCTTTTCGCTGGTGGGGATTCTCGCCTCAGCGTTAAGAGCTGCTGATTGATCAGGGTGGAGGTTGTTGAAGGTTGGGGTGGCTGTGACAATTTCTTAAAATAAGATAACAATGAAGTTTGCTGCACTGATTGACTCTCCCTCTCATGAACTATCTCTCAGTAGAACACAATGCTGTTTGATAGCATTTTGTCCACAGACGAACTTCTTTCAAAACTAGTCAATCCTCTCAAATCTGCCACTATTTTACCAAGTTTATATAATATTCTAAACCCTCTGTAGCCATTTCAATAACCTTCATAGCATCTTCACCAAAAGTAAATTTCATCTTGAGAAACCATTCTCTTTGCTCATCCATAAGAAGCAACTCATCCATTCAAGTTTGATCATGAGATTACAGCAATTCAGTCACATCTTTATGCTCCACTTCTAATTCTAGTTCTTTTGTTATTTCTATGACATCTGCAGTTACTTCCTCCACTAAAATTTTGTACCCCTCAAAGTTATCCATGAGAGCTGGAATCAACATCTTCCAAACTGTTAATGTTGGTATTTTGAACTCTTTCAGGATTCATGAGTGTTCTCAATGGCATTTGGAATGGTGAATACCTTCCAGAAGATTTACAATTTACTTTACTCAGATCCATGGGAGAAATCAGGATCTATGACACTGGTAGCCTTATGAAATAGATTTCTTAAATAATAATACTTCAAAATCAAAACTACTACTTGACCCATGGGCCACAGAGTGACATGAAAACAACATGAATCTCATTGTACATCTCCATCAGTGCTCTTGGGTGACCAGGTGCATTGTCAATGAGCAGTAATTTTTCAAAAGGAATCTTTTTTTTCTGAGAAGTAGGTCTCAACAATGGGCTTAAAATACTCAGTAAACCATATTGTAAACAGATGTGCTGTGATCCAGACTTTGTTTTATTTATAAGACACAAGCAGAATAGATTTAGCATAGTTCTTAAGGGTCCTAGGATTTTGGGAATGGTACATGAGCACTGACTTCAACTTAAAAGTCATTGGCTGCATTAGCCCCTAACAGGACAGTTGTCTTGTCATTTAAAGCTTTGAAGCCAGGCATTGACTTCTCTCTAGTAGTAATAAAAGTCCTAGATGGCATCTTCTTTCAAGATAAGACTGTTTCTTCTATACTGAAAACCTGCTGTTTAGTGTAGCCACCTTCATTATTATCTTAGCTAGGTCTGGGTAACTTGCTGCAGCTTCTATCTACATCAGCACTTGGTGCTTTACCTTGCACTTTCATGTATGGAGACAACTCCTTAAACCTCATGAACCAGCCTCTGCTAATGTCAAACTGTTCTTCTGTAGCTTACTCGCCTCTCAGGCTTCATAGAATTGAAGCAAGTTAGAGCTTTGCTCTGGTTTATGGTCTGGCTTGAGGGAATATTGTGACTGGTTTGATCTCCTAACCACTAAAACTTCCTCCATATCAGCACTAAAGCTCTTTCACTTTCTTATCATTCATGCGTTTGCTGGAGTAGCACTTTCAATCTTTCAAAAACTTTTCCTTTGCATTGATAATTTGGCTAACTGGTGCAAGAGGCCTAGCTTTCAGCCTGTCTTGCCTTTTGACATACATTCCTCACTAAACTTAATCATTTCCAGTTTCCGATTTAAAGTAAGAGACATGCAACTCTTTCTTTCACTTGAACTCTTAGAGGCTATTTTGGGTTTATTAAATGGCCCCATGTTAACATTGTTATGTCTCAGGAAATAGGGATATTTGAGGAGAGGGAGAGAGACAGGGGAATGGCTGTCTGGTGGAGCTGTCACATACATGACATTTATTGATTTAAGTTAGCCCTCTTATATGGGTGTGGTTCATTGTACATTCAAACAATTACAATAATAACATCCAAGAATACTGATCACAGATCATCATGACAAATAAAATAATGAAAAAGTTTGAAATATTATGAGAATGACCAAAGTGTGACACAAAGACACGAAGTGAGCAAATGTTGGGAAAATGGCGCCAGCAGACTTGCTCTATGCAGGGTTGCAACAAATCTTCAATTTGTAAAACATTCAGTATCTGTGAAGTGCAATAAAGCAAAGCACAATAAAATGAGGTATGCCCGTAAACCTCTAAATATTCCTATAAGGATTATTTCTTATTTTTATCATTTGTCATTTCTCTAAGAATTTGGGGCAAAGAAGCTGAGATCTGTGCTTTGGGTAAAATATGATGGGTTGTTTTCCTTAAAAATATTTCCTTTTTTTTTACTGATATGTAATTAACATACTATAAAATTTACCATATTAAAGTGTACAATTTTGTTTTTTACCATATTCATAGACTTGTGAAACCATCACCACTATCCAATTTTTGAATATTTTCATCATCCCAGAAAGAAAACTGGTACCCATTAGCTGTCACTCCCTATTCCTCTCTCTCCCAGCTTCTGGTAATCACTAATCTACTTTCTGCCTCTTTGTATTTGCCTTTTCTGTACATTTTATTTAAAGAGAGTAATACAATGTGTTTTTTTTTGTAACTCACTTTAGCATAATGTTTTGAGTTTTATCCATGCCATAGCAAGTATCAGTAATTTATTTCTTTTTTAGAATTAATAGTCTATGGATCGATATATCCCATTGTATTTGTTGACTCATCAGTGGATGGACATTTAATTTGTTTCTGCTTTTTGACTAGTAAAGTAAGTCAGGTAGGAACATTCTTGTACAAGTTATTATGAGAACATATTTTCATTACTTTGGGTATATACCCAGTTGCTGAGCCACATGTCTGTTTAACCTTTAAGGAACTGTGAAACCTCTATGGCTGCATCCCCTTCCAATCAGTAAGTTGTGAGCATTTCCATTTCTCTACATGCTCACCCACAATAGTTAAAAATTTTTTTTAACACATTTTGCTAGGCATGACCTAGTTTCTTACTGAGATTTTGATTTGCATTTTTCTAATGAATAATGTCGAGCATCTTTTCATGCACTTGTTTGCCTTCTATTTGCATTTTTAGAGAGTTATATACTGTAATCCCATGCCTATTTTTTAATTTGGTCTGTTTATTGTTGAGATGTAATGTATTATTATATATTCTGAATTTATCATATCAAATATATGATTTATGAGTGTATGCTCCCATTGTGTAGATTAATTTTTCATTTTCTTGATGTGTCCTTTGAAACAACAAGTTTTTAATTTTGGTGGAATTCAGTTTATCTTTTTTTTGTTTTTGTCTCTTGTGTGTGCTTTTTGCGTCATATCTAAAAACCCATTGCCTAACAGATTGTGGAAAATTTATTTAAAAAATTTTATACTTTAGTTTTTATATTTAGATTTTGACTCATCTGTGTTAATTTTTGCATACTGTGTGAGGTAGGAGTCCAGATTAATTATTTGCAGGTGGATATCCAGTTGTCCCAGCACAATTTTTTGAAAACTGTTTTTTTCTCATTGAATTCTCTAAGCATCCATGTCTAAAACCAGATGACCATAAATGTCATTGATCTGTTTGTTTATCCTTATGTATTATACACTATAGAGATTACTGTAGTTTTGAATAAATTTTGACATTAGGAAGTGTCAGTCTTACAACTTTGATATTTTTAATTATTATTTTGGCTATTCTGGATCCATTACATCTCATATATTTTAAGACAGCTGAATTTTTGGTAGCTATTTCATTGAATTTTTAGATCAAATTAGAAGGCATTGCCATCTAAACAGCATTAAGTCTTCTAATCCATGAACATGGGGTGTCTTCCCATTAATTTAGGTTTCTTTAATATCTTCAACAATGTTTTATAGTTTTCAGAGTACAAGTCTTGAACTTGTGTTAAATTAATTTTGAAGCCTTTTATTCTTTTTGATGGTATAGGAATAGAATTTTTAAATTTTTTTATTTCCTATTGTTTATTGCTAGTGTATTGATATGAATTTTATTTTGTATATTGACATATACTACAACCTTACAGAAAATGAATGTTAGCTTTGATTTTTTGTGTGTGAATTTCTCAGGATTTTATATATACAAGAACATGTCATCTGCAATTAGAAATTATTTTACTTCTTCCTTTTCTACCTGAATACCTTTTACTTTTTTTCCTTATCAGACTGAAAGAATATACTGTATCTTTTTGATGCTGAATCAATTCTTGTTTACATTTCAAAATTGGTAGAGCTCCATTTTTGTGGTTCTTTATAATATAAGGTATATATGTAAGTTTATATAAATATATGCACTACAGGAAGATTTTTTTGTGAAAGAATAAAGACATTTGTTTAAAAAGTGGTGTGTAAAATATTAATTGAGAGTAACTTTATAAAGAAATTACTTCAACACATAAGACATTACATGTTCAAAAGGAAATCATGCAAAATTGAAGCTAGTTTATTTTAACGAGATGTGACCTTAGCATTTTATCTGCTTCGGCCTAAAATCCAATTTGCTATATTAGTTTTGCTATATTGAGTACTTTCTGAAATTCATGTTCAGCTTATTAGAAGAGGTGTTCTTGTCTTAGTAATATGACCATTATTTTGACTAAAACACTTTGTGAGACACTCACTTGCATCTCATATAGGACATCTAATTAGTTTTACAAATATGAGATATAGTGTACTAGCTGCTTTAGGGGGAAAAAATCAATTGTATCATGCATAAGTGGCATGACACAGAAAAAGAAATCATCATCTGTAGAAATAGCTATTTAAAAGTATTTAAAAGTAAGCAACCAGAAAGCTTTTGCAAAATATGTACTTTTGTGTGTGTGTGTGAAATTTCTTTCCTTGGTTATCCTAATCTATAATGGCTTACTGTGTAATCACTCTCTAAATTCCAAATTCAGAAATGTATGATTATGTTGGACATAACATCAGGAGCTATGACCTACATTTGTGTTCATATAAAATCTTTTAGGGTAATGTGAGATAAGATATTTGTGCCTAATTTATGGACATTTTAATATGTTTAAAATTCTCCTAACACTATTAATAATAAAAATTAATAAAGAAATATTTAAAAATTTCTCTAGGATGAAATTAATTTCTTGTATCCAATCCAAAATGTTTAAAAAGTAACAATAGAAAGAAAAGAGTAAAAATAATATAATTAAAACAGAGTAGAAGTCATTAAAATAATAAAAAGTATCTAATAATGCATTTTAGCAAAACAATAATTGTTTTCTTTTTAAAGACTAATAATGCGCCCTATCCTGTCTGATCCCAGGAGCTAAGCAGGGTCAGGTCTGGTTAGTACTTGGATAGGAGACCATGTAGGAAGACCAGGTGCTGTAGGCATGAAAAATAAAAAATAGGGGATTGTAAGCTAACAAGGTCCTTGCAATCTGTGAGGTCAATCAAAGTTTGCCTCACCCCAAAAAAATAAAAATAAAAAGACTAATAATGAGAAAATGTTACCAAGATTTATTGCAAAAATGGAGATTATGCATATTTATTAAAAGGTTAGAAATTAAATAGGCAATATAAATAAAAATAAAGTAGAAAACTAATAACTTCTGCTTATGGAGCAATCAAAATAAAATGAATAGACATAAATAACACATAAGTTAATGCTGAAATCCAACCAAGTCTTTTGGCTAATTCTGAGGAGGTGTAGGTGTAGTTGATATCACTGAGAATTATATGGCAATCTTCAGCTTAAACTCAAAAGTTTTATTTTTTTTTAATAACAAAAATATGTGTGGCTTAAGTTAAAGGTTTTGACGAAGCTGGATGGTGAATATATGGCTATGTTTATGCATTACAATTTATTAAAACATGAATTTAATTGAGTAAAGAGTTGTTAGAGAGCATTAAAATTAAAGTATTACTAAAAAAAAAAAACCTATAGTTTACCCTTTAAAAAAATGAAACATCAGTTTTCTTTTTAAAATTATTGTTTTCTATGTTCCCATTTCACTACTTGAATTTAAGTTACTGACAACTTCACATTGTGTGATGGATTGCTTAGAAGTGGCTAATGATATACTTTTAACACGTGTATTGTGGTTCAATTCTGAAAACTGCTGATGAAAGCATTTTTTCTTGTTTAAATTTTATTTTTCTTGTTAGTTAAATTTGTTTTAGCAGAATAAAGTTTACTATATAATTTAATCAAAGGAAATTAACATGAAATACTTTTTAAGGCTGCAATCTATTATCTTGAAGTTTAAGTTATTTTTCTAACTTTAGAGTATTTCTGTCTCCAAATGATGTCTTTACCATACTCTTAGATTTTCATGGATTATATGTGAAAAAGAGCAACTATAAACTATTTAGAATTGAGTTACCAGAACAAAAACAGTATTTAGAAAAAGAAATAAATGTAATTAATGGTGACTTAAAATGTAATACTTCATTCAAGTGAGAGGCATAAAGTAGAAAGGTTAATTAGTTGTGTTAAATTAACAAGGAGAAACAGGAAATGTCCAAACATTTTACACTGAGACCTGTAGGAGCTTTGATTACAAATAGAGCATGTAATCCAGAAATCTTGGCATTCTTTAATAAGTCATAAGGAAAAGATAAAATCCATAAAGTAAGGTAAAAGACTTTAATAGAGAAATAGAGAGGAAGAACAGTTAATCGTATTTAAAAAAGTCGATGTTACTTAAAAATTTTAAACACGTTAAATTATTACAATGTTAAAAGACTAACTTATAGATTAGATGAATACAAACCACCCTGTTCCTAAAATTTTAATAGGCTTGATGTCAAAGTTGCTATGGACAACTAAGGAGCTATTGGTGTACAATGGGAACATATCTGACAAATATATTTTGAAAGCACCTACTTTCACCTTACATGTAGCTCTGTATCACCAACCACATGAAAAAATATGAGAGACTTTATTTTGAGTTATTGGATAGTGCACATCACTCAAAAAGTGAAATATATAATGAGTTCAAGAATCTTACCCAACAGTCTCAAAGGAACTAAAATGAATTCCCTCACCAAATGATTTCCACTATTGATGAAAAGGACACACAGATGGGAGAAATAAACTAAAATATCACTAATCAACAGATATTTTATCTTAAAAATTCAAAAACAGTTCTACTTAAAAATTCTTTATTCATATCAGAATTTCAAGGGACATTCCAATTATACTCTGAAGACATATTAAGAACTGAAAATATGTGAAACTTCAGATTCTCAATTACTGTCAAGAAAAAGGTGATAAAGTCCCTTGGAAATATTTAAAGAATAAAAGTGTTGCTCTGGCTGAAAGTTTTTCTGGAAGAGAAAACCATACCTGGATAATGAAGGGATTTGTATAAAAATCTGTGTTCCCAGCTCTTGTAGTGACATAATTATATACTTGAAATAGCCCTGGCTCTAGTGTCAGATTATGTGGATTTGAATCTCTACTTTTTGATTTATGGCTTTGTGACCTTTAGGAAGAGGCAAAAGTTTTCCCCATTTCTGTTTTCTCGTGTTTCTTATGAAGATTATTATGATGGTTTTGTATTCAACATATAAAGTGTCTGGCCTCTAGGAGAAAAAAAACTTGAGAAAATATATTCTGATATATCAAACCTTTGAAAACAGTAATGATCATGTATATTGTGTTTCCTGTAGAAAGATAAGCAAGATGCCTTAATGTAGTTAATAAATAATAAATGGAATAATATCTGCTTGTCCCAACTTCCCCAAATAGTAATTGATATAAGAGGTTAAGTAGTATAGATTTACAGAGGGGTAGATAGCACAGTTTCCTGTGAAATTGGCAGATTTTTAAAAGATTTAGTCATTAATATAATTTTCCTGCAAATCAGCCTACATCAACAATTGTTAATACACAAACTGCAACTACTTCCCTGATGTGAAAATAAACGAGTCTGTAACATTAGGAATTGAGGGCTTCGTTTCCTGACTTCACACAGTGGTCAACCAGCTGCAGTGGCTAGATCAACGTTTACAGAAAGGAAGGTGGTTAAATTGTCCTAGTGCTTCTCTCAGCAGTCTAAAAGGCTGTAGGAAACACTCAGGCACACTCACCTTTACCAACCTCAGGGAAGGCTCCTGCATAATAGCCAAAAAATTGTGTATCTTGAATATGTATATTTTATTTTGTGCTAACTATAAAACACTGTTATCAGCTTCCTCTTCCTCCTTGACCCTAATCCTCCTTTATTCAGGCTGAGCAACCTAAGTAAGGTCTTTCCTAAGTGATTACTTCATATAGCTAGGAAATCTGCCTTCTCTTGATCTAAAGCCTGTGTAACTATAATTATCTTTTTTAAAATCTAGTTCCAAGCCTCTATGTCCTACTGATTTTGATTTACTATTTTTAAGTTTACACTGTTTTTTTTTTGACCAACAATCCTGAATAACTATAGCCTCTAATCATTTATATAGAACTACAAACCAGATGAGGACTTTTTAAAAATAAGAGATGTTTCTCATTCACAGCCCAAACCCAATGATAATTCTTTTCATTCTTAAAACTAATTCTCAGTAAAACCACCCATCTGAATAATTATGTTTATAACAACTTTAATTATAATCGCACCTCTGTTTCAGCAAAACTGTGGTCCTAACTTCTAGAAAATGTGAGGCTTTTCAATGGGATTATATTGACAATGCTTAAATGAAAAAAAAAATAGAGAATTCATAGAATTGCATGAAGGCTACTTTATTTTTATATAATTGTCAGGGCATTTAAATTAAAAGATCATTTTAACTTTGAGCATTTTATAATACAATAGTTAAATATGTAACCCAGTGAATTTTGTCTGCTTACATTCTTAATCAGTAATATAAGATCCATCACTTGAAATTTATAAATGTTCTTTATTCTATTAACTTAAAAAATGTATAGTTTGTCTTTCACAACATATTTTTAATACTGACTTTTCTTCTGCCATTATGCAGTTGCTCACAAAGTCAAAAAAGTTTGACAGGCATGAAGATATAAAATTTGTGGTAGAATTAAGGTGTGATGGACTACACATAGGTGTATTTATGTGTCTGTGTGTCCATGTGAGAGAGAGATTCTAAAGATGTGTGTGATCATTAAAAATTATTGCATTCAATAAGTTTGTGATAGTTAATATAAACTCTTTAGAATTCTTCATATTTACATATTTCTTAGTTTGTTTGGGCTACTGTAACACATGAAAACATTAATTGAATGGCTTATAAATCACAGAGATTTATTTCTAAGAGTTCTAGAGGCTGAAAAGTCTGAGATCAGGATGCCAGCATGATTGAGTGAGGGACCTTTCCCAAGTTACAGACTTATCATGTGCTCACTGGCAGAAGGGACAAGCTAGCTCTCCCAGTCCTTTTTTAAAAGAGCAGTAATCCTGTTCATGAGGCCACAACCCTTAAGACCTAATCGCCTCTCAAAGGCTCCCCTTCCCAATGACAAAACCTTGGGCATTTGCTTTTGAACATATAAACTTTAAGAGGACACAAACCTTCAGACCATAGCACATATGAGCTCATTTTTGTATATTAATGTATTCCTTTACATTAGAGTTCACATTAGATGTCAGAGAAATTAATTGTTCTCGACATCCGTGAAGGAGTTAAGGCACTAAAAACATTACTGGAATTTAAGGGCATGATTTAGAAAGTACTATTTTCCCCTGTAATTATAATGTCAACGTGCATAATCTTTAAAACACTAGAAGCCGCATACCCATTTCTTACAAGTTCAGGGAACTTTTGACTAATCATAAGCATATAAGTGTTTAAAAGATTCCCCCCATTTGAGCTCTACATTTGTAGTTGGAATAAAAGTGGATCAACTGTTCTAAAAATAAGTACTTTTTATTCTTTCTTTTCTTTCCCAAAAATGATTGTATTGAGTACAGCATAGGCTGTCTTTCTTTCATTTTACTTTGGGATTGTTTTCTCCTTCTGTGGGTTCTTCATTATCCTTAACTCTTTCTATTATTTCCCCTAACTGTATGTCAATCACTAGCCAATTGTCTTTTCTATCTTTTCTATTTTATTTCTAAAGCAATATATACTTTGTGAATTTTTTTTTTACCACATACTATTCTAGAATGATAACAAAATAATTCCACGTAAAAACGATTTCTAGCTGTTAGCATTTCATTTGTTTTTGGAGCGAGATTTAAGAAAATAATTAAATATTCTTAGATTATGATAGTAAAACAGGAGCAAAAGAAGTTATGCTTATTAAAATAATTAGTCAGTGTCTACTTAAGAAGTGACCCTGACTGACTAGTGTTAAAATGAGTTGTCAAATATAGAAGATATCAGGGGTCCTGATACTTTATTAATAAAATGGATAAATATTTAGATGGCATTTATGAAAGAAATGGCAGATGATAAATTGAGAGCTATCTTTTTTCATATCCCATTCAGAGTATCTTCATCCAATGCAGGGGAAGCATTATTAGATTTGATCCATTAGAGGCTGGCACTGTCCTTTTCAAAATGAGATTAGCCTTTAGTAATCTGTTTATTACTTGAATTATGTGTTGAGATGAAAGAACTGACAGTAGAAAGGCAAAGATTCTTTATTCTTCATTATAATAAACCATAAAAAAAGTATATAACAATGATGATTGAAAACAACTTGAATCCCAACACTAAGAGACTGGTTAAATAAACCATGGTACATCAAGTCCATATGTGTATTCAGTCCTTAAAAATAATTATGAGATGTATATCCAATGGTATAGAACTCGAATCATCTTAATTTGCATTTAAGGGCTAGGTTTCATAAATTTTTTTTTACAGATACATATATATTTACACACAAACGTACATACATAGATGTGGCTGTTACTCTTTTTTTAGCTTCTATTTAAAAAAAAAAATTTAATTCTTTAATGGCCCTTTTACCCCATCTACCTCCCGCCGCCCCACCCTCTGTTAACCACTAGTCTATTGTCCATGTGCATGAGTCTCTGTTTGTCCACATGGATAAATATTTGTTTTGAGATTTTTATACCAATGCCCTGCAATTGCCAGCTTTTCTGTTTTTATTTATGGAAAAGCTGAATTAATCTGTTTAGAAAATTTAAATACTGAAAAGATATAGTATTCCACCTATTTTAAGTAAGTAATACTAAAATTAGTATAAGAAAATCCGAGTTTCACATTGTCTCATGATGATATTTTTCTTGCCTTTTTTGAAAAAGCAAATATCAATTCTTAAAAATATATATATTTTCTTAACATTGCTTTTAAAATTACCTGAACATATGGTTAATCTGCCTCCTGAGTAGTAGAGCATATGAAGCAGATATTATTTTGTATGTGGAGGTAATATGGAGTAATTATTTATATCATCACAAATTAAATCAATTTTAGCAATAAAATATCTATGCATGTATATGTTTATATATGGTAAACCAAAAAAATATATTATTTTTATACTTTACATATTATATATTATATATATAACTACAGGTATATGTTGTAAAAAGTTAGAATCCTGTCAAAGGATTCCATGGGTTTTTATTTTGGGTTCTATTTTATAAAAAGATCTTTATTTTTATTGAGACAATAACTTTACATGTGGAATAAACAAGAAACACTTTGATTTTTGTGATGTATGTTTTTAGTACAAGCTGAATCTTCACTAATGTAACCTTAGTCTCAGGAATCTTATATTCTTCCCTAATTTCATAAATTTTTCAGAAGTCACTGGGTACTATATGTTCATATTAGCAACTTAGAGACTCAAGAGATCATTTTCAGATCTCTACAATACATCTAAAAATCTAATTTAAATAAATTTTATTTTCTTAAGGCATTGTTAAATAAGTATTATTTTTTTGTCTACCTCTCTTTCATATGGAAGGAAGCCTTGGAGTGTATCTTCTCTATGTGAAATGCTATCCTACTTTATTTACTTTGCAAAAAAGTAAAACTTTTGGTTAAATCAATGACTTTTTCTCATTCACAAGTAAAAGATCCTAGGCTGTCATTGAAAAATAAAAGATACTTAAAATAATGATACTTAAATCAAAATTTATTTTATTCCATTTGCTTTATAAATTTGTCCTAAATCTATTTACAATGGCATTTTATTTACTTTGAACAAGAAAATTGTCTTTTATCCACATATAGGTATTTAAAAATTTTGTTTCTCTCCCTTATGCCTATGCCATTCATTGCCAAATTTATAAGAATAAATCAGTTGAAAGCATCAGCCATTTACTTTTTCTGAAAATTATAAAAACCTACACAGTATCACAAAAGGTTTTCAAAATCCCTAGATTGGTATCCTTTTAAAACTTTAGGAAAAAATATCAGTTGCACTAATTAGAACTCCCAGTCCTCAATTATCACCTACTTTTTTTTTGTATTTTTGAGTCTAACAAATATATGCTATGATGCTTTGGCAAATATTGGTAGAATTAGTAAGTGCTAGGTAAAGCTCAATGTTCAGCTGAAGTTTACTGGCACTTACATAGTATTTACATTAATATACTATTAGTAACCTCTCAGGAGAATGAATTCAAGCCCATTTTAATTTTAAAAAATAGATTTGCTAGCATAATTTTATCAGTATGAACCATATGAACAAAAATCTAGGAAATCAGAATATATATTGATAAATAATGGGTCTCTAACATTATATAATGATAAGTAGAGGACAAAAGCCCATTATCCCCAAGTTATATGTCATCTTGTTGATGAGCAAAACCCAGCAATACAAAATATTTTTAAAATATATAATGTCCGACTATATACACAGCACGAGGTTCTAGAACCATAGTTGAGGAGGAAAAAGACTTTTTGGGGTACCTAGAATTTGTAATAAAATCTCCTTGAAGGCTGTGTCGCACTTAGAAGGTGCAGCCTGTATGGCAGGCCCTAAATGGAGCAGCAGCATAAACAAAGGTGCAGAGATGAGAAGATAGCAAGGCCCAGAAAAAGGACAAGAGGACGTTAGTGCTAGGTAGAAAGGTTAGGAAAGAAGGATTACATGAAAAGGAGCACAAGAGACTGACAACGTTTACTTCTGAAGCAATGGCCCTGTGAAGTCAGGCCTTTAGCAAGCATGTCTGCTAGGCATATCCATACTACTATCAACATTCTTGATTGTGTGTTTCTGTTTAGTAAGAGTGACAGACATATATTTCACAGGAGAGCTATTCTTTTTTGTGAAGTGACACGAAAGTGCAAAGCATTTCACTATAAATGATGAATGAGACAATCGGGGACAAAACTGTCTAACACAAATAAAGAAGATAGAAAGAGAGCAAACTCGGTCTATCTTTTTCTCGTGTTAGACACATACAGAAAGGTGACTCTGCTCAGTGTAATTTTCTTGTCATTTTGTAAAGTTTATATTTTAATTTCTATATTTCATATTAACTCTCATGTTCTTTCATTTCTGTTGTTTCTATCACATGAACAATAAGAAAACATGCACATTCACACGTGTGCGTGTATACACACAAAGAAAATGTATGACAACTACATGCAGCTTTATCCTTGTCTTAGTTTACTTCTCAAAATCCATACAATTAATGAATTATAATATGTACTGATTTTATTTTTAAAGCTAATTTTAATTCCAAAAACTAAAGCTAAGTTTAATATTCTACGTGGCATTCAGAATCTAACCTTCAAGGCTTTGCAGTGATCATCTCTACAAGAGCTAAATCATACTTTGTTTTAATCCCCCAAAGTATCATTTCTCAGTACATAAAATTTTCCATTCACTGCAAATGTTTTTATATTTAATTTTTTTTCTCTTTTATGCTTTCTGTCCATTTTGAAAATAACTCTGAAGTCAATTTTATCTTTTAGTGTCTTCCTATAAACTTATTACCTTCTTGTTTAAATATACACATATTCTTTTAACACACTTTGACACAAAAACTGTACTTCTTACAAGTTGTTATTACATTTATGTCTGAATTAAGTTATACTGTGGATATAACAAATAAACTTTAGAAACAGACCCACAGAAAAGGAATTGATATGAAGCTGAAATTTTTATTTAGTCGTGAAAGTAAAATCTAGTTAAGAATGTTTTTAAGTTATTTAGTATTAGCAATATGCTTTCCTCCGTGACTGGGACAGGAGAGTAAGAGAGAAACATTCTTATTAAAAGACACAGAATCCACCTACTTACCCCCAAATTTCCAAATATCAAAATTTCTGTTCACCATACTCTTTACCTAGTTTAAGAAAAATATTTTCAATGACACATATTTCTCATAAAATATTGTTCATAAAATGTGCCATTTCATTGCAGTCTCTGGGTCTATGGGAAGGATAACACATTTTTTCTCTCCTCCATTTGGGAAGTTTCAGGCTTTGTTCGGTGTTGTTTGTCTGACTCAGTGCAGCATACTTAACACTGTGATGTACCTATGATTACTAAAATGATTTTCTTGAAATTGAATATATGTTCAACTGGTAGGCTCAGCACTCTCTACAGAATGATTTATAAACCTGTCATTTTAAAAGATAACATGGAAAATCTCTCAGTGAGGTCAATACTACTGCTACCTTTAAGTGATGTAATTTCCACTATCAAAATACACTTAGAGCATAATTTAAAATCCAAAGCAGTTAACTTCCATTGTTGGAATGAAAAAATATAATTTTTAAAGAGAAATATTCCAATATTCTAAATGTTACCGAGCTTCTTCAATAAAACATTACTATTACATTGGAGAGTAATAGCTAAGAAGGATTTCAACAAGACAGCTCTTTTTAATTGTTATAAAAAAGAGTTCTTGATTAATCTTATAGAAAAAAGATCACTTCTTAACACTGTCAGAATACAGATGAACACAAAATCTTTTTTAAAGCAAAAGAAACACATTCACTAACACTAAACTGCTTGGTTATTTGAATTGATGCAATGATGTTTAAATGAGCAACTTATGAAACTTTAGCTTTATAATTTTTATTTTGAAGAGTGTTACAGGGTCTCATTCCTTTTAACAAATTATTGAAAGATGTCTACTAACAATTATTGTTAATACTCTTTTTCAGTGCAGAAGTTGAAGGGCGAGATCAACAAATTTAAAATACAAGTATGTGATTTTTACTATATAGAAAAATACATAACCTCAGATCAGCAGATCTTAGAAAATATGTCAGGTCATTATACTTCATACTATAGCCTAATTCTCCAAGATTTAAACTTAGACACTTGTTTTTTAGAATTCACTCTCTAACATTAACATCTTTAAGAAATTTGTGAAAAGGAATCAGACAATGCAATACTCTTCAAAATAAACAATTATAAAGCTAACGTCTAGTAAGTTGACCACGGAAGTGGCATTGCTCATCCTACAGCGTCTGATCAAGGAGCACGTCTCAGAATCAGTACATCCCTGGATGGTCTTATGATCTAAATGGACTTTCCAACTTTCTCATCACCTCAAAGGAAACAGCATCAAAAAACAAAAGAATGGGGTCTCCCTGTCCCAACTCAAAATGAGCCCCAATTCCAAAACATTGGCAGTGGACCCATGTAAACTATTAATCTTATTCACAGTTGCTCCCTTGGGAATGAAGAACAGTGCAGGCAAGAGATGGGATAGAACACAGATCCATGTGATCACATGCACCATGAATAGAACTCATTGAACACATATAAGGAGTTCTAAATATCTCATGAACTACCAGAACAAACATAATTAAAAAAATAAATAAAACCATTCATGACTTGGCAAGGATTTAGAAGTCTTTTTCTAATTTTAACCAAAAATTGTCTTGAAACAACTAGAGTTAATAAAACTACAGTAGAACTGAATATCATGAATGCACAATATCCACCATTCCTTAGTAGGTTAAAATATATGTTAATTGGACACACACACACACACACACATCACTTTTAAAAAGCTACATGCATTCATAGAAAAAGGAATCTGCAATGGCTTCTAAAACAATGGGCCTTTGACTATGACTGTTAATTCCACCTTAGACGACTATCAGTCTATGATGAAAAGTTTAGCCACTTAATCTTTTCTTTTATTGATTTATTCAATAATCATTTTGATACTATTTTTTTGATACTATTCTTTTTATGAATTAAAATTCTTTTATTGAGATAACATTGGTTAATAACATTATATAAATTTCAGGTATACAATGTTATAATTTAATAACTATATAGTCTGTTGGGTGCTCACCACCAAAAATCTAGTTCCCTTCTGTTGTTACCACATGTTTGACTTCCTTTACCTATTTTGCCCTCCTCCTGTCCTCCTTCTCCTTAGGTAACCATCTTCTGATGTTTATATATATATGAGTTTGTGGGGTTCTGTTAGTTTATTTATTAATTTTTTGTTTTATATTCCATATATGAGTGAAAACATATAGTTTTGCCCTTTTCCATCTAACTTATTTCTCTTAGCATAATACACTAAAGATCCATTCAGTTGTCACATGTAGCAGTATTTCATTGTTTTTATAGCTGAGTGGTATTCCAGCATATATCTTTGTTCATTCATCTATCTATGAACACCTAGTATATTTCCATATCTTATCTACTGTAAATACTGTTGCAGTGAACATAAGGGTACATATATCTTTATGAATAGTGTTTTCATATTCTTTGGATAAATACCCAAAAAGAGAACTACTTGGTCATGGGTTTATATGGTAGTTCAAATTTAATTTTTTAATGAATTGTTTTCCATTGTAGCACCAATGGTAGGAGAGTTCCCTTTTCTGTACATCTTTTCTAGCACTTGTTATTTTTTTGTCTTTTTATAATACTCATTCTAACAGGTGTAAGATAATCTTTTATTGTGGTTTTGATTTGCATTTCCCTAACAATTAGTGATTTTAAACATCTTTTCATATACCTGTTGTCCATCTGTATGTCTTCCCTGGAAAAATGTCTATTCAGATCCTCTGCTCATTTTTTAATAGGATCATTTTGTTGTTGTCATTGACTTGTATGATTTTTTAGATATATTTTGGTAATAATCCCTTATTGGAAGTATCATTTGCAAATATCTTCTCCCATTCAGTTGATTGCCTTTTTGTTTTGTTGATGGTTTTCTTTGCTGTGAAGAAGCTATTTTGTTTAATATAATCCCTTTAATTTATTTTTGCTTTTGTTTTTTGTTGGTTTTTTTTGTTTTGTTTTGTTTTGTTTTGTTTTTTGTATTTGGTGTCAAATTCACAAAACATCACTGAGACCAATGTTCAGAAGCTTAGGGCCTAAATTTTCTTCTATGACTTATATTATTTCAGGTTTTACATTCAACTCTTTAATATATTTTAATTCTCGTGTATGATATAAAATAGTTGTCTAGGTTCATTCTTTTGCCAATGGCTGTCCAATTTTCCCAGCACCATTTGTTGAAGAGACTTCCATTTCTCCATTGGATGTTTTGGCTCTTTTGTCATAAATTAGATCCCCATATATGTGTGGATTTACTTCTGGGCTCTCAATTCTTTTTCACTGGTCTCTGTGTCTACCCCTCGGCCAATATCATACTTTTTTCATTACTGTAGATTTGTAGTATAGTTCAAAATTGGGGAGTGTGATGCCGCTGGTTTTGTTCTTTACTCTTAGGATTGCTTTGGCTATTTGGGATCATTTGTGGTTCTATAAAAATTGTAGTGTTTTTCATTCTATTTCTGTAAAAAATACCATTGGGATTTTGACAGGAACTGCAATGAATCTGTAGATTGCTTTAAGTGATATAAACATAGTAACAATATTATTCTTCTAGTACATGAACATAGACTACCTTTATATTTCTTTGTGTTTTCAGTTTCTTTCAACATGTCTTACAGTCTTCAGTATGTAGATCTTTCACCTCCTCTGTTAAGTTTATGCCTAGGCATTTTATATTTTTAGTTGCAACTATAATTGGGACTAGTTTTTTTTTTTAATTTTTCTTTCTGAATAGTTCATTGTTAGTTATAGAAATGCAAGAGATTTTTGTATATTGATTTTGTATCCTGCAACTTTACTGTATTGGTTTATTATTTCTAATAGTTTTTTTCTAGAATCTTTAGCATTTTCTGTATCTAAAATATCATCCTTATATAGTGACAGTTTTACTTCTTCCTTTACAATAGGATGCCTTTTATTTCTTTTTATCAACTCAGTTTTAGCTATAACTGCCAAAGCTATGTTGAATAAAAGTGGCAAGAGTAGGCATCTTTGTTTTGTTTGTGATATTAGAGAAAAAGCTTTCAGTTTTTACAGTTGAGTATGATGTTAGGTGTTGGTTTGTCACATGTGGCCTTTATTATGGGGAGGTAATTTCTATCCATTTTATTGAGAGTTTTTATTATTAATGGATGTTATATATTGTCAAATGCCTCTCCTGCAATTATTTAGATGATATGAATTTTATACTTTATTTTGTTAATGTGTTATATAGCATCAAATGATTTGTAGACTTTAAATCATCCTTGCATCCCTGGAATAACTTCTACTTGATCATGGTATATAATTCTTTCAATGTATTATTGTACTCAATTTGCTAATATTTTGTTAAGAATTTTTACACCTATGTTCACCAGAAATATTAGCCTATAGTTTTCTTTTTTTTTTTTTAATTTTTATTATGTTCTTGCCTGAATTTGGTATCAGGATACTGTTGGCCTTGTAAAATGTGTTAGAAATCATTCTCTCCTCATTACTTTCTGGAAGAGTTTAAGAAGAATATGTATTAAATCTTCTTTGAATGTTTGGTACAATTCACCAGTAAAGCCATTTGGTCCTAGACTTTTGCTTTTTGAAAGGATTTGATTACTGTTTCAGTTTCCTTACTAATGCGTGATGTATTTGGGCTTTCCAATTCTTCATGATCCAGTCTAAGAAAGTTGCATACTTTAAAAAAGTTGTTCATTTCTTTGTGGTTGTCCAAGTTGGTGGCATATAGCTTTTCATAGTGCTATTTTAAAATCTTTTGTATTTCTTTGATGCACATTTCATCTTCTCTTCCATTTCAGATTTTTGTCTTCTCTCTTCTTTCCTTGATGAATCTGGCTTGAGATTTGTTGATTTTATCTTTTCAAAGAACCAGCATTTCATTTTATTAATTTTTTCTTTGTCTTTTTATTTTCTCTATTGTCATTTTATTCTCGGTTTCATTTATTTCTGTTCTGATTTTTATTATTTACTTCTGTTGACTTTTGACTTTGTTCTTTTTATAGTTCTTTAAGGTGTGATGTTAAATTGTTTATTTAAGATTTTTCTTTCTTCTTGAGGCAGGCCTATTTTGCTATAAACTTCTCTTTTGATACCACTTTTGCTATATTTCAAAGATTCCAGTATGTCATATTATCATTTTTATTTGTTTTTAATGTATCTTTTGATTTCTTATTTCTTCCTTGTCCCAATAGCTGTTCAGTAGCATGCTGCTTAATCTCCACATATTTGTGATTTCTTCAGCCTTCTACTTATAGTTGAGATCCAGTTTCATACTGTTGTAACTAGAAAAAATGCTTGGTACGATTTCAGTCTTCTTAAACATAGTGAAACTTGTTTTCTATTTGAACACATTGTTTGTCCTTAAGAATGTTCCATGGCACTTGAAAATATGTATCCTGTTGTTTGAGGATGGAAAGTTTTATGAACACCTACTAAAGCCAGTGGTCTAATGTGTCCTTTAAGGCTGATCTTTCCTTGTTGACTTTCTGTATGGTCTCTCTTTTGGTGTAAGTAGGGTGTTAAAGTCTCCACTATTCTCATGGTGCATGTCCATTTTTCCTTTTAGCTCTGTTAATAATAGCTTTAAATACTTTAATGTCTTAGGTTGGTGCATATATATTTATAAAATATTTGATCTTCTTGATGTATTAGCTCTTTATCATTATAAAATGTCTGTCTTTGTCTCTTATTTCCTTTTTTTATATTGAAATCTCTTTTGTCTGATATATGTATGGCTACACTCTCTTTTCTCTGGATATCGCTTGCTTGGAGTAACATCTTCTACTCCTTTACTTGGAGCTTATGTCTTTCTTTGTTGGTAAAACAGGTCTCCTCAAGGCCTCATGTAATTGGGTCTTGTTTTTTAATATATCCAACTTTGTGCTTTTTGATTGATGAGTTCGGTCACTTTACATTTAGTGTGGTTATTGACATATGAGGACTTATCACTGCCATATTATCTTTTGTTTTCTGATGGTTCTATTTTTGCATTCTTCCATTTCCCTTGTGTTTCTGTCTGCTATTTTAGTTTGGTGGGTTTTTTTATGATGTTTTTTCTGTTTCCTCCTTATTTTTTTGTGACTCGGCTCTGGATTTTTGTGTTGTGGTTATCATGAAATAAAGTAGTCCCTTTATCTTTATAGATAAAGTAGTCCTTTTTCTTCTGACAGAGCCTTGTCTTCATTTGCCAATATAAATTTTGTCTTGTTTTTGCCCCCCTTTTTATGTTTTTATTGTGAGAATTTATTTGTGCATTTGTTACCAAATTGTAGTAGCAATAGTTGTTTTTGATACTTTGTTTCCTTTAAGCTGTATAATATAAGTGTTTAACACTATTCTGAAATATAGTTGCAGTTTTCTGCTGCTGTCAACTTACTGAAAGTTGTATATTTTGTGTTTCAGGTAGAAGAGCTGCTTTCAACATGTAATGCGAGTCTGGTGGTAGTAAATTCCTTCATATTTTGTTTGCCATTACTTCTCCTTATCTATAGGTTAAGTTTGCTGGATATATTATTCCTGGCTAGTGGTTTTCATCTTTTAATATTTGAATATATTATTCCACTGTCTCCTGGCCTGTTGATTTTCTGCTAAAAAAAAATCTGATGATAATCCAATAGAATTTCCTTTGTAGATTACTATCATTTTACTCCCGACTGCCTTGATATCCTAAATATCTTAAAATAATTTTCCGGATAAAATACAGGTTTCCCAAACTTAATTGTGTGTCTTGTCTTTTATCTGCAAAATCTGTCAATCCTTCTCTAAAACTCCTACCAACTACCTCTCTTAATGATTACTACAAGTAGCAGGTAAATTGCTCCAGAGTCAAAAACCTAATGGCAGGAGTATACTACACCATTATTATAGCTGACAGATACTAAACATCTAGTGCTGAGAAACACAAGTTAATGTATAACTCATTACTCTGCTTTAACCTAATTTGAATCTTAATGAATTTTCATGTGCCCTACTAGGAAATATTTTGGTTCAAAAAGAAATGTTTCAATCTGACACGTTTTGTTTTTAGTTTCTAATTTCTATTATAAGAAACTTAAGTGGCCAACGCTTGAATTTAATATAAAATATTTTAAGCATAAATCTTGGGTTACCTCTTTAATTATAAAAATTGTGACCATTATGTACGTAATCTTACATATGCAAAATATTCAGTGTTTTAATTAGACTTACTTTACCTAAGTGTTAAAGGAAGCAACAGGCCTGCAATTGCCCGGGCACTAATAGTACATAATATAGCCTATTGCAAACAGCAGTCTAATTTGTTGATTTCAAGTGAGGTGTAATTATATTGCTTCATTTGCCGAGCAAATCATATGAGAGTTTCTCTAAATCAGTCTGATTGTGTAATGAAGAGCTAATTACAAACAGCAGTGTTCTTGCAGCAAATTTATTGTAAGTGCTAATGCCAGGTTGGCTCCACTGACAATGGCTCATTAGTACATTAACAAAAGCAACTGTGGAAGAGTGCCCAAAGCAGGGCTACTGGTCTCTCAGTTTCAGAGGCTGAAATGATTACATCCTTCAACATATAATTACAAAGAAATGGTGTTTGATTTAGGTTTGGCAAACTTTTAAAAAGAATTAAAAGACATTTTTAGAGCAAATCAAAATAGTTTGGAAAGCCTTCTTGTCAAGCTTAATGTGCAGTTCATTATACCAGGTGTGACCTGGAAACTTCAAATTTCATTTAGCAAGAAGCTTTCTCATATACTAGGCCATTCTTGACAACTGAATTCTGATATTTCATCATCCAAATGGAATCTCTGCCTTTAGAAATTATACACGCATACACATACATAGATACATACACACACATACACATATATGTGTATATTTATATATATATACATATTTTCTTCCCTTGTGTTGAAATGATACAAGTAAATGAAGCTCTTGCAAGGTAAATAAAACAGTCGGTAACTATAGATAGCCCATATTATCTTGCACCCTTGTGTCTAGACATGTTTTTTCTTCAAATTGAGGTGGAAATACTTAAACCTGTGTTTTGAAACAGCCCCACTCCATGCAGCTTGATTTTATAAAATTAGCTTGTTCCATTGGGTGGGCTGGTCTTAAGATGGTCATTCTATAATTTCCACAATCTCAGAACACCTTCACCTTCAGAATACCCCAAACTGCTCATTCATCTCTTCCTTTTATTGATTTCATTGATTATTACAAAGTTTTCTCTTTTTGTTCTTGTTCTAAAGTAGAGCTTTGAGTTGCAGACTTTTCTTGAATCACTAGCAGTTGAGTACATCACTTCAGGAATTTTTAGTATGACATTCATGGACAATTCCCCCTCCTAAAGATAAGGATAGTACTGTGTCTATAAGTAACATTATATCTGTTAATTTTTAAAGCATTGTCACATATATTTTCTAAATTGATGTTACTGTAGTTTAAATTGCTTTTTCTAAACTCCTCAACAAATCTTATCTCCAAACACTTTTATTCTGTTTTCTAATGAACAAAACCATAAATAAATGCATTTTAAATGTAGGCTAGTTGGTATGAGTACCTTAAAAAGAGTACATATATTAAAGACGTAAGCGTTTATGTCAGAAATAGATTTTAGTAGATAATTGTAAAAAAAAAAATGTGTATGCATACTAACTTGAAAATTTAGGTAAAACATGTATACAAATGGTTTTTGTATATACAAATTTAAATCATACTTATTTTTCTCATTCAGTTTGGGAACTAAAGACGTTAGTTCATTGGGAACACAAAAACATAGTCTTTAAGAGAAAAAATAAGAAAATTCAGTAAATATCAGACACCCATTCCATATTTGTAAAGTCCTAACTGTAAATTTTTTTTTTTAATTTTAGCTCAAAATTCTTAGAAAGTCACATAGATGATGAAACTGAGGCACAAGGTAAGAAAAGTTAGCTGCCCAAGTTCTTGCAATTGATCAATGGCAGAGCATAACTAGAGAATTTATGTTCTTACTGCCAGTCCACTACCTTTAGTTTACTAAGCTCAGTTTGTCATATTTGTGGCCGCTATTCAATTTTAAATCTTAAATTATTACTACAGTAGACATCAATACTTTTCAAATTTTACATCAAAAAATATTTTTCATGTTCTTTAAATTTAAAAAGTTTGTTCATTTTTTCAAGAGATTTTTTAAATGAGATGCAAATATTAAATAGCTTTTGAATCTGCATATGTGGATGAACATCCCAATTTATCTTGTCCTCTATCCCTTCCCAATAGCTAATTACGGAATTATCTGTTATTTATCATTATCTTTACTAAAAATCAATTTAAATAAGTCATTTTTATTTATAATTGAGTATATAAATTTTTATTATTGCACATCTATTAAAGCAAAATTTGTAGCATTTTCAAGGCCTTTCAGGGTCATCAGAAATGCATGTAATTTGCTTCTACAGTTTTAGGGCCCATTCTCTTTGTAATGACACTTTGTGATTGCTTCATAGTCAGGCTTCTAGTCAACCTTTTAATTTTTCTAGTGATGATTACTTATAATATTATCCAGTATGAATTTATAAGATCAATATTCCAATTTAGAGTATGAGCAGAAAAAAAATGAGTGATGGTAGACCAATGATTGATGCTTTGGTCCACATAGAAAACAACATATATTCAAAAATCATGACAGTGCAGTAAGCTGAACTAAGTGATAAAAAGTTCATAAAGATGCAAAATTATTCAGGCATATGACAGATTCTATGGCAACAATGCCACAAACTTATATTAATGTCTACTATGTGCAAATGTAGCATTTCTTTCATGGACATTACTGTCATTACATATATCAATGTTTCACTGTTTTGATTTGTTTAGAATCTATTTGAATAACTGTAAGATATTGAACTTCATATTGGGGAGAAGGATCGATCATGAATTCATTATACAATAATTTTGGATTGTCTGCACAACAAATATAAAATGAATATTTGCTTTATTTGATAATTCAGACACAAAGTCCATCGACTTTGTGGGCTGAATGATTATACTTGACTTTATTAAGAGCCTAAAGTAACTGTATCCATCATTAAAACATGTACTGCATTTGTTCTACATAAAAATTAGTCTCAATAAAGGGAAAATGGAATAGAATGTTTAGGCAAATTCTATACAATATCTTTCCTACCCTATAGTTTACCAGCAGCAGGTAGCTTTTCAAGATTACTATGTAGAATAAAGCATCAAGTCTTCATTCTGTGAAGAATAATTTGCAAAATATTATTTTGCTAAACATTTTTAAAAGGATTACAGAAACTGTGTAAAATATATAGGAAGCCAAGTTAGGAATTCTGCTTCTTGCTAAGACATCAATTGTAGCTGTTTTTTTGTTTTGTTTTGTTTTTTGTTTTTGTTTTTGTTTTTTGTCACAGCACTTGGAGATTTAGGTAAATCACCACCTTGAGAATGTGTCTTGCCCTCTCTTATTTTTATTAAACCATGAACTTGAAAGTCTATCATAAAATATTATTATGTGTGAATAGTGGAAATGTCTTCCATTAGAACAAAAACTGTGTATTCAGAATCCATTTGAGTGCCATCATTTATCTTCTCTGTGAATTTTTATCTGAAATAAGAATGATGATACACTTTGTTATTTCTATAGCTGCACCTATACTTTTATCATATAGAAATAGCTATAGCATATGGCATAATATGGATATGTAGAAAATAAAAAAGTCTTCTGTTTGGGATTTAAATGAGTCCCAATCAAACTTAATGTATAAGCAAAATAAATTTTAAAATATGTATGTATGTGTGTGTGTGCAAATAGAAACTTTTTATAATGTATTTGTGATTTACAAATATAAAATGCATAAAAATATACACATTATGTATTCAAAATAAAAGTACTTCTGTGCCCTACACACATTATTTTTCCTTCCTTCTGCTTTTCGTGTCATTTTAACAGATTGCACCTATATTACTTAACCTGAAACCATAAAATACTTGAGGCAAATGCTAGCCTATCTTTGAATTAAATCATTGATATTAATCGGTGAGGAAATACTTCTCTGTGTTGATGTAGTAGAAACATGGGCAGGATGAGTTGATAGAAACTGTTGCTCAGGCGTCCTGCTGACTGTTACTATCTGTTTGTTGTCGTTAGCCCCTGTTGTTTCAGCTCTGTTTGGGTATGATTTTATATAAGGTACACACTGAAAATTTCTCTGATTCAGAAGTTTATATTCATCAAAGAGAATGCTCAGAGACAAACATTGCATTTGTAATAAGAAACATTACTATGTTTCTAATCACTTATTATGTACAATGCTAGGTAGGTTCTTCAATATTATTAAGCCTTTTCCTTTTTAATTTAAAAAGATATTGAGTATTTTTAAGAGAAGAGATCTTTAAATCCTGGCACCTCTAGTTGAAAAGAAAATAATACGTGAAAATACCAACAATCATAAATATTTCACATATGTGATTATCAGATAAAATTTTCAGTAATACTTTTCAAAAAATAATGTCTTTTAGTTGAAAACTAAGCCAGTGTTGTTGTAGATAAATGGCAATTTATATCCTAACTGAGACATACCCATTAAAAGACAGTTACTATAGATGCTACCATTAACCACAAGAGTCAACAGTCACAGAAAGTTTAGTAATAGATTTTATAGGGTCCCCATTATCAATTTATGCCTCAAAAAACTTAAATAGAAATAATCATTAGACTTGATCATCAAATGTCTAATTTATTTTTCCAAATACACTTGTATGCTACTTACATCAAACAATATTTGGATTTTGTATATTATTAACCTCTTTTTTATTTTGCTAGTATTTATATATGAGTTGTTATTGAAAGTTACTATAATGAATTTATAATTTCAAGTCATGCAATTCTGAATTTAAATAGCTCTGATCTCTTTAATATCAAAATATAGGACTTCTCAGATTATATACTACTAAGAATATTTTAATGAGAAAAAGTTACCATAAAATATAAAGTCAAAAAATTTTGTTTTAAGGTGTGTTTCATATTTTCATACATATTTTCTGATATTGGTATTTAAAAGCTAAGACAGTGATTAATGACTTTTTTGGATATAGATCAATTGATTAATCTATTTAAATGTGTTTATATTCAAAGCCTAACCTACAACCATTATTATCCTTTGTTTATTAACTCAGAATAACCATGTCTGGCTTTTAACTGAAAAGAACATTCACATTTATTGAGCATTATTATGTGCTAAGCATTGTGCTATAAGCTTTTGTTTATAGATTATCTTGATGAATCCACACACCTACCTTATAAAACAAAACTTTTAAAGACTTTATATCTTATCTAAGAAAACAAAGTTCATAAACTTACAGGTATCAAAATTTCCAAAAATTTTTTTTAAATATTAGGCTAAGTATTCTATAGTTCTCATAAGAATAAATCTTTATTCATTAAAAACAAGCAAAATCCAATAACTTTCAGAAGCAAAATATAATTTTTCTTTATTAGTTTTATATTTTCAATAGCAACATCTTTGTACTTCTTGTTTAACATTAAATAATTACTAATTTTACCTCTAAAACTTTTTTTGTTCAATTGTGGTATAATGTATATAACATACATTTTGCCATCTTAACCATTTTGAAGTGTATAACTCAGTGGCGTTAAGCATGTGCACATTTTTATGCAACTGATCTCCATAACTTTATTACACAATTTTTTAATTCAATACCTGAAAAGAAATAAGTTTGAAAAATAAAACAGGCACAAATAACACTTAGTTGCTCCTAAAAATGTCTCTTAATATATTGTAGATTTTTAGATGAGGCAAGTGACACAATAGCGCTATACACTGTAGGGAGATATAGTTTGTGACATTGGCATTAGAAAATCTGACTTACTCATTAACTAACTGCCTTCAGATCTGAAAGTGCCATGTCTTATTTTCTGCAAAATTATTCAATGAAATAATTTTCTAATGAGAAGTTATTAAAAATGTAATTTTTCTTGTTTGGTTATCCAAAGTGATCTCAAAAAAACAAGGAAAAAAAGAAAGCATTTTGTTTTTAAGTTTACTTTTATATGTATGGAAACTCGAACATCAGTTAATTATATGGGTTTTTTTAATCGGCTTTTTTATTTCTCATTTTATTTTCTGGGTTGCTTTATGATGTTGTGACATATTGATTTTCTCTCCTACCCTTCATACCAATAAAGTCTATAGGAAATAAAATATATTTATTTTATTATATAATGGCACAGCATCCATTCCATTTACTATATAATTAGATAAACTAAAGGGTGGCTTTTTATTTTAGACAAAGAGAGTCACGTGTGCAGAGACCCTAAAGTTTGAAAGGTTGCATATTGTCTAAATTCACTAAATAATTTCTGATGAACTGAACTATGTCATCCTAACAATTTCTATAATTAAAAGAAAGCCTATTTTAATTTTATTCTGAATTTTAATTATTCATCTTTAATATGTGAAGATTAATATATTTAATCAGCAAACATGAATGTGTATCTGCTGATGAAGTAGTTACATTAGGACCACAGGAATTTTAATTAAGGAACTGGTGAGAATTTGTATAGGCACACTATAGAGTATGCTCTTACTATGGAGGATGATACATTACCCTTTACTAAAGAAGAAAAATCCATAATTAAATCAAATGGTATTGCTGATGTCATAAACCACTAATGCAGAGTATGAGTAGTTTATAAATATCAGAGGAAGCTGCTAATGCAATTAGGACATTAGTATGCTGTTGGACTCTGGTTTGGGCCTTTGAATTAAACTCCAAGTGAGTCATTTATTTGCACTTGAGTAATGATAATCCTGACTCAGTTCTCCCACCTACAAAAGGTTTTCACTGAAATTATCTTTCATATGTTCCATATAGCAGTAGAGGTTTAAAAGTACATGATGATAAGCTAAAAAAAATTTACCAGTGTTTCCTAACCTTTTTTACGTTGTGGCACATATTGAAAAAAAAATGTACAGCATTCCAGAATATACAGAAGAGGCTTTTTTTTTTTTTTTTTTCAGATAGGGACTAATCATCATGAGAGCTAAAGGAACAAAATCTTGGCTCTGCTGAAACCTGCCTGAGACACACTAGTGGCTATAGGACATGGATTGAGAAACTCTAAAATACATACAGTATTGATTCAACAAATGTTCCCTAAATGCCTGCTATGTGCTAATTGCTTTCTGGGGATATAATAGTGAAAAAAAAGGAGATAAAACTCTTGCCTTCCTTTAGTTTTTATTCTGAGGAGGAAGTGAACAAGTTAAATAAGGAAAATAGAGCATGTTAAGTAGTGACAGTATTTTTAAAAAGAAAAATAGAAAGAATGGAGAAATACATTTTAGATTATGAGATCAGGGAATGCTTCAAAGGTAAATAAGCTTTTCACTAAAACTTGAAGGAAGTAAAAGAGGTAACCATCTGTCAGTCTGGTTTTGTGAAAGAATGTTGTGAATGCAAGCTCTGTGTAGTGTTCTCTGAGGGAGTCTTAGAATATATTAATTTTTTTCAGTAAAAAATTACCAGCATGTAATTATATATAAGGAAACAAAAGAATAAATGAAAGAATATAAAAGAAAAGAGAGGTTTTTTTTTTTTATCTCTGACTTTGAAAACAACTTTCTAATATATTTTCAGGATGGATAGACAAAATTGAATCTATTCTCTAGAAGTCATATACCTATAGGGGGTATAAGACTGAGAACCCTCAACTGCATCCAGACGATTCAATCCATTAGTGTAGACCAACTAACTCAACCAAGATCCAGGGATATGGTAGGACAACAAATTCCCTAAATAATTATTCTGACCTCAGAACAAGAGATGGGGAAATAAACGACTTCTGCACTGTCTGCAGAGGCAAAACAATCGAAAAAGCTCATATTTGTTCCATATGAGCCTTACACCACCAAAATCTGTCTGGCCCTCCAGCTTTAAACCTTATACTCAGAGAAGCAAAATACTGAGATATCAGGCCCAATTTTGCATAGCGTTCTTGTAGTTAATCATGACAAAACTAAGTGTGACTTTTATCCCAAAACACCACTTAAGGAAGCAGCTGAAACAATAGAAATCATAGCCCAAGCATGTCATGTTGAACATAAATAATGCTTAATGATTCTGCAAAGTTGTTACAGTGAGTGAATCTAAAGAGCCATTGCCTTTGGAAGCTAGGCCAGGTTTACCAAAGAGCTAAGCTGATAAAACACAGTAGTGGGAAGTATAGCAGTCTTTTCCAGAAAGGTGCTTCAGTCTGGACAGTGGTGGTGAGCAGAGACCCTCCCAAATTCCCTCATGGGTGGTGCACATGGAGGCCATATTCAAATGAACAGTACTTTAAGTGGCATTAGGGGAAAATGTCTCACTTCAGCATTTGGTTACAGCTTTAGTGCCATGAGGAAAAAGTTAGCATGACTGACTCCTACCACATGCCAGGAAGCCTCCAGATGTTCCTGGACAAAGCAAGAGAAAGGACAGGGTAAGGATAGAGATCTTGGACTGTATCTCTCTGCTAGTCTGAGTAGATGACTGTGCTAGTATTATACTTGAGATCAATTGAGATCCGAATGTATAATTTACATGCCAAATTATTTTGAGAAATATCCGTTACATATGTAGTAGACACTTAATAAATGTGACTTGAGTCTGAAATATTTTGCAGTTCTGATGAAGTTTCATAAATTGCCTTCAGAATCATATCACATTTTCAACCTTATTTAAAATTAAAATTTGAGATACTAATTTTACTAAAAATTAAGCTAGAAAATAATGAGAAAATGTTACAATATTTGATTGTATTATGATAATAGATCATCAGCCAAAGTACCTTGTTTGCATGGTAAGCTTAGGCTTTTGCTTTTTCCTTCCTTCCTTCCTTCCTTCCGTCCTTCCTTCCTTCCTTCCTTCC